>JAWLST010000030.1:0-363373 GCA_037043885.1 Penicillium goetzii
CCCAGCCCCGCCCCCCCCCCCCGGCCCCCCCCCCACCCATCCCCCCCCACGCGGCCCCCCGCACCCCCCCTCGCGCGGCTCCGGCCCCGCGCCCCGCCGCCCCCCGCAAAGAGGAGAAGAAGTCTAAGGTAGGCGGAGAAGAACATGAACCAGGGACGATCCAGGGCCCAACCAGACCGAGACCGACGAGACCGGAGAATCTGCGAGGGGTACTCCGTACAAAATGGTTTACTACTAGTAGTACCGTAGTAGTACGGAGTGCTGTACCAAACTTTCAGAGTTGCACCCCAGAATCCGCTTTGGACTTCTGGACTTCTGGACTTTTGGTCTTCTGGCCCTGGCACTTGTGATTTCTAATGTTACGCGTGGCCATTGCACAAATGCACACACCCCTTAGGCCCTAGGATGCTATTTCCAGCTCCACCAACGGCCGTTTGGCAAGACTTGGCTAGGGCCATCGGTTCCTCTTCTAGGGTGTTTCTAGAAGAACCATCCTATGATTCCAGCGTCGGAGCGTCCAGACTCTTCAGCAGCGGTGCTTAAGCCCCCCTAGCCAGGTGGGAATTTGCAATAGAGCACCTAAACAGGTGCTACATGCATCTTCGACAGTGTCTTCTTTATAAAGCAATCTCTATAACGGATATACCGCCACAATCTACAAATACAGAGATTCACATCAACCAGCCAAAGTAGTTGATATGAAATGTTCGAGCATCAGATGACTCGCATCCACCACCGCACGCAGAGAGCTCAAAAGAGGGCTCCCCTGTGCCGTCGAGGAGTCACAAGCACTCAGAGGGATTCATCTGGTACGCCAATATGACCTGCCATCCTATGGCGGAGAATTGGAGGTTGATTATGCGTTCGAGGTAAAAAGTGTAAAGAGAGAAAAAAAAAAGAAAGGAGAAGAGGCTCGCTCCGAAATTTTCCCCCAAATAGGGACTGGCACGTGACTCTCGAGGACACAGAAGCGGGTTCTGGTCACGTGGGGTGCGGGCGCTATTTTCTCAATTTTCTCGCTGTTCGGTTTTTCCTCTCTTTCTCACACCTCCACAAACAATCAGAGCAGTGCCTCGATCCTGTAATGTGAGGATCGTGGCTCTCTCTTGGAGTTTTTGGTATCACCTTTACAACATAGCAGTATATCTGCATAGCAGCAGAATGCTTCGAACCCCACATAACCCGCGTGGTGCCTCCTGATGGTACTTGACGCTTCATGGGTGATTTTTATCGTTCGTTCGTGGGAGAACAAAACCAAACAGCTTTTAGCAGGGCTGCGTCTACTCCACCCTGGTGCTCGCCTCCCAATCGAGCAGCAGGACTTTTTTACGACGAACATTCCAGATTAGCAGTTACAATGCAATATTGAATTCTTCATCTCATCATGTTTCTTCGTAGACGTCGCAAGGTTAGAAGCTATTTGTCACTGTACTTGCCGATCATCTTGCAGATAGAGCAAGGTCCTGGGCAAGTTAGATCGTCATTCGCGATCAAAATAACTCGAGGGTTATGCTACCACAAAGTCCATAGGGATGCATTATCAGATGGAATTTTGTCAAATCAAAGCTTGCTAGCTGTGCTTGTGCCTGTCCGTGGTGGTCCTTTCAATGCAAGCGTCATCCGAGCTGTCTAAGACGTACATTTCCCACCGAGACAGTCATTAGAACTCTGTACGCAATGGATTGGCATACATACTAGCTACAGAGAAAGTGAATATACTACCTCGAGTATTTTCTGATACTATTCTCAAGGACAGTCCAATTCTACTGTATCGCGGCCATTCATTCCCATTGCTTTGGAATGACAGAACTATGGTCACCATCTCTAGTTGGTTGCTCCCACATTATAACTCTCATGGACAGATTTCGTTTTCGAAAAGTACTCCAGCAAGAGATTGTTATCTTACTTATCGTACAGCATCTTATATGTAGCATTTCTCTTCCTTCGGGAGATACTCCATAGTCCAAGAAGAGAAAAGAGGCGTTATCATGTTAGAATGAGCTACCACTAGTCCAAATAACATCGCAATTCGAGTATGACCATGGATCCAGATTCAAAAGGCTTATTAAACTAGACCAGATAATCGCTGCAGACACTGATACCCTGAGAAATGATGACGATCTGGAAGGCGTCTATTAGCAAGCAAGCTCCCCCGAGCCAGACCGTTTGGTGAGGTAAGCAGTTCGGTCGGAGCAGGCCGTGCAGTTTGGAGTGGAGCCCATTGGATCGTCCAGCCAAGCAGAGTCTTCCCGTTGGTAATTATGTATTACAGTCCCACTGCGACAGATGTGGAGCCGACAAGTGTACGGAATGAGTTTCACAAGCATCTCTGCTGGGATTGCAAGCAAATCATAGAGAGAGTCTGATCAGAATATAAGGACTCGAGATTCAGTCAGTACCGCGACCGACCGCCCGTATATCGGGAGATGATAAGAGTAGAGCCATGGATGGAGGATAGTTTGCGCCGCGGGGAGGAGCGGCGTGATAAAATGCGGAGAGCCAAACGCCGAGGTAATCGTGAAATGTGGCCCAAGTGATTGGCCGAGATTCCAGCTGCTTCTGTGTTTCCCCCCCCCCCAGCGGCCATTGATACGGGAGTATCACTCGGAACATTGTCATAGGCATTGAAGAATGGAAGGGGGTGGTGGTACCAGTAATTTATCACTGTAGGGCCTCCTCCCCCGGCTTCTTCCTTTCTTCTTCCCCGATCTGACATCCTCCCTCCCATTCCTTTCTCTCTTTTTTGCATTCTACTGTGAATACATCCTCTTTCTTTCATTTATTCCTTCATCTCTGATCACAATGGCCTCGGCTGCTCGCTCTGCTACCCGCGCGTTCCTGCGCTCGACCCCGGCGACCTCCTCGTTCCGCCCGGCTGCTCGCTCTGCTCGCTTTGCCCTCCCCGCCCAGGGCTTCCGTGCCTCTGCTCGCCGTGGCTATGCCTCTGAGGCCGGTGAGAAGAAGGGTGGCTCCGGCGGTATCTTCGCTCTGGCCATCGCTATCGCTGGTGGCGCTGGTGCCTACTTCTACCTGAACGGCGAGTCCACCAAGGGCCCCTTCGTCCCTACCAAGGAGGACTATCAGAAGGTCTACGATGAGATTGCCTACCGTTTGGCCAACGAGACCGACTACGACGATGGCAGCTATGGTCCTGTAAGTTACCAATTGGCACCATTCCCATTGAATTGAATGGAAAGACAACAAAACAAACAAGCAACTAACACAGGGGGTTTCTCTCTAATAGGTCCTCGTTCGTCTTGCCTGGCACGCTAGCGGTACCTATGACAAGGAGACCGGCACTGGTGGTAGCAACGGTGCTACCATGCGTTTCGCCCCCGAGTCCGACCACGGCGCCAACGCCGGTCTGAAGCACGCTCGCGACTTCCTCGAGCCCGTCAAGGCCAAGTTCCCCTGGATCACCTACTCCGATCTCTGGACTCTGGCCGGTTCCGCTGCCATCCAGGAGCTCGGTGGCCCCGTCATCCCCTGGAGACCCGGCCGTCAGGACAAGGACGTCGCTGCCTGCACTCCCGATGGCCGTCTGCCCGATGCCTCCAAGGACCACCGCCACATCCGTGACGTCTTCGGCCGCATGGGCTTCGATGACCGCGAGATGGTCGCTCTGATCGGTGCTCACGCTCTGGGCCGTGCTCACACTGACCGTTCCGGCTTCGAGGGTCCCTGGGACTTCAGCCCGACTGTCTTCAGCAACGACTTCTTCCGTCTGCTCGTTGACGAGAAGTGGAACCAGCGCAAGTGGAACGGTCCTACTCAGTTCACTGACAAGACCACCTCCACTCTGATGATGCTGCCCACTGATATTGCCCTCATCAAGGACAAGGGCTTCAAGCAGCACGTCGAGCGCTATGCCAAGGACAGCGATGTCTTCTTCAAGGAGTTCGCCGATGTCTACGTCAAGCTCCTCGAGAACGGTGTCCCCTTCACCGTCAAGCCCGAGGACCGCTTCGTCTTCAAGACCTCTGAGTAAGAAGAGAGTGGCATTGACTTGATTTGGAGTGTACGCTTCCCCGATGGTTCTGGGGTTTTCACTTGTCCGCAAACGCTGTGGTCAATCTCTTTTCACCTGTTTGATATCCGAAATATTGCTCGATCTTAGATATAGAGATCCTAGAGATAGAGATCTTAGATCGGCCTAAATATGAATTTTAGATTCCCCTGTTCATCTTGCTCTTGTCAATGCGGCTTAAATGGTAAAATGTCAATGAGAGCTCAGGGCATCCAGCCAGCTCATCTGTGAGATCCGCACCGTCCTGTAGTTCTTTTGAAGTAAAAAAGGACAAATTACGCTATGTGCTGGTATTTGGGATCCAGGCCGACACAATACCATTCCTCTTGGGCAGTGATCGCTTACGATCCCCATTTACTTCACGTCTCGATTGCAGCGTATCATGAAATTTGATATTCTCATACACAAAATTCAGGATAAAGCACTCAAGCAGACGCCTTCAAGTCCAACGCATCAACCCAGTTCCCATGCAACAACTCCTGTCTCAGCCGAATCGGCAACAAGATAATAGCCTGCACCTTCGTAAAATCCTTTGTATCCAACAAACGCAACCCACTAGACATGGTATCATAATTATTGACCAACGCCAACAAATACCCATCGTTATTACCAACACATTTCCAGCTGGTAATTCCCGGCTCTGGTGCTGTTCTCGGCCCTAATCCTGCCGAGTGAACAGTTGCCTGAACGATTGAACGTAAGAAAGCCGGCTACGTTGGATGAGATGCCTGTAACCGATTAGCCTGTTGTTCAAAATCCCGATGTCCCGGATTACTCAAATATCAAGAACATACCAGAGTATTCATCCTCCTCGGCGCCGTCTCTTGCTCACTACTCCCGGAACCTCTAGTTGCCTTTGATTGCTGTCTCAATCCGTGTGGGCGATCTTTGAGCGCTTCTGGTGTGAGATTACTCGAGGGTGATCAAGTATCTTCTAGAGATGCCAGTCGGTGCTCAATAATAGTTAGGAGACGCTGCTCTAGAGCGGTAGTTCGGTCAGTTCTAACAGGTTGGGATTTGATAAACCGAGTGTCCACGGTGAGCAATGGATCGCCAACATACCTAGTATCACATACCTTGTATCAACTGCAGCCATAACCTCAGGAGCTGCGTGGAGAGTTCCATCTCCTCGCACGTCGAGCATGGATTCGCACCATTGCACTACCAACATTTCAAAAGTGAGTCCTCATATTTCACATGAAATAATCCGGAGGAGTGCTGCTTGAGTCCTATATACACGGGATTTTCGTGATCGACATGACCGGCAGGGTACAGAGACTCATTTCCTCTTGCGGCCCAAAGGCCTGCTGCCGTTGATGGGTGCATCTATAGCATTTGCAATCATCTGGCATAGCGAGACTCTTGGGCTGACGGAGAGCCCGAGGAAATTGGAATTAAAGTGCTGTCGGAGACCCTCTCAAGTAGCCTGCTATCGTCATTGGTGTAAGTGGAAATTGGGGAAGAAGGGTCTAGCACATCGATTCATGAGGTCAGGATGTAGAATGAAGTGATGAAGGCTGGGACTTGTCGTCGCCGTCCTTTCCCTTTCTCAGCCATTTTCTGATTCGAGATGTCATGATACACACCCAGTGAAGATGGCTAGGTGAAAGTAAAGAACTAGCAAATTGAGCGCGCCAATACCTAGAGATCTAGGTGCAGGTCTAGCTAGAATTCTGGGCGATAGACACGAAGGAATTGAATCCGACGGATTGTCTTTCGTGTGAGATTCATAGCATCGCCTGGATTCATTATTCATGCCCATGCCCATGCGCCCGAACGAAGACGAAGATAGTGTCCAGGTTTATTGGAGAAGCGAGAAGGATGCCGACAGTGCGGACATGAGATACAGGTACAAAATACACCACACTTGCGAGTGCGATCAGGGAAAACCAAAAGTTAAATTGCAGCGTGATATGTACTTTTCGTTATCTAGATATTCAATACATTCGGATTTCTATGTAGCAACTTCTATTGTCGCCATGTAAAGATGGCTATGTACAATGTCATCCCGGCGAAGGGCAACTTTTTTTTGGCCGATCTTTTTTGTTCCCCGCCGTTCGTCGAACTCGACCCGCCATTTTGATCTCTTCACGCACGTTGCGCAAAGGACATCGCCGCGCCCTTGGCTCGTCTTCCCTACACCTATCAGAGCCAACGACCCTTTCTGCACGTGTTGGGCCACTTCACTCAGCTTTGCGACCTGCGCTCGAACCCGGAGTACGAACCCTGCACCGCGCACGCCGAGTCGCGATTTGAATCCGACGAGACACGAGAACACAGAAAACCACCTCGGAGAATGACGAGGACGACTCCTACCCACGCGGACTACTACCAGATCCTCGGTATCCCCTTCACAACCTCATCTGCCGCCCTATCGAAGCAGCAGATCAAACTCGCATACCACAAGGCCCTCCTCAAGCACCACCCCGACAAGGCAGGTGCCGTCGCACAAGATGCAGGAATAAATGGACCAGCTTCTCGCGACGAGGCCGTCTCGCGATCGGACGAGCGGGCATATACCATTGACGAGATCACATCCGCATACAAGACGCTATCCGACCCGGCGCTGCGTGCAGAGTATGACCGTACCCTCAGGCTGGACCGGCTGAAGGTTGCGGAACGAGAAAAGACCGGCGACGTCTTTCATACTGGGCTGGAGATTGTGGATCTAGAGGATCTTGCGTGCGAGGAGGATGGAGAGCGCGGAGCCTGCTGGTATCGTGGTTGTCGGTGTGGTGATGAGAGGGGGTTTCTGGTGACGGAGGATGATCTGGAGAGAGAGGTGGATCATGGCGAGATAGTTGTTGGATGTCGTGGATGCAGTCTTTGGCTGAAGGTGCTTTTCGCTGTTGAAGATGATGGCTGAGAGAGATGCTTGAGCTACACCGGTTTTCAAACATCTTGATACGTCTGTCTCTTTTGACAGACCCGCCACTCCTTCTGGCATAAGGCTTCTTACCACGAGTCTATGTCTACCACTCTCCTGGTGGGTGATGAGTGAGGCAGTCGGCCTGATAGAACTGCAGGTTCTCTAGCTTTCCATCCCAACTGGAGTCCGGCCTCCACCTTGACAGGCACATTGTCTATGGCCATGGATATATTTCTCGACCTCAGATATGCTGCCGGTTCCTGGCTTCATCGGTTCCTGGAGATGATGCAGCAGTGTTGGTCGCCCGCAGGGCCTGATCAGATTTACACATCACTCCAGCCCTGGACAAGGCATGAACAGCCCAGTATGTCTCTCCAATCAGGTTATGGACAGGTATTGGTATGGACAGGGTCTTCCAATGTCTGTTATACCACTGGCTAGTCTATCAGACTGCATATAGCATTGTGAGGCCAGTAATGATTCATAGCTTTAGGTCTTTGGATCTTTCTTAATCCACTGGGTACATCAGATCCTTTTGGTGACTCCTGTCAGGTCGTAAGGTTGGGGGGTTTCTACCTAGTAGGCTTAAATATTGTATAAGAATTAATAGGTATTCGCAGCTATACTACACCTGTAGATCTGTAATTGGTTTTTATTCTCAACATGCATGTCCCATCTGAGCTCACCTCGGTAGCGTGGACGGCGGATCGATATATATCCCGCAGATAATCGATAGCCAAAGATATGCTGTCCAAAGTTTACAAGTAATGGTGGACACATAGTAGGGGTTCAAAAATTTTGTATGATCAAACTCATCAATAGCGTGACCCGATTAATATGCTAAGAACATAGCTCATGGGATTGGTGATATCCATCCTGAAACGCCCTGTTGATCGAGGGGCGGATGACATATTTTGGAAACCGGGCAAAACAACCTCCTCCGACTCCCCGCCATCTCTTCTCTCTCTCTCTACACCCCCCAACCTCCCACCATGTCCGTCATCAACATATCCTCATCTAATCAGTTCAGCGCACTGCTGAGCTCCTCACGCTTTGTTGTTGCCGACTGTAAGTGGTGATGCTCCCGTGGCTGAGGTCGCGATCCTCCCAGCACCCCGCTTCCATCTTGGAGTCGGTGGTTGCCTGTGCGGGCCCCAGAAAAAGAAAACACTGACTGAGATATTGTGTCTGGAATACAGTCTACGCCGACTGGTGTGGTCCTTGCAAAGCTATCGCCCCCGTCTACGAAAAGCTGGCGTCGCAGCTGTCCCGCCCAAACCACATCACATTTACCAAGGTCAACGGTGACCAACAGACAGAGCTTGCGCAGGCATACAGCGTCCGAGCGTACGTGAGATGATACCTACAGCTGCCCTAGACTACCTAGGAGGAACGGAGAGAATCATACACTACGAACGAGACTTACTGACTGTTCCCCGATGCGCTGCAGATACCCAACCTTCATCGTCTTCGAGAACGGCCGCAGCATCAAGACCGTCACCGGTGCCGACCCCCAGAAACTGACCGAAGTGATCCGGAGACTTGCATCGGAAGCAACCAAGTCCGATGGCGGATCTGGCGAGGGAAGCGGTGCGACCTGGCTGGGCGCCGAGGTGGCTGCGCGATACACCGACGTGACGGACGAAGTTGACACCAAGGGATTGGATCTGCTCAACCGGGACAACCAGTTCGGGGAGCCGCGCGTGTTGTTCGACACCTCCAAGCCCTCAGCTCTGGCTGGTAAAGGCAAGGGCAAGGCCGAGGGCAGCAGCAGCGGTGCCGACTGGGTCGAGAGCGACACAGACGAGCAGTTGATGCTCTACATTCCCTTCCAGTCGAAGCTCAAGGTCCATTCCCTCCATGTGACATCCCTCCCTCCTGCTGCCGGCGAGAGCGACGAAGAT
Organism: Penicillium goetzii; assembly: GCA_037043885.1. NCBI lineage: Eukaryota > Fungi > Ascomycota > Eurotiomycetes > Eurotiales > Aspergillaceae > Penicillium > Penicillium goetzii. The sequence continues at coordinate 8,801 of JAWLST010000030.1, forward strand.
GATGACGAGCTGCCCATGCGACCGCGCACCCTCAAGCTCTACACCAACACCTCGCACGTTCTTGGATTCGAGCAGGCGGAGGATACGAACCCGGAACAGACAATTGAGATTAAGCCGGAGCAGTGGGATGCGAAAACGGGGACTGCGACGGTTGACCTGCGGTTCGTCAAGTTCCAGAACGTGACCTCGCTGGTTATTTTCTTCGTGGACGGCGATGGAGAGAGCGAGAAGCTGCGCGTGGATCGCATTCGCATTATTGGCGATGCGGGCGAGAAGCGGGCCATGGGCAAGCTGGAGAAGATTGGCGACGAGCCTGGCGAGTAAAAAGTGGTAGACACTGGCTGGACAGGAAGACTATATTTTGTGGTTGTTCAAGAGAGTTTGGCATGGTAGACCTTTTACGAGAGCGATCAATGAGAGACGAGACAAGATATACCAAGGTGAAGAGATGAATGTCTCGGGGCGTTGGTGAGCCACATACTAGGAAAGACAGGCGACAGGCATACTACAATGAAAAGACGAAAGCCTCTCATCAAAATTTCTTTCTCATTATTCTCATTTCTTGGAAAACTACCTGATGATCTATCTAATATATGCCCACCACATTTGAGGGCATATAAAAATGAAATGTCCGATCCCAAACCAAAAGGTCTCATCCTTGAAAAATCAGAAAGACCCATAAAGTAAGAACCGGTGTGCAATTCCGTTCGTCTGTGGCGCAACCGACACCTGGTAACATCACTGAAGGCCCCTTTGACAAGGGCCGTGGACTGTCCAAGCAACACGGGTAGGTATTAAATTTGTAGCTGCGCCGCCGCACGAAGAAGAAAAGAAAAAGAAAGAGGAAAGTTGTCTCGCGAGCGAAGAATTTATGGTCGTCGGTGGATGCTGTCCGGAAGAATACTTGTTCCGGGGGTTCTCGGTTGTTGGCTAGCGTGAGTAGCCTGACAGCCTTGGTGCCTGAGGTGTGCTTTGCAAACCTCGCGTATTAGGTAAGCGGTTTGAGGTGGAACTTTTTTTCTTTCTGCAAGGGACGAGATTCTCTTTTTTTTTTTTTCTTTCTCATATATTATTTTTGGCTGATGATGAGGATAATGGAATATATGATAGGAAGAGACTGACTCCTACTGGGAGCGTGATCTTACAATAAACCATCCACTGAGGCCATTTCATATTATTCTCCTCGCTGTCGTCCTCGGTTCTGGCGAGTTGGTTATCAGAGCTGCAAGCTGGCCAGCCAGGTGGAATCAGATATCAGAGTTTTCTTCCAAAGCTCAGAGCTTTGTCAGTACAGCCTTGTGCGCATATTTTTGCTGCATCTGCTAAGTAGGACTCAACGTAGACTACACACAAATGCAATCCTCGGCCTGGTCACTGTGAGCCGCAGATTGCCTGTTGATGGAGCCATTCTCAACCCACGTGCAAGCATGAAACCACACAAGCACGGCCATTGTGAGCTCCGTGGAAGCTCAAGCTCCATATTTGCAAGCCTCTTCATGTCGAAGCAAGCCCGCACTAGCGTCCAGAGCTCAGTAGCGTACCATGCAACAGATTCCTCTGACGCAATCGTACGACCGAGTCCATTGATAAACTTCCCTTCTGGGTCAGCATGATTCACTGGACCCGGGGATACCTCCTTCTAAAGAGTAAAGACACGGGCCGAAAACAGAAATAATCCCAAGGACCCAGAGAAGTTCGGCACCGATTCCAGAGTACAGCTCCCCTTTGGCCGAGAAATAAATTAGCACACCGGCTCAACTCGGCCGGCATCGCTTGGATGCGACGATTTTGTACTCCGTATGGACTCTACGGAGTATAGCTAGCAGCCTAGCAGTCTCCATACGGGTCCCCAAGACTACCGACCCTGCCGAACGGCACGCTCGATCGTGCCATTCACCTTAAACAGTAAGAGCCTCGTGGGTCGGGAGGTCTGGATCTCTGGGTCGGTGGTGCGAGGACGGGTTTTCCTTGGGTCGAAATTTCCCTTCATAGACTCTGTTGCTCCACTGGAGGTTCGGCGGAGAGAGCGCTTGTAGTCCGATCCACGATGTGGGCACTGGGCACTGGGAATAGGAATGAAACATCAGCTCGTATCCGAAACAGTATTTGCTCGGCTGCCCTATGACAGAAAAACTTCGTCGTCGGCTAGAGAGAGGGTCCTATAACGAGCTGCACCCGCTGACGATATGGGTTTAATTAGTATGTAGTAGCGCGGTTGGCGCTGGCTGTGGACTCGAGAATTGGAGTCGTCGACATTGAGAAGGTTGTTTGCGTTAGCAAAGAGAAATGCTGAATAGAGTAGTTATGGAGTTTTTTTTTTTTCCCCTGTTGTTCTTTATTGTTGTTTTTTGTAGACCCGCTGGCAGCCGAGCTCGATTCGGAGATGGTAGCCAGTACGCAGTCGCAATGGGCGCACGCTGTTTATCTCTGTATCCAGTGATCCACTGGGTGCTGCACGTGTAGACATGTCAGTTACCTGGCAGGACGGGACGCAATGACCTGAAGAAATGTGCATTGAAGTTAGAATGGAAGAAGCAATTCACTAAATTCTTAGCAAATGCGCCCGGTGTGGCTGCCACCTTCCAGAAGCACCTTCTGGTCTTCGTTTCACGTTAGTCGTAGCTGGCACAACGTGCTCGAGGAATTGGTCACTAGAGACTAACTGACTCGCTAGCAAAATACAGGGTCTTCCAGATACTTTAGGAGCTGGGCAAATCTCAGGTGACCCAGATTGCCTGATAACCCAACTACAGTAATACTGTAGCCTGCACTTACTTCTGCGCTTCTGCAAAAGAAAACTTCACGGCTTCATTCGGAGATATCCAGTATGGCATGTTTTTCATACCCTATCAGCTCATCGCTCCAGAGTCCCAGCCAGACCCAATCTCCAAACCAAATAATTGGATCCGATCTGCGGAGACAGTGGGTGCACGATCTTCGCTTGCAACATAGCTGAAAAAAGCAACCACGCTTTCTCTTATCATTACGTACATTTTCTGGACCACGGGGGACATCTACGATCGTTGTGGAATCGTTAGTTTGCCGACCAGCTAGCCATGGAGACACGGAAAGTACAGTCAAGCATTCTGAATGGTCTAGCAATGCACCCGTGCCTTTAGAACAGGGCCACTTCCTTGGTTGTGCCGTGCCTGGTCAACACCATCTGATCAGAGATGGAGACGGGCCGTCGATCTCGATCCCGGGAGCAGGGGCTATCCACAGCACGGCTGGGATAAGTGCAAGACTGCGTTCCAGCGTAGCGAGCTCCGTGCTGTTTATTTCCGGGTGTACTTACTGTATGATACGGTGTTCAGTTAGTAATAGTTTTTCTTTTTCTGGCTGAGTGGATGCTTATCTCCTCTATACGGCGCAGAATAATAATTGAATACATTCGAGAGCGATATGGATCGTGTGCAATAAGTCGCAATTCCCACTATCGGCGGGAGATTCACACAATAATGGAGTGTGAATTCGGAGAAGAACAGCGATCGAGTAATGATCTGCTCTCTCAGGGAGGAACAGAGATAGAGTACATTATATGGCGATTAATATTTGGGTCGTACCTGTAGTGGCCTTATCTTGGCTCTTTCCATCGAGTCCATACAGGGTGGACTCGGGAATTGTCCACGCCAAATTCACATGAAACAGGGCCTGCGGAGCATCTCATACTCGATCGCTATAGTAGATTACGACATGGCAAGATCATTGGGGGAGACGGGCCGGCAGACAGCAGGACCCAAAGGAGCCAGAGTGCGGCCTGGGCTAGATAGGGTTTCGGCTTGGTTCTGCGGGAATCGCATCATTTTGGATGGAGATTTTGTGGTGCCAAGGAGGGGGGGGGATCCAGTTGGTACCAGAGGATCGAGATCGCGGCAGGCGCAAGAGACGGAGGTCCGTCTCAGACTCTCAGGCTCTCAACTCAAACTGTGGAGGAGCGGAGGGACACTGGGACAGGAAGTGAGACGAGCGGTCGCTGGGGGTCCTCGTTGCTCATGCAAGGTACGACAGGGATTCTTGGTCCAGGTATGGGAGAGGACCGTCTGATTGGAAGGTTTGGGATAGAGAAATGGAGACCGTTCCGGTTCCTGAGAGTTCCTGAGGGCGAATCCACGGATTCGGTTCCCAGCAGTGCGGTGGGTGGTTCGTGAGAGCGCTGGGGCCGGTTCCCGGCCCGTGTTGGGGCGGGTTTAGGATAGATTATTATTGTATCATGGTTGTCAATTATTGATGCCCATAATATGTACAGTATTCTTTGCTAGGATGTACTCTGTACTCCGTATACACTCCCCAGATGAGAGACACACGCAATTGCAAATCTCCGTCTGCAAGCTGCCCCATCCCAAATTTTTGGGAAACCAACAACGTTGTCTTGTTGGTTGTACTAAGTCGGTGGTCATGCATCTACGGTCGCGGAGACAGGCCCTAATGCAGGATAATGTCCTCCCGAAGGATGGGCGGTGGCTTGGAGTCAACTTTCAACTGTGAACTCTTTTTTTTGTCGCCACGAGCTGAGGCCTGCACGCCCTTTCTCCGCGTTTTTGAGGCCCTTGGACTGGATTCCGAGTACGAGACTGCGATCTGCGATCGCGAGTCCTCGAGACTGTTTGTTTGGTCTCGTTCACCGGCGATCGGGCGATAATTAGTACGAGTGGAACGAGTGGGGAGGCGGCTATTCCCAAAGAGTATGGCGAAGCTTTCGCATTCACAGGGGAGGAAGAATACAGTAGGTAGTACTCCGTACAGAGTCCATGGTAAGGTACTGGAGTGCAGTAGTGCAGAGTTCGCCCTCCGTCCCCCGTCTATCGCAATAACACGGAGTGGCAAATTGGCAATTATTCGTTCGTGTCAAACTCTGTTCCCGAGCCTGAAGAAATGGGTGGTTTGTTTTTGCGGAGAATATGTTGTTCGGCCAACCTTGCTAGGAAAGTTAGAGTAGAATAGTCTAGCATCGAGAAAGTTCCATAGTCCCCATTGGCTTTGATAGCGTCACTCGACTAAAGGCCAAGGAAGATCCAGTCGGGTAGTTGGTCCCCATCATGATTCCCCAATTTTGCATAGCTCAATCCCAGTTTCATGTGGTCCGGACTTGGTACTGTCAAGATAGGCAGTAGATCCAGCCTGAAACCAACCTTGGCCCCATTCACATTTCTAAGTTCGCCACAATTTGGCAAATAGCCAGTGGTATCTTCTCGCTGTGACGGGCTGTGACGGGCGAGAGGTCCAAGTGTAAGTTCACGCACGTTGTCCACGTTGTGTCCACGTTCTTGTGTGTCCGCGGCGACTACCGAGTGGAAAGTTACAAGCGATGGCATCATATGATCATGGCGCAGGGGAGACGGGGGACGGGGGAAAGAGGAACCATGTTCGCAGCTAGACCAATCCCCCAGGCACACAAGGTACATCCCATGGAAAAACTGCCGGAACTCTAGGGACTGGATGCCTGGCTGGGTCTAGCGTCGGGAGAAGTAGCCAGTTGCACGACTCGCTGAGTCCCTCAGGGTCGCCAGGTCAAGCAGAGTTTGGGCGATCGATGCTAAATTCTGGAGTCCGGAGAAATACTGCGGGTACCGAGGGTCGTCTCCCGCACGTGCGGCCTATCATTTCAAGAGAAGGATCGAGTATCCTAGTCTATAATAACTTCTTGAAATCGCTGGAGACTGGAGTACGCCAGTACGGAGGACAGTAGTACATAGTAAACCTGGTCGTCAGTACTCCGTACTTATGCTGAACCAGGCAGTGAAGTTGGCACTAACCCTCCTTAAGCCCTAGTGGCCCAGTTGGAACTTCGGAACTGGCCGCGGGACAAAAGAAGAAAAAAAAACTCAAATGTCCACCCAAAGTTGAGACTGAAGCTCGTTAACATTATTTTCCGAGCAGTGGATATTCACTAGACTGGCCTGGAGGGAAGCTCTGCGCATATCTGTACTAAACTGTGGTTGAGTCCACCTCAGTACTACCTCTGTCCACCGAGAAGAGGCCCGAGTGACGACAGATATCCCCAGTCGGGCAAATGATTTAACCTAGCCGATAGAACGGGGGACCGGGATAAAGAATATGAACGTGAATGGCGGTCGTTACTGACCGTCCCATGGATGCATTGTCACCCATGTAAGTAACTAGTTAGCCGAGTCTCTCCCCGCACTTTGCTGCTCGCTTAGACCAGTTCGGTCGGCACCTTAAGTCTAACCGCAGTCCAGGAATGTTCGGAATCGATAGGACAACACGTGCAAACCAGGGACCTTAGGTGGACGAAACTGCGTATAATCATGGCACACTAATCAGGAGTTGGGCAAATTGCCACTGGAATCAGAGCCGGATAAATGCGGTAGTTTTCTTTGGGGCTTTAGACTTCTAGCGTGGCGTTGCCAGTGGCAAGATACACCATTAGTTTTGTCGGCTAAGCCGTTGTTAAGCAACGATCGCGCGATGTTATCGTCCAGGGTAGCATATAGTACGGAGAATACGGAGACATTTAAAAATAATCCGTGGTAGAGATGTGGCAACGGTGTGTGTGGTGTGAGAGACAGAAAAAGAAACGGTGGAACACCCGAAGCGAGACATAGTCAAAGCACCGTCAAAGCACCGTCGTAAGCTGATGGAGAGTGAGAGAAACATACAGGAGCATCTCACAATCACATAAGATAACAGCGATGGAAGTCGTTCCACCATAACTGGTTACCCAATTAGGACGGACATACTCCGTACACGGTACATCTGTCTCTCTGCCGTAGGATGGGTGTGGTTAGTCACCTTGTTTCACCGCAGGGCCGGGCCCTAAGTCATCTCCAACAACTAGTTATCTATTCCAGACAAGACAAAATATACTATAGCCTTACCAAATCACAATCGATGGTCGGAATAGAAGAAAAAAAGCAAGTTACCCACGAAACGCAAAAGCCCAGAACTATGATTCCATATTATTTCTATCATATCGGCGCTTGCACACACTCCCATCGAGAGTGCACACCGCTACGCCAGCCTCCAGTGTCTTGGAAAGAGGGTCTCGATTTTTCGACGGACCGTGGGGCCCACTGGCCTAGCCAAGACCCCGGCTTGCACTAGTATCCACGACCGAAAACGCGTGTTCCGTCGAAGACGCTAGCGATGATACGGTGAACTCGACGTGTTTCAGATTTCAAGCTTGCGGCCAACGTCGTGCGGAAAGGCCCCGACCGAAATTAAACATTTTCTTCCCTTGTTTAGAAAAAAATGACCGCTAACACCGGGTGCTAACCAGAAACATTAATTACTCCACACCCATGAAATAGACTCCCGGTCTAGCTATGTAAGTAGTTAGTACGGAGTACTATCAAGTCGTATGGAAGGAAATAATTGGAAAGTGGCTAATAATTAAACAACTCAAGCCGAGGTGGCTGGAGTCGTGGTTTTGCTAGAGTCGTGCTGACGACGGAGGGCCACTGCCTTTCCTACTGTACGGAGTACTGTGCAGTCTCTGGTTTTCCCAGCCTCGAGGCTCTCTATCTTTCTCTATCCCCACACTTCCTTTCGTCCTAGTGGCCAGCTTAGCCTAGACAGGCACAATTTGCCCGGACTGGCAGTGCCAGCTACTGAGAATGGACTCCCACGACCCTGTCAAAAAAACGTCAATGATCCCGTCATGAATATCTTCGGCATTGGCTTCTCCTCTCGGCATAGCTACGACAACCAAGGTTTTGATGCGCAAAAGGTTCTTTGTTGAAAACGTGGAGAAAGCTTTGCTAGTGCGAGTGCCTCTTAAACCTACCTACCCATAAAACATAGAGTTAAAGTAATTAGGGCTCAGTACTAAAAAGTATGTCCTCCGTATTCTCATCCCCATAACCTTCTCTTCACGCCAGATGGTCCCTCTCAAAAGGCAAAAAACTCATATGTATGCATGTTCGAGCGCTGGTAGCCGATGCAATTCCAGTTCGGACGAAGATAACCCGCACCGTCGGAGTCGCGCCTGCCCTGCAATTGGACGGGAGAATGTAGACCGGCCAGAGGCATGCTACTACAGTACTCCGTAGTTGTGGACCACTGGACCACAATCCCGGAGGTACTAAGGCCTGCTGTAGTTAGCATACGTTATTTGCCTCCCCCCGAGTAGCTACCGCAGAAACCGCGAATCAAGATGCATTGCATTATTTATGGCCATTGGCCACTAACCAGTGACCACCCTGGTCGGATTCTCGACGTTATCTTCCGGGGGAGCAACGGACTCCACAGAGCCCCATTGGCGTCGGTGACATGCCCTACAGACAGTACTGGATGTGCGGCCTCGGTGGCGCCATGGAACCCGAGTCGAGCTCCATTGCAATCAATGCCCTGCGGCGGATGCGAGCTACGAGCCGTTGGAATGGTTCGCCGGCCGCGCGTGAGTGAAAGGCGGAGTATGAGACGTCAACGACAACACTATGAAAGCGGGAACCCTGCGAGTATCGATCCACTCGTTGCTTTTTTTTTTTTTTTTTCTCTGTTCATCTTCACATTTGTTTCTTTGTTTGGTCTGCACGAGCGACTATCTTTTGATTTTCTTTTCTTTTTGCTCTTTTGGCTTGTTATGATTTGCGCGTTTCTTTTTCCCGTAGGTTATGGAAAGGTCTCGACAATCGTAAGTTTTGGACCAGTCGAGCCGACGAGTCTCAGTGGCGGGCAGCCTGTAGTGAGCAAGCTTTTCGGCGACGCATGGGAGATTAATCGTCACTGCCAGATGATCTGTCGTTGGACCCTTGCATCGAAGCTGTCCGACGCCTCGCGGAACTCCTCGAGGACGCAATAACGGCCTCAAATGATGTGCAGAAAGAACCATCGACGACAGGCCCCGTCAAGATCCATATGCATCCAATCTATCTGTTTCCTCCGCTCTCGGTTCAATTATATATGTAGCCCGTATGTACGATGTACGACTCCATAGGTAGTGGTTGCAGTCGACAGGTCAACCACCGCTGGATCGGTCCTCTCGGATATAGACATGCGGTGATCGCCAACGGTTATTCGCATCCCAAACACCGAAAGGCCCATCACCTTCTCCATTCTCCATTGCCATTGCCTTGCCCATCCGTGATTCGTCGGGGAATATAACTCGCCCTCCACCATACCCATCCTGCCCATACTGCCAATACCCTCAAACACACCGTTTCCAATCGCACGATCGCCTGCCGCCCCCAGCACTCCGGCTTCTGGGACTACTGTATTGACAGCCCGTCTGGGTCCCAGCATGGACCAGCTTTTGGCTTGTTCCCTTCAAGTTATCCCATGATAGGCAGTATCTACGGCCGTACTGAGCACGACCCAGACCATTCGTAAGGCGATGGACACCGTGCCTACTATACCGAGTAGGAGTAACTAGCTTCCGAATAACTAGCCAACTAAGAAATGGAGTTACCATCTCCAAAATATTCTCCCAAGACCTCTCCAAGACGACTCCATCAAAGAGCCACTACTTCGGCCAAGACCCCATTGATGGCTCGGCTGCACTGGAGACCTTCCGCGCCCGCTTATTTGGTACTAGGAGCCGCCGGCCGGCGCGGCGGGTGCGCTATTCTCCAGTTTGTGCTTGCATGGCTCCACTTGCCCATTTTTCTTTCTGGAGCTGTCGCCTTTTCGTGTTCCATTCCATTTGGGTAGGCTTGGAAGGTCCCCATCTCCTTCAGTTGTCCCCTGTAACAGCTCTTTCCCGCTCCGGTTAGCTCTGTAGATTTGCCGTTGTCCCGTCTAACTATGAGGTCATGCCTAGAGATTGGAGAATGGGTGAAGCTATTCGTGAGATTTCTGGGGGTTTCAGTAATTAGTAATAACCCGTAGCATTATTGCAGATCAATTGAGTCGATATGTTCAATAGCGTTTTTTGAAAATTTTTGGAATGCAGTAGCGTATTGCGTCTTTTTTTTTTTTGCTTCTTGGGGTGGTCCGTGATGCCTCGAGGGAAATGGCTTCCAATGTCTGTGCGACAACGGTGGTGGCGGCCAGACAATCGGAAAGCATTACGGAGTTATTGGAAATCACTACGGAGCAAGCACGAATGATAAACAGGACAAGAAAATGATCCTCGTCCAAGAGTAAATAGTAGCAAAGCCAAAATATATACATGCAGGTAGGTAATTGGAAGCTTGCCAGAAACTTTGGGAGACACAAATTTGAGGCAGATCATCGAGGGAAGTTGACTCGTCTTCGTATCTTCTCTATCTACTGTACGGAATAGTACATCTGCATCAACGAGGGCAGACACATGATTTACGCTGCATGTTGGCCTCAAACTTCGGATCACTCACCCCGAACTTCGAAGCAAGGTTTCCCCGAGAGGCGATAATAATAATGACAGGAAGCAGTTAGTTAGAGCCAAGAAGGACCACGCAATTTGGGGAATGTGGTTCTCGAAGAGAACGTGACAGCCTTCCATGCATGATCCCACTCCAATTCGGACCAAACGACTGGGTAAGTTAGTTTATTACTGTAAGTAGCAAGTTAGGTAGGTTACGGTGATTACTTGGACGGGGACCATGCTAATCCAGGGTGGGAAAGATATGAGAGAGAGGGTCCAATCAACGTGAGACCGGACTTATTATCCAGCCTACCTTGAGGAAATGTGGACTGTAGCACAGAAACTCCGTTGAAACACAAGAGCACGACATTAGATTTCTAGGCCATCTAGACGCAGTGGCGAACTATCTACAGGAATACTCTGTCTCCATATAAGTCTCCATTCGAGCTCTTTAGTTAGTATTTTGTAGAGTAGTGTGCGTACTATAATCCGTGTACTCCGTACTCCGTAACTCCGTACCAAAGGGAGGCTAGCTAAGTTACGACGATCAGGCAAAATACAATCTCCCCATTTCCCGGCCAGTGGGTAGGCAATTCGAGATGATTGGTGGGCGGGAAAAAGGGAGGATTCCCGCCCGCGCCGACGCGTTGCCCGCGAAGGGCATGGGGTGACCAATAGTGGAGGCCGCTATCTTTAGAAGCGGCCAATCGCGCCCAGGCGATGCACGCTCCTGGTGGGTTCTCCCCCAAAGGAAAGGATGGGCCGTGATGGAAATCCCACGACTCGATGCTCGAAGTGTTCTGGACTCGGGGCTGCAGGAATAATAGGAGCAGGAAAGAGAATCGATGGTCTGGCCAAAGAAGAAAACAAAAACACTGAACCTTGGCCGCCAGTCGATAGTTACTGTAGAGTCTGTAAATTCTATATGCTTTTCTTTGTATGCTTCATATTTTGCTTTTTCTGTTATCGGTGGGAACACGGTAGATAGGCTGGATTGTCAGCCAAAGCTATCGGGCAGTCAGCACTGGAGAGATGAGATGGAAGATTGCCTGATACCAGCTTTGTGCCACGACCTTTGCGTTACCTCATCTTCCAACCAGACCTTGCTTCCAGCGTGGCGGCAGGCGGCTGAGTAAAAGCAACGGTCGTCCAGCCATTGACATGAGATAGCAGGCAATAAGTCGTAGATAATAGAAAGTTTCCTGTAGGTGGTAGGCAACAAGATACTACTATGTACTGGAGAGATAGCCAAGATGGATGTGTCGAGTTTTTCCTGAGAGTCTGCAGATACGGTCGCTGGATGAATCACAGGCATAAAAAGCAGTTCCAGGCTAGGAGTGGAACAAAGTATGTACCTCTGCACAAAGTACTTGAACATATAATTACAAATGTACTTGTACCAGATCTCAATCTACAATATGAAGCAAAAGAGAAACGGATGTTTGAAATTGTATACAGCCCGCCTGAAGGTCGAGACCATCACACCACCACTGCCGGTATTGACGCCCTTTCCCCCGGATCTACCGAGTGAGACGAAACAGCGGCACCCACTGCCATCACATCTGCCCATGCAAATCGGAGCACATCACTTCGCGACATGGCTGACACAACTAGAACCAATCAGATGTATCACAAGCCGTCACCAACATTTAAAAAAGTCTATGTGATATCTGCTTACAGCGATGCACAGATAATCCCGACCTCCCCGCCTCGATGCAAAAAAAATGTATCCAAATTCAAGGCTGAATGTAAAATGTCCTGGTTTTAGTCACGATAGGGTGGTTGGTTCCCTTCACAGACGCGATGTCATGGAGACTGCATAAGCGGACACACCATTGCCTCCAATCAGCAGAGTTAGGGCACTCGGAACCCTGTCTCCGGTAAGCTCGCTGCCCTCTCATTCGATAGTCGACCATGCCAGAACAAAGAGAAGCAGACAGACAGTCGAGCCTTGCCTCCCATGCCCAATGGTACATACCCAATCACCGCGTCTGTCCCCCTCCGGTGGTTCTTCGCGGCTGTGCCTCCACAGCTTGTTCCTGCAGTAGGCCGCGTAACTGGATTGACGGAATATCACAAGCCACCGAGAGTCTTTGCTGGGCCGAGAGCCCTGTCGCGCTGCATCATGTCTTTTGACGTGTCGCGCGGACGACCCTTGCGTGTTCGTTCTTGTTGAATCTTCTTCCCCACACTACTTGTCATACTTACAGTAAAGACAAGGCTTATGATAGATTCTATGTGGCGACATCAATTGAATCATGATGGAGGCGAAAACGTGAAGGATTTTTTTTTATCAGTACTCCGTACTCCGTAAACAAAGAGGATTGCGCGATAAAAACAAAATTGGTAGAGAATTTAGCTACAAAGTACTCGGCATGTACTTGCTGTAAATAATGCTTTTACTAATGCTATGGGTAATGACCACCGAGGATTTGAGAGTTTTTTTGTCCTGGTAATACTGTACTCCATACTAGTGCTCCCATTCAGATTTTACTGTTGGACTTTTGGCCAGGATCATATGAAACGGACCGGGGCACAAATGCCTAGAGATTGCCCAGCGAGAACGGTGACTGGCGTCCGTTCAGTCAGCACTGTAAGCATTAAAAAGCAACTAAGCATGATGGCGACCAATGTCCGACCGTTTCACGATCGAGCAGCTGGGTAGCACAGTGGTCGCCACCACCGTTGATAGCCTTCTGATCGGCGAAGGAAAGTTCTGAGCGACTTGATACCTGATTAGGGAATGGATAAACCCCGGTGCGCTTATAGTAGGTACAGCACGGAGTAGTTAGTTCCACTTCCCACATGCTGATCGAGAGTTTACTTTCATACTGTACGGACTTCAGTAAGACCCCGAGTGCGCATCACTCTTGGAGTCTTCGGACGCTATCTCAGGATCCGTCCCGGGGGGAGACTAATGGGGACCTCCGAGGAAGAGGATGGGGGGGGGGGGGGGCAGGCAAGAGAATAATGGAGCAGACCGTCAGATCATTGACTGTCGATCTCTGGCGCCGGGGGCGATGGACAGTCGATGCCCTGGCAGAGAAATGACGAGACGGGATGGGCGTGGGGCAACTTGTTAGGTTGAAGGCTGCTGATTTGATGTTGTCGAGCGTGGTGGACTCCCCCCACTCGCTTGACGCCCATTTGCCCGCCGGTGCGCAATGCGCACTGCGCTGATAAGAGGTGCAAATGATTGCCGCTGTCACCAGCGCTTTGATCCAATCGCCATGCACCTCGTGGCCACACGGCTAGTTCCCAAAATTTTGGTAATGGACAGGGAACGGAGAGATTGGTGGTGGTGAGAGACGAAAGAAGAAGAAAACTGACGACACTCCAGCTGAAATACAAAACACATGGTCCTCTATCTCGCGACCCGCCAACACCACCACTCTTGGGGCACCTTGAACGAGGACTGATAGGACCATCCGAGAGTTACCACCGTCACCAGTAGGAGGCTTTTTCGGGCTTCCAGTGGCAGTCAGCACAGCCTCTCCGCATTTTCAGCGTCGCACCGTGCTGCTCCACTTCTCTTTTTTGGGCTCGTCCACCGATGTGGGCCTCTCTTCCTGGCCCGATACAGAGGAGGCCAGTGTGTCCCTCCTTTCTGGTACGGTTACGCTCCCATACCGAGGACCTTTCTTAGCGTTTCTTCTCTTTGCTCTTAAATGGAGGGGTCCACCACGAAACTTTAGGCCTTGGCTGGTCGACTCTTGAGTCTCCAGACCTTCCTCCACTCATTAGCAGACACCAGACCTGTACTGGAAAAACGGAGGTCTGCTTCTGAGAGAGAGAGTCCTTTGGAGTACAATCCGCGCTAAATTCGTAGCTAATCCACGCTAACTCCCCGATCCTCTCATCCTCGCTCAATGCGATTGGAGAACACTTGGATGATGTGCACACCACCCAGTGTCTTTCCCAATCCCGCCCCAGACTGGCCTGATACCACCAAATTTACACCGCATACACAAACCGAGCCATACTACGGAGACCAGAGTACGGAGTACTCCATAACGATGTACTACATATTCTCACTGTGAGACACGCCAAAAATTAAATTGGCAAATTTTAATAATTCTCCCCCCCCCATCTCCATTAAAATCCATAAAATCCCAATGAAATCATAAAATATTAATTTATCCATTAATTCTTCCCTTCCTCCCATTATTTCTTTTTTATTTATTTCTTTTTCCATTTTGATTTTCTCAATGCACCCCGTTCCTGGCCCACTCGGTCCATGACTAGTGACCCGGCAAGTAGAAAATAGCACAAGCAGATCAATCACTCTTTTATCCACCGCGACACCCTTCTGGTCTATCTCGTTCCCTTCCTTCTCTCCCATATCCCCCCCCCCAAACGATTGCCTATTATCGGCTCTGTCTCTCTTTTATTTCCTCCATCCTTTTTTTTTTTTTCTTTTTATTTCTTGAACCTTTCCTTATTCTCAATTTCTATATACTTTCCCACTAGTCTGTCTTGTTTTGACTGTTTTGGGTTTGGGGGGTTTTTGCAACTTGTGATATTTCCTCTCTTTTCCCAATCACTTCCTCCGGTTCCTTGAGCTTCGCTAAGGATTCCTGTCCTTCCTTTAACAAGTGTTCCCTCTCGCATCCTCCTTCACATCATCTACCTTATACCCTAATCACCTTCTTGGTCTATTACACTCTTTTGTCTCCTGCGTCCTGGTTTTGAGGAATACCGGACTTGACCATCAACATCTACAACAACTCTTTACTCTCGACATCTATATCTAATATTGACAACTCTACGCGGATCAAATTGGCGATAACTTCCACAGGTGTGTTGTGACTGATCCAGTGTTCATTATCTACACATCATACAACTTGTGGATATAACCATTGGAAAGCAACCGGGTTAACTAACCACATCCTACAAATCAGATCTTACGCAATGGACGCAACATACACAATGACCTCGACTCCGGTCCAAAGTCAACCTTCGTTTGCATACTATCCCGACTCAACATCACAGCAAGGCCACTACACCAGCCAGCCACAAGACGTGCCATACTATGGACAGATGCAGTATCCCGGCCAGCAATGCGCCGAGCAGCCTATCTATTCGGCCCAGCCCGTCATGAACATGCACCAGATGGCCACCACCAATGCCTTCCGCGGTGCTGCCATGAGCATGACTCCAATTGCCTCGCCTCAACCCTCGCAGATGAAGCCTGCCATCTTTGTGCAGCAGGGCTCTCCGGCCTTGATGCCCATCGACACTCGCTTCATTAATGCTGACTTGTACGCTTTCCCATCAACGCCGCCTTTGTCCTCGTCGGGAAGCTCCATCAGTAGCCCTCCGTCTGCCAACGGCACCCTGCACACGCCAATCAACGACAGCTTCTTCACCTTTGAGAAGGTGGAAGGCGTCAAGGAAGGGTGCGAGACCGATGTGCACACCGAGATTCTGGCCAACCCGGACTGGTCTCGCTGCGACTCCCCACCCATGACACCTGGTAAGTCTGATGGAACGAGTCGAGATGTCATATATCATGAAACCCATGCACATGCAGATGATGAATCTTCATGCAAGGGGGGTGATGATCAAACAAGAAGGCTAATTTCCGGTGCGGCTCCTCCAGTGTTCATCCACCCGCCGTCACTCACCGCCAGCCACACGTCGGATCTCCTTTCCGCCACGTCCTGCCCCTCGCTTTCCCCCTCCCCCTCTCCAGTGCCTTCCGAGTTCCTTGCCCACTCTCAGGTTTTGACCGCCGAGTCGGTGAGCTCTGTCGGCTCGGACTTCTGCGACCCTCGCCAATTGACCGTCGAGTCCGTGAACGTTCCCACTCCTCAGGATCTCCCGCCTCTGCCGACTCTTACATGTGACGAGGAGGCCCCTCGCGCGGTTTTGGGCAGTGCGTCTGTGACCTTGCCTGTGAATGAGAACCCTTCTCCTTCATTCACCGCTTCCACCGAGGATCCTCTGAGCTCCTTGCCTACTTTCGACAGCTTCTCTGACCTCGACTCCGACGATGAGCTGAACCGCCTGGTCGAGTTCCACCCGGGCGCCAATGCTGTCTACCTGGGCGGTAAGCGCCAGCGTGTGAACCAGTACATTGTCGAGGATGATGGATTCTTGAGCGAGCACAGCCTGGAGGACGCGGACGACCACGAGGGTTTCCTGCACAATGGCCTTCCCTCGTTCGAGTGGACTGAGTCGACTCAGCCCCAGACCGAGGAGACCGAGGAGATTATCCAGGAGGAAGAGATCAAGTCCAAGAAGCGCAGCAGTCGCAAGTCTTCGCGGAAGAACTCCAATGTGGAGATGGAGGATGAGGAGGAGCCCGTCAAGAAGATCGCCGTGGCCCACTCCGAGTGCAGTGCCCAATCTGTAGGCTCCCCTTGCACCGACTCCGAGCCCGCCCCGGTCTCCGTTAACCGTCGCGGCCGTAAGCAGTCGCTGACGGATGACCCGTCCAAGACTTTTGTCTGCACCCTGTGCTCTCGCCGTTTCCGTCGCCAGGAGCACCTCAAGCGTCACTACCGCTCCCTGCACACCCAGGACAAGCCCTTCGAGTGCAACGAGTGCGGCAAGAAATTCTCCCGCAGCGACAACCTCGCCCAGCACGCCCGCACCCACGGCGGTGGCTCCATCGTCATGGGTGTCCTGGACGCCAGTGAGGCCGGAATGTCGTTCGACGAGCAACATGACGCCGGTGCTCTCGGGCAAGTGATGTACGAAGCCGCCCAGTCGGCCGACGTCGAAGACTCCCCTGCCACGGACCGCCGGGCGGCGAAGAAGCGCAAGCGTGACTCTGCCTAAATCTTCTTTTCTTCGGGCTTGATTCATTGCTGCGTTTGATGATTCTATGAGACCAGGAGTTTCTCCTACTGCATATATAATACATACACATCTTCGGTCGGCGTATCTCCCTCTTATTACGGGGAGTTGGTCGCCGTTGCGGTCTTGATTGGGTTTGGCGTCCGGGCATTTTACACTGGTGTCGGCATCACTGGGGTTCATTGGTGTACGGCAACTTGGTTTCCTTCTTTTCTTACCTCGCAAGGGAAAAACCGGGATACATCATGGGGCGAATACAGGAGAGGAGTTTTTTCTTTTCCCCTCGCCCTCGTGATTTCTTCTTGGGCCTAGGGCTTGGGCTTCTTCGGCGGAAGACGGGTCCCATTTTCATGGGTGGTCTCTCTTATATTTTCGGAGTCCATGAGCATGAAGAGGAAACCAAAAAAGAAAATAGAGCAATGGATGGCATCTGTCTCTATGGTTGGTTTACAGGGAGTGGGATTGGTGTTGATTTCCTTTGTCACTGTCTTTTTTTTTCCCTTAAGTTTTTTCTTTTGTTTTCTCTCCCACCCTTTTCTCTCTTCTTGACTTTGTCCGCAAACCCGAATCAGCTCAAGCTGATTCGGTCCGCTGCTGCAAGACTTGCAAGACCCGGGCCTCCCTTTTGATCACCTTTTGGTCCCCGTTCTTCCCTGTGATTTTCTTCTTCTCTATTCCCTTCTTGGTTGACCACTTGGTCTGTTTTTTTTTTCTTTTTTTTGGATTCTTGTCTATTTCGTTCACATCTCATTTGCCCTATTTCGATGTAATATCTTTTTGTGAGCTCTTGTTTTTTTTTTTTTCTGCTCTCCCACTCTGTTTCTTGTGCTGGTCACATTCGTGTATAAGTTAATTTGACCACTACCCTTTCTTCTTCACACCCACACTTTTTTGTCACCTCATACCCCCTTCTTGTATTGCATTTCTTGCCTGCCCGTTTGCGTTGGTCACAGGTTTTGAGGGGTCCCTAGTGGATTCTCTAGCATCTCAATTACCATTATAATTTTTTACACACTTCATTCATCTTAGCCAGTAAGCATTTTCATATACATCATAGAACTTGGAATAGTAAGATTGGGTTAGAATAGGTAGGGACCACTGTAGTAATTCTTCATTCGCCATGGTTCTAGCTTTCCATTGCATGAAAAACAATCTGGTAAGCGCTCGAGACGCGACTCCCCAGCTTATCGCTTTATCGATAAGCCCAAGGTGGGGACCACAAAAAAGACCGCCCACCATGTCATATCCAACCACATACAACCAAAAGCAAAAAAAGGACAGGGCAACGGGCATTGAGAGGACCAATGACCCTCTCAAACACCAACATGCCCCCTCCAACACCTACACGATCCCCTGGACTCAACGTGATTGC
Organism: Penicillium goetzii; assembly: GCA_037043885.1. NCBI lineage: Eukaryota > Fungi > Ascomycota > Eurotiomycetes > Eurotiales > Aspergillaceae > Penicillium > Penicillium goetzii. Next base: position 27,220 of record JAWLST010000030.1, read on the forward strand.
CCTGATCTCGGGCGGCAAGGACTCTCTCTACTCCATCCTCCACTGCATCCGCAACGGGCACAAAGTAGTCGCCCTAGCAAACCTACACCCCGAACAGAAAACCAAGACATCAGATGATCAATCCAATGGCGAAAATGGCCAAAATGACTCTGGTGATATCGAGGAAGATATCGATAGCTTCATGTACCAAACTATCGGCCATAGCGTGATCCCGCTCTACGAATCTGCCCTAGGCATACCCCTCTACCGCGCCCCGATTACCGGCGGCGCTGTCGACACTGCCCGGGTATACAGGCATGATGCAGCGGACCAGGCAGCAGAGCACGTCTCGCAAGCAGACTCAAACTCAGGCCTAGGCTCAGGCTCAGCCCCAGACGAAGACGAAACCGAGTCTCTCGTCCCACTACTCCGCCGCATCATGCAAGCCCACCCAGAAGCCAACGCCGTCTCAGCCGGCGCAATCCTATCCACATACCAACGCACCCGCATCGAGAACGTCGCCGGCCGTCTAGGCCTCGTACCACTAGCTTGGCTGTGGATGTACCCCTCTCTCCCTGCGCCCGCCGAGCGGGATGCGGATCCCGCGGCTGTCGCGCAGGCGGGGCTACTCGAGGACATGGCGGCGTGTGGGTGCGATGCACGTATTATCAAAGTTGCCTCGGGCGGGTTGGATGATGGGTATTTGTGGGAGAACGTATCGGGTTCTATGGCTGGAGGACGGGCGCTGCGGAGACGTCTTGTTAAGGGGATGAGTCGGTTTGCGGCGGCGGAGGATATTCGGGGCGCGGTGCTTGGGGAGGGTGGGGAGTATGAGACTTTGGCGCTTGATGGGCCTGGCTTTTTGTGGAAACAGAGGATTGAGGTTGAGGGGAGGGAGGTTGGCGTTGGGGAGGGGGGTGTGGCTTTTATGAAGTTGAAGGGTGCGAAGTGTGTGGCTAAGGCGAATGATGGGGAGGAGGTTACGCCGGAGGATGTGAGGAGGCCGGCTTTGTTGGATGGTTTGTTTTCTACGGCTTTGGATGAGCTATTGTTGAATGAGACGGTTTCGACGGTCTCGACGGTCTCTGGGGAGTCTATGTCGGCGACGGCTTGGTCTATCGGCGAGCCGAATCATCGCCTGTCCACTTCAACGTGGACTGTTTCCAACCTCGTTGCGCCAGAGGCAGGTCCCGGTGCAGACGAACAGATGAACGCCATTGTCACCAAAGTCCAACATGCACTATCTTCACCTCCTGATTCCATCTCGACTCCTCGCTCTACAGACGATATTGTTTTCGCCACCGTTCTCCTGCGCTCCATGTCTGACTTTGCCCTAATGAACAAAGTCTACGTCTCCCTCTTCAAAAAGCCAAATCCACCAGCCCGTGTCACAGTCGCCTGTGGAGATACCCTTCCGGCCAACGTGAGGGTAATGGTCTCCTTCGTGGTTGACCGGGGCGCACGAGACCGGCGCCAGGGCCTGCACGTCCAATCGCGATCGTACTGGGCACCAGCCAATATCGGCCCATACTCCCAAGCAATGTCTATTCCTTTGCAAGACGAGGGCAGGATTGTTTACATCGCCGGCCAGATTCCGCTGGAGCCGGCTTCTATGGAGGTTGCTGCACAAGACAAGCCCTGGTTTGAGGGATATCGTACCAGGGCTGTGTTGGCGCTTCAACATCTATGGAGGATCGGCGAGGCCATGCAGGTTGATTGGTGGCTTGGTGCTGTGGCTTTCCTGACGGGTGGTGAGCATATCGAGACACAAGTGAGCATTGCATGGGAGCTGTGGAAGAAGATGCATTCCCGGCCTGAGAATGATGAGGATGAGGATGAAGGTCCCCAGCTTGATGCTTGGGATATCAAGTACGGCCGGAGAGCGGAGGAGTTGATGCCTCAAGCGGTAGAGTCGAGCTTGCCCAAGTTTTCGGTCCTTGACGAGGACTCTGCCTCGACTATTTCGCCTTTCCTGGCGGTCGAGGTGGATGAGCTTCCTCGGGGCAGTGATATCGAGTGGCAGGGACTGGGCAGTCGATGCCAGCAGGCTACGTTGGTGAACTTGGAAGATGGTACCTCGACAACTACGGATGGAAAATACAGTTACCGTTGTGTGGAGTTTGATGCTGGGAACTCCGAGGCGTCGTTAGGAGAGAGGCTTCGTCCGTTGATCACGTCCCACTGCCAGACGTTGGGCCTGTCTCAGGCAGTCCTATACACCACGCTGCCCGTACCGGAGGGCCTCTGGCCAGGCCAGATTGTCCCATGTCGATCGGTCTGGGGACGGGAGGGACGACAGTTGACTGCTGCTATGGTCTTGCAAGAAGAGCGTGGCTTGGATGCGTAAATACCCTTGATGATACAGTAGTTTTCGAATTCAGTTTGACCTCACACTCTTTAGACTTGATTCCCGGAAAATAAATCTGAGATACGTTAATCCTGTTTAGGGTCACCGCTCTATTAGTTGGGCAGAACTGAGGGAGTAATGACATACCTCATCAACGGACGTATTATAATAGACCAGTAATGATGCGTCGAATTCCCTAGAACCAACCGATTAGTAGATCAAGTGATCTGGCAAGATTCTGCCTGCTTTCCGCCTTCTAGCACGTAAATATTAAGATGCTTTCTTGTTTGCCTCCTCAACAAGAAAATATCCTTCTCTTGCAAGAATCACTAGAACCCTAGTTCCTGTGCCCAACTTAGACCTTTTCGTTCCACCCTGCTCCGATCCCGACCTTTCGATTAAGATGGCAGACAATTCCCTCAAATCCACCTGCCATTGTGGCGCGATCACCGTGATCGTGCCTCGTCAACCAGAGGAAATCAACGAATGTCAATGTACAATCTGTCGGCGCTACGCAGCCGCTTGGGCGTACTACAAAGTGAATGAAATCAGATTTGACATCAAAGAAGGCTCTAAAATCTCTCAGTACGTTTGGGGAGATCGACAGATATCCTTCAATTTCTGTGAGCATTGCGGATGCGTGCAAGTCTCGATCGGATCATCGATTTGTAGATCTCAACAGGTTAGCTAAAATTCTTTGCCTGAATGTAGATGCTATTGGTGGCCATCTGAAGAAAAGAAGCCAGACGGTGGTGCAGCTGACTTTGGAGTTAATACGAGGAATATGGATCCCATGAAGATCTTGAACGTCAACCGCAAGATTGACAAAGCCTTCCTGTTCCAGCCACTCAACGACAAAACCATGGCGCATGAGCAGGATCAGGCCAAGTACTGAGGTAGTTGTGTAGAAGTTATTGCAAATTCACTTAAAAGGATGTGTCCTTAAGTCGGAAATAGTGACTTTGCTTGCCAGCCTTGTCCAGAGCTGCATTTCGCTTTTCATAAATGCCGTGAGCTTATCACGAAAGGAAGGGAGGGGAGAGGAGGTCCGTCTTTGAGCATTTCTAAATGAATACTAAGAAGACCCTCGGTAGTATACAGAGTACAAAGCCCTTTTTTTAGTCCCCGTCAGGTGTTGGGTGGCCAGATTGTGGACTCGGGAGACTCGAGAGTCGAATGTCAGTCATATGGTGGATCTCCCCAGGTGGTGGCCCGGACATGTGATAAGCAGACTCCCTCCCGCGTTCAGGAAAGATAACAACAACCCGCTCAATCCCCACGATCTTACCCATTCCCTTTCCTGCGAAGTACTGCGCTTGTCCCTTGATCTCGACTCTCTAATATTGCGAATCCTCGATCCCTCCGTTCCCCTACCATTCTCCCTCCCTACCCCGGCATGACGTACTCATCGACATAAGGAATGGTGTCATGAGTTCTCCGCGGGGCCACGAGGAACAGGAGGCGATCCCTCGCAGCAGCACGCCTGCTTCAAACTCCGATGTGATCGCCGAAGATGTGAGACAATTTACTCGCTCTCCCCATCCCTATCACCGCAGCAACAGGCGTCTCGGCTCGCGCACACCCTCCGAACACGGCGATCGCCTCCAACCGCTATCCGCATACCCGAAATCATCGCGGACACCGAGCGACAGCGGCACGGAGGCGGATGATGAAAGCACTGGCATCTTGAGAGGTCTGCCGGCGCCGCCTGTTCGGCCGCGCAAGGGGTTGCGCTCTGGCGCGAATGGGACGCTCGATACTGATGCTTGGCTGCCTACATTACAACCGTGGCCGTCATTCGTGCGCCAGACATCGCGGGCGTCGAGGCGAAGCTCGTCGGAAGAGACAGAGGACAGATTTGCTGAGAGGAAACATGTTCGTCGACAGAGGCGGGTTGAGGTCTTGCGGCGACTGGTGGAGACTGCGCTTCTGTTGTCTGTCGGGGCTGTCGTCTTAGTGCAAGAAGATGCTCGTTCAATTGCTTGGGCCTGGAGAAAAGGTAGGATGACTTTTGCTTGGATAAAACCCGGAGACATAGATTTGTGTTTGCTAACGATCGTGCAGAGCTCGCCGCCCATGGTCTTACGCTCATCAGTCTATATGCTGCTTACCCCGTTCTTCTCCGAGCCTCGAGGGGCCGAAGGTGGCGCATATGGCCCTCCAAATCCAAACGCCCGTTCTTCTCTATACCCGCGAGTTTTGATCCCGCACCGCTGCTCTACCCAATCTTAATCCCGGTTTTCGTCTCGCTATCCTTGACACACCATCTTCCGACTTTGCTCATACCCAACCTCATTCTGAGTCTCTCCTCACTCCCGGCTCCTGTCGTCCCCCTACAGAGCTGGATCAATGGCTTCAGTGTGACACATTGGATGGTGACCCTGGTGCCGATTATCGCCTCAGAACATCTCTCCTTCGACTATACAATCCCCAAGCCGCTGTCGCTTCGCGGGCTCGATACGGAGTCGTTGATTCTTCTTTTTCCTTTCCATCAAGCGTTGATACCCACTTTAGACTTTTTGTTGACCACCAGCATTCTCCCCGCGGAATTGCAGCTTTTGACGACAGCGCTAATCAATTTGTACTTGTTTGCGGCCTCTCCCCAGGCGGAGATTCTCAAGGCCTTGCTATGGCTCGGCGGAATGTGCTTGTTCGCTGCCTGTCGACACATCCTTCGTTGGGAGGTGGCTCTGGCTCGGATTCCTAGTTGGAAGTTCCGCCGTTCACTGAGCGGTTCGTTCTCTCCGCGAAAATTCTTTAATATGATGGACCACCGGCTGTGTCAGAAGCTGAGTCGGGCTGGGGTCTCGGATGAGCCCACGTCTGACAGCGATGGACCCGGTGGAGTGCCTCGACCTCGCAAGACGAAGACAAGCCGGGATTCTCGGGATCCCGTATCGGCGATTGACAATATGACCGCCGAGCAAGCCTTTGAACAACATGCTCGTGCCCAGAACCGGCGACGACGACATACCATCTCGACCTTTGAGGAGGCGGTTCAAGAGGAACGCGTGCGCACTACACCTGGTGGTCGCCGCAAGAAAATGATGGGACCTGGGCTTGCCTCGTTTCTGTCCATGACTGCAGCTCAGGCGCAGGTCCGCAAATGGCTGTATGCGGGGTATGTCTACGCTATATCTCTGGCAATCATCTTGGGGCCTATTCGGAAGTACATTGCCGAGCGAGCCCTCCAGGGACAGGATCCATTCGGATGGGCTGTTGGATACCTTTTGGGCAATTTGTCCGGGGTCCGATTCTGGGTGCTCATGCTCAACCTCGAGTATTGGATTCAATTACCCCCGCGGCCTGATGCGGCTCTCCAAGATCCTTCCTGCTGGCTGGGGTGGGTTGAGCATGTCCGTCAGACAGACTTCGGACCTGCCAACACCCGCCTCCTGATGGGCGCCTACTGCATCCTGGTTCTGGTGACTGGGCTGGCAATCGTGTTCCAGCTCAGTTCCATTGCCGAGGTGGACACGCGGCGCAAGGTCTTCCATGGCATGATGGTGCTAATGTTCCTGCCTACCGTGTTTGTGGACCCGGCATTCTGTGCCCTGGCCCTAGCCCTGGTTCTCTCGGTGTTTTTGCTTTTGGATCTATTTCGTGCATCTCAGCTACCCCCAATCTCACGCCCCTTGACCTACTTCCTCGCCCCGTATGTGGACGGACGGGATCACCGCGGGCCGGTCATCATTTCACACATTTTCCTGCTGATTGGCTGCTCAATTCCACTATGGCTATCTCTCTCCGATCTGGATCGCACTGGCGAAGGTCCCTGGGCGGGCTGGGAGGTGCCCACACGGGATGTTAGCATGGTCAGCGGTGTCATCTGTGTTGGCATGGGCGACGCTGCCGCCTCGCTCATCGGCCGTCGATATGGCCGCCTGAAATGGTTCTGGGGCGGGGGCAAGTCGCTTGAAGGCAGCGTGGCTTTCGCAGTGGCCGTATCGTGCGGGTTGCTTGCCGTACGTGCCTGGCTGATGATAGGAGGGTGGGCCGTGACAGGGACCGAATCAGCCGGAGTGGAGGCCTCCACCGTTCGGTTTTGGTTCTGGACGGGCTGCAAGGCCGTATTAGCGGCTAGCGGGACTAGCGCGACTGAGGCGATTCTGACTGGTTGCAATGATAACGTTGTTGTGCCCGTTGTGTTGTGGTTGTTAGTGCGGGGTCTGGGCGTTTGATCGTGCAGATGGGAAGGGGGTGGGTGGGCTTGCGTATAGGTGGAGGCGGGAGTTGGGCAAGATAGGTGGCTGCCTTGTAGACATTTGTGTATCATGTATCATATACCTTACGATTTCGAAGTCCCATAGTTATTTTAATTCATATGACTCAAAAGGATTCTCGTAACTAATGCAATGGCCTAGAAAACCAGTTTCTGCCTGGCCGATAAGCTCTTGGGGGGTGTTATCGTTGCCCAGTACTTTGTACCCTTGGGGCTGCCGATCTCGGATCGGGGGAGGCAAATCAGTGTGGATCCCCCAAGTATGGGGAGGGCGATACGATTGCAATGGCAAGCACCATTTGTTGCTTTGTGGTGGTACACATCTGTAGTTTGATCTGTAGCACCTCGACAGTAGATGCTGTGATCTTTCATCTGATATGAAGAATATGAGCCAGTATCCTCCGTAGACACAGTATAAATAGCATCGTCTAGCAATGAATCATTATTCCCCGGAACGTGACTCGTGACTCGCGATAGGTCACGATCTCGGCCTTATCTAATCGATAACCACCTGAAGATGGCCACCTGCATGGTACTGGTACTGGTACTACTGGTACTCCTGCTGCTCCCCCTTTTTCCTGTCGCTACTTCCTTGACTCCTTTGGCTCCTCTCTTCTCTCTCGACTCGAATCTGTGAATCCTTTTCTTCCTTCTGCACCTTCTTTTCGTCTCTCACGTAATTTGACATCTTCCAAGGTCCTCCAGGACCCATACATAAGGTACCCTCTACCCGATCATCGATGGATCCCCATGTACTCCGACCCACCGCTCAACTGACCGCCTTGAGCAGATCATCGCCTGTCACTCGTTATCGGCCATTAGCCATCAGAGCAGGTCACACCCCTCCCCAATCACCAGCCTTCACCACCCACCGCCATCCTTTGCTTCCTTTGGGTCCAGCTTGCCCGCCCTTTCAAACATCACATCATCTTCCTCCCCCATTAGACCAGCTCTACCCGCCCCCTTCCTGCATATTTCCCTTTCCACTCCCCTCAAACTTTGGTTCACGGCCCCCCCCTCATTATACTCGCTACACCCGGACATTCCTACTTGCAACTATACATCATCACTTCACCGCTTTCCGCGACGTGCTTGAGACAACGTCTGTCGTGCGAACAAACACTTCCTGACCTAACCAGCGACATATCTTCATCCTTTTATACTTTGCTGGACACGGACTCGCTTCGCTCGACAAACTCGACCGGCCTAGTTCCACAGCACTGCTCCTAGGTTGAGTCCAGACTCGTTGCCCCGACGGTCCCTCGTTCTTCCACCCTTCCCGGCTTTTGGCTGTACGATCCCTGCTCATCCTGGCTCCCCTGATGGGCCTCTCGCCGAGTCCGACGTCTCCATCCTTGCTGCGGTAGTTGTGGTTGACAGGGCGTGGTTGGGCCGTTCGATCTCCCTCGGAGCTTCGTCTGCGGGATATCAGAACACAAGTGGCGGAGCCACTCGGCGACAGCCATGGCATCTCAACATTCGCGGAGGTCACGCGAGACCTCTCGCCTCGAAATGACCATCGGTCCCTATACTCGGCATAACAAGATCGGACAAGGGAGTTTCGCGACGGTCTACCAAGGTGTACATACGGTGAGTCATCGAAGATCGATATGCTTTTTTCACGAGTCAAGTGCTAACGGTTGTTATGTGTCGATGATTAGAAAACTCGCACCTTTGTAGCCATCAAGTCCGTCAATCTATCGAAGCTCAACAAGAAGTTGAAGGACAACCTTTCCTCCGAAATCGATATTCTGAAAGATCTTCATCACCCGCATATTGTCGCCCTCATCGATTGCCATGAGTCTACATCACATATCCATTTGGTCATGGAGTTCTGCGCTCTCGGGGACCTCTCGGCTTTTATCAAGAAGCGAGACACCTTATACGACCATTCCTCTACCCGAGATATGATTGCCAAATACCCCAATCCACCTGGCGGAGCCCTCAACGAGGTCGTTGTTCGACATTTCCTTAAACAACTTTCTAGCGCCCTTCATTTCCTGCGTGAGCGAGACCTTATCCATCGTGATATCAAGCCTCAAAATCTCTTGCTTTGTCCAGCGCCAGCCTCATACCGGAGTGGTTCGGCCCCGGTCGTTCCATACAAAGGCAGCGATAATTCTTATGAACCAACGACGGGGTTGGAGACGCTGCCGATGCTCAAAATCGCAGATTTTGGGTTTGCTCGATCCCTTCCTGCCACTTCACTGGCGGAGACGCTATGCGGTTCACCACTGTATATGGCGCCTGAGATTTTGCGATACGAGAAGTATGGCCCCGAGGCTGATCTCTGGTCCGTCGGCACGGTGCTGTATGAGATGGTAGTAGGACGACCTCCTTTCCGGGCTACGAATCATGTTGAACTACTTCGGAAGATTGAGAAGGGAGAAGACCGAATACGATTTCCTGAGGAGAACCCGGCATCGGATGATATGAAGCGGCTGATTCGAGGGCTTTTGAAGCGGAATCCCGTGGAGCGGTTGAATTTCCCCGAGTTTTTCAGGAGCAATGTCATTACGGAACCCATTCCGGGTTTGATCGCTGATGACTTACCCCGAGACCGTCGGCGTACCTCTGCGGAGCTTGGACGTGGACCAATGCCGTCCCGGACGGACTCTCGCCCTAGTCCACTCGCACATGATCCGAATGCTGGGAGGGATTCGCCTTATACCACTGATCAGGAGGAACGTATTACATATCCGCCTCCACACCGGCCGAAGCCCACGCGGGAGAAGTCCGATACTCCGCCAAGTGCTTCACCTATGCGTCGGGTGGGAAGCGCCGACCGGCCTTCAACTGGTGCTTTGAGAGAGGCTCCCCGGGGTGGGACACCGCCACAACGACCTAGTGCGATCACCCACGCAACAGCACCCGGTCGACAGGAGCTTGTCGATCGGAATACTCCAACAGCAACTATGGAACGACAGAGAAGCCGGAAAACATATTCCGGAACGTCAAAGCCCAGTCAGGAAGATCGAACTGTGGAGGAACAGGAGCGGGCTGCTCAGGAGGTGGCATTTGAGCGGGATTACGTGGTGGTCGAGAAACGAGCGGTTGAAGTTAATGCATTCGCGGACGAGTTGGCGCATAGTCCCCGGATTCAAGGCGGCTTTGCTCGCGGCCCAGGCAGTTCTGCTCCTCGTCGTGCAACTACGCAAGGACTTCCAACTGTAACCTCAACCTCGCCGCATTACGTCTCCAAGGCGATGCAGGTCATCCCTGGACGTGCCCGAGCTGACTCGATTCACCAACGGCAACACTCATATGAGCGACGCTATGGACAGAGCCCGACGTCAGCGACATCTGCGATCTCCAAGGCTCTTAATATGGCCAGCGGTCGCTTGTTTGGCATGGGCTTCTCACCACCCTTGGCTATCACCAAGGGAGGGCGCTCTCCGCCTCTCGCCTACAACCCCTTCCCGGCCTACCCAGCTGCCCAAGCAAGTTTGATGCTGATGGGCGATGGAGGTAAGACCACCGCAGCTGTCGATGAGGACTGCAGGACGGTCCAGATCATTGAAGAATGTGCTACCCGTAGTGACGTTGTCTATGGGTTTGCGGAGGTCAAATATAAACAACTTATCCCACTCGCTCCATCGGCCCCAACAGACCCCTCTGCGCAACGCAGTGTTGGTGGACCCGAGGATCCCAACGATTCCACCGATGATGGACTAACGATCGACGCCATCGTGACTCTCTCCGAGGAAGCCCTGGTCCTCTACGTGAAAGCTCTATCTCTACTGGCCAAATCCATGGATATCGCAGGTGCCTGGTGGACACGCAAGAACCGGGAGGATACTTATGGAGACACGTCGCACCGTGGTGATAACAGTGCACTCGCCGGCGCCCGGATTAATAACGTGGTGCAATGGGTCCGAAGCCGGTTTAATGAGGTTCTGGAGAAGGCCGAGTTCGTGCGTCTGAAGCTCATCGAAAGTCAAAAGCGATTGCCTCTGGACCATCCCAGTCATCCGGATAATCACTCGGTGGGATCTACTGTTGCCTCGAGTGGATCATCCGACGTGGTGGTCAGTCCCGGGGTCACGGCCGAGAAGCTGATGTACGACCGCGCATTGGAGATGAGTCGGACCGCCGCTATCAATGAGTTGACTAGTGAGGATCTTGCCGGGTGTGAAATCGCCTATGTCACTGCCATTCGCATGTTGGAGGCGGTGCTGGAGGATGATGGACTCCATTCGTCTTCGGGCCAATCTGGTCATCAACAGCACTCTTCTCAGGGCGGCGACAAGGCGTCGGTGGATGGGCTACAAGGGGAGGATCGGCAGGTGGTAGTCAAGTGTGAGTATCTTCTTCTATCCGAATTACCTGATTAGTACGAAAACTTTGAGCACTGACATTCAGAACAGTGGTATCTAGCATGCGCGGTCGCCTTGCCGCCCTTCGGAAGAAGCTGGCCATTCTGGCAAAGCGAACCTCGGGGGCTACACCGACCATGAACAGTGGTCGAATGCCATCGTCAAATCTCGTTCCCGTATCGCATGCAACAGGGGCAACACCACCTCGATAAACCCGCTGACAATTCCTCTTCTATCCCCTCACATGCCGCAAAGTCTTCTATCTCCAACTTCTCAAGTTCTGGGTCACTATATAAACCGCGTCGTTGCGTTACGCATTGGTCCCTTTTACGTTAACCCATTTTCATCTCCCCGGGTGAGGAGATGCTAATTCTTTTCATGTTCATGTCGTTGATTCATGTCTAAATTTCAGTGCCCTGCCATATATCCCACTGCACGAGGGGGAGCGGAGTTTTTTGTCTCGTTTTTTTTTACCCCCCTTGAGACTTTTCCGTTTCTTGTTTCTTCTTCTATTATTATCCCCCTTCTCTTTTCTTCTTTTCTGTTTTTGTTCTTTCTTCGGTTGCTTACATCGGCGTATTTTCGTGGGGCTGTGCTTTATACAGACTGGTACTTTTTTGATTTGTTTTTCGCGCGAACTTTTTTGGATTGCACAAGATCAGGGAGTTTGGGGATTCTGGTCATGGAATGGAATGGAATGGGAGGATGGGTTGCATGTGATGCAGATTTAGATGAGACGAGATGTCCCTTGATCTTGGATGAAATTGACATAGTTTCAATGAAACTTCTCCTAATTAATGACCTATGCTGGATGAGGGTGTAAAGCGTGGTAGAATGGCTTTCACTGAGGGAAGCCCATCAGTTGAACTCTAGGTAAGGTCTCTCTGCTTACTACCCATCCCTCAACACCAAGCTTGCCATCCATTGCTCTTGGACATATCGGGAGGCTTCTCACCACGATTCTCGAACTAACGATCCGCATTGAGACTCAGCCTTTCTCTACCTATTGCTCACAGTGAAAGTTCTCGCAATGGCCATGGAATTGGCCAGAGGGCAATTCCTCATGACCGGCCATGGCGGCCAACTTTTTTGACCTCGCCTGGTACATAGTTTTCCGACCGATGAGGAACTTCATTCGCCGCCGCCAAATTATATTCCTCCTTTGCCAGTGGATTCGCATCACAATGAATCAAGAGAATACATCGTCTTCGTCGGAAGTTGTTCAAGTGCAGGTTAATCGCAGTGCGGAAGCCTTCACAATCAATATCACCATTCCATTTGGACATGCAGGTTCAACTCAAGGTTCTTCTCAGTCGGCTTCTTCATAGTCTCTGATCCACGCGTGCGCCTTTACGTGATCTTTCGCTGCCATCGCTAGTTATGGTTGAAGATAGAAGGGTTTGCTTGACGTGCATGCATTCGACGTTGGGATCAACTTACCTTGATCAGTGTCTGCAGGGCACTATTGGGTTGCTGTTGGCATTTTTTGAAGTGTAGGCCTAGCATGTCAACCAAGTTCCAATCCTTTACGTCAGGATTGTCCCTCGATATTGAATTCAACAAGAGGCTCTGGTCTAGACGATATGAGGCGATTTGACGCAATCGATGTCACCTCAGCCACCTCGTTGACCTCTGGGTCTCGGTCAGGGACCTGTCGTCGAATAAGTTATAGTAGAGCTTGAGCTGATCGATCCGAGCCAGGGGTTCGCGGAATGGCGTGATCAGTTTCCATGTGTCAGGGTTTCACTGCGTTCTTGGCCGGGTCTAGGCGCAGGAACGCCGAGATGACTGCAATATTGAAATGTACAAGTTCAATATCTAACGATCATTGTGAGATATGCTCTACTTTGGATCAGTTCGCCTATTTTGTGTACTATAGCAGTAAGTATGCAATATTTTCTCGAGACTTTCCTAGCTATTCCTTTAGAATCTCCCTCCACAATCCTTCTTCCTCCTGCAAAAGCCCTTCCCGCATCCATCCCGAAGGTCCAGCTCGGCTCGGGATTTGACTGTTCTCGGCTGCCCCCCGAACAACTATTTTGGGTTGCCGCCGAGGCTCTCGTGCTGAGAACAAAATCACAAACAAAAGTAAAAAAATGACGAAGTCTCGGCATGAAAATGCAAAATGATCATATGCCCATCTCGTAGCGATTTATATGTATGCAGTGCGGTTCGTCGTGTCATATTCAGTTGCTTCTTGCATCTGGAAAGCCGACCTGAACTAAACTCGGCCCGGCTGAGGATAGCGTGTGCGCTATAACTATCCACAACCTCCCCTTCTCGAACCCTTCCACTAGAAAACCGGAAAGTGGATCAAACGAGGCGTCGCTGCCTGCCCAAGCATTCCAGAAAGCCCCACGAATCAAAGCATACGGTTTAATTTAAAAGATTCAGGCGGCGATGCTCTCGTGCTTAGAATTTTCTGAGGTAGTATCCTGCCCAGGCGGGATTGGATTGCATCACTTTTAGTGCTAGCACATCATCTACAGCTGATGCCGTTGCTAGCCGTGTACCAGGAATTAATTATAAGCAGTTTCAGCATCGGAAAATTTGACAGTTGAATTAATATTAGCAACGGCCGAAAATCTTTCGCAGTCAAGATGGCAGATTCTACTGTCTCATCGGCCACCGAGAGGACGCCGATCAAATCGGCCGTCTACGGTGCAAAACCTGCAGAGGCTGAGAATGGACCTAGACCGGCAGATGGAATTACTGGTTTATGTTAGTATTTGCTTCGATCTTTCTTGAAATATTCACATGTCTAACTTTATTTGCGGTGGGCTATAGATGAAGGAAATGTTTTCGAAGCGTCTCCTGAGAATCGTCGACAGCTGGGTGTATTCAGTGCGACATTATTAATCTTCAACCGTGTCATCGGAACCGGTATATTTGCAACACCAGGGACTATTCTATCTCTGTCGGGTAGCGTTGGCCTCTCACTTTTCATGTGGGTGATTGGCACATTTATTGCCATGGCTGGAACGGCAGTCTACATGGAATGGGGCACAGCTATCCCAAAGTATGTCTTTCTTGACGTCTAATAGGAAAGATTCAATATTGATAGTAATCTCTAGAAACGGAGGAGAGAAGAACTACCTCGAATATGTTTACAAAAAACCCAAGTTCTTGGCCACGGCCATGTTCGCTGCCTACGCCTTCCTTCTAGGCTGGGCTGCAAGCAACAGCGTGGTCTTTGGACAGTATATCCTCAACGCTGCCGAAATTGAGGTCGATCGATGGAATCAGCGTGGTATTGGATTGGCTTGTCTCTCGGCTGCGTTCCTTGTGCATTCGATTGCTCTTAAGTGGGGCATTCGTCTCCAGAATCTGCTTGGCATCATCAAGTTGATTATCATCTTGTTCATTGTTGTGGCGGGCTGGGTCGCTCTGGCTGGGCATACGAAGGCAGAGACGCCGCATAACTTCCGGAATGCGTTTGAAGGAACCAAGGGCAGTGGGTACAGCATCGTCATGGCGCTGTACAATGTCATTTGGTCCTTTATTGGATACTCCAATGCTAACTATGTGAGTTAAATCATGGCCATCTTGGTCAGAAGACTTGGAGCTGACATGATATAGGCCCTGAGCGAGACGAAAAACCCAGTTCGCACCTTGAAGATCGCGGCGCCACTTGCGATTGGCTCTGTCGGTATCCTGTACATGTTTGTCAATATTGCCTACTTTGCAGCAGTATCGAAGGAGGATATACTGGAGTCGGGGACTGTGGTTGCTGCAGTCTTCTTCGGAAATATGTTCGGCAAGCAGGCCGAGAAAGTCATGTCGGTCTTTGTGGCTCTGTCGGCCTTTGGCAATGTTTTGTCAGTGCTGTTCTCGCAAGGTCGAAGTATGTATGCACCTAAATCTACGTACTTCCAAATACTAACAAGAGCTTTCTATAGTTGTCCAAGAGCTCGGCCGAGAGGGTGTCTTGCCCTTCTCCAAGTTCTTTGCCAGTAATTGGCCATTCCATTCACCAGCCGCCGGCCTATTCGAGCACTATATTGTGTCGGCGATCATTTTGCTCGCTCCTCCGCCTGGTGATGCATATAACTTCCTTCTCAAGTGAGCATGCATCCCTAACATATCTCTAAACTCGATCTAACCAATCTTCTAGCCTTATTTCATACCCGCTCTCGATCATCAACGTGTTTGTCTCTGGCGGCCTCATCTATATTTACCTGAACAAGAGCACCAAGTACCCCAACTGGAACCCTGGGATCCGTGCAACGCTCCCAGTGACCGTCTTCTTCCTGCTGTCGAACATCTACCTGGTCATCGCTCCCTATGTGCCTCCCGATGCTGGCCAGAATGTCTACGAGCAGCTACCGTACTATCTGCACTGCGTTGTTGCCCTGGGATTGTTTGCATTTGGAGCTCTTTACTACGTTGTCTGGGCTGTTCTATTGCCTCGATGGGGCGGTTATGTGCTTGTTAAGGAATCAGTGGTGGATGCTGATGGATGGTCGCGAAGTGTGTTTACGCGGCTGCCACTGGCTTCCGCAGAGCGTTCATAGATGCATTTTACTGAACATACGGAGCACACCGACTTGAATAGACATGAATGGATACTTTCATTGTGAATGGGATAGCTTCTGAACATATCTTGGCATTTGAATGTAGCTGCGACTAAGCATACCTAAGCCACGGGAATTTGCCTGGACAGTAATGATAGGTAGCTCAAGGCAGCACAGGGATAAACCCCTGCTGCGATAGATTCTTCAATCAAAGGTCAATTAATAGAAATAGATGTCCCAATCCTCTATGGAAGCCTAGTCAGGTGAACAGCAAAAAGAGCTGTGTATCATAGACCCCTCAAACTGACTGGTGCATAGTCTTGCAAGGAGGAATAGCCCGAAAGCTACTCCACAGTCGACTGCCGTAGAAGAATCGGGGCATGCGCTGGTTGAAACTTGCGTGAGGTTAAGAAAGAAGAAGAAGAAGAAAAAGAGAAAAAGGGAAAAGAAAAGAAAAAAGGCGGCGAAGGGGATGCGCGGCCAAGCCCTCACCGCCCTGCGATGTTCTGCCGGAAGTGATTCTTTTCATTCGGGGCAATCGATTGTTCTCCGGCGCGTGGTTGATGCAGTCTTTCTTTGTTCGATTTTAGCTTCTGTATATTATTGGGTGCTTGGGCCCTGTGTATATTATTCTCTTTCTTCTGTTTTCCCCAGTCAATTGACGGGGGTTGTTGACCTGCCGATGCGTCGTTTGTCCTCGCGTGCGTTGCTTCAAGCAAAGCCACCGCTTCTATCCGCCAGACCCCTCCCCCTCTTTCTCTCCGCCCCTCGGTCAGCTCCAGCTTCAAGTCTCATCTCTCGCCCTCGTTCCCTTCAATCTCGCCCATCCCGTTCACCTCTCTCCCAAACCGCCAAACGCTACTGCTCCTACCGAAGAATGTGCAGCTCCCGCCGTGACGAGCCCTCGGGCTCGACCAATGTCCAGGGCCGCGAGGTCCTGCCTACCAACGTCAAGCCAGTGCACTACGACTTGACCCTGGAGCCGGACTTCAAGACTTTCAAATATAATGGAACCGTCACCATCGAGTAGGCAACCCCCGAGAAGGATGGTACTTTGGAGTATATGCTGACACGTATATACAGCCTCCAGGTCAATGAGGACACCGACTTCATCTCCCTTAACTCCAACGAGATCGACATCCACAGTGCTACCGTTCACTCCAACGGCGCAGTCATCGAGTCCAAGCCCGAGATCATAGTCAACAAGGATACCCAGGTCGCCACTGTCCAGTTCAAGCAGGCCCTCTCCGCCGGTGCCGATGCCCAGTTGACCCTCACCTTCACTGGCACCTTGAACGACAACATGGCTGGTTTCTACCGGTCTTCATACAAGAAGGACGGCAAGACCGAGTATATTGCGTCGACCCAGATGGAGCCGACTGATTGCCGTCGTGCCTTCCCTTGCTTTGACGAGCCCGCTCTCAAGGCCAAGTTCACGGTGACCCTGATTGCTGATAAGGATATGACCTGTCTGAGCAACATGGATGTTGCTTCGGAGACCGATGTCAAGGACGGCGCAAAGAAGGCCGTCAAGTTTAATACCTCGCCCGTTATGTCCACCTATCTGGTTGCTTTCATTGTGGGTCGCCTGAACTACGTCGAGACAAAGAACTTCCGTGTCCCCATCCGTGTCTACGCTACCCCGGATCAGGATATTGAGCACGGTCGTTTCTCGCTCGAGCTTGCTGCGAAGACCTTGGCTTTCTACGAGAAGGCCTTTGATAGTGATTTCCCTCTGCCCAAGATGGACATGGTGGCCGTCCCCGATTTCAGCGCCGGCGCTATGGAAAACTGGGGTCTGATCACATACCGTATCGTCGACGTCCTGCTCGATGAGAAGACCAGTGGTGCTTCTCGTAAGGAGCGGATCGCCGAGACCGTTCAGCACGAATTGGCTCACCAGTGGTTCGGTAACCTGGTGACCATGGATTTCTGGGATGGCTTGTGGCTCAACGAGGGCTTCGCTACCTGGATGTCGTGGTACTCTTGCAACGCCTTTTACCCCGAGTGGAAGGTTTGGCAGACCTATGTCATTGACAACCTGCAGAGCGCCTTGTCTCTTGACTCGCTGCGTTCCTCCCACCCCATTGAGGTTCCCGTTAAGCGTGCCGATGAGGTTAACCAGATCTTCGATGCTATCTCTTACTCCAAGGGCTCCTCTGTGCTGCGCATGATCTCCAAGTATCTTGGTGAGGATGTCTTCCTCCAGGGTGTTCGCGCATATATCAAGAAGCACGCCTACGGCAACACCGAGACCGGTGACCTCTGGTCCGCTCTGGCTGACGCTAGTGGCAAGCCTGTCGAGTCTGTTATGGATATCTGGACTAAGAACGTCGGCTTCCCCGTCATCAGTGTGACCGAGAACCCGGCTTCCTCTTCCATCAGCCTGAAGCAGAACCGCTTCCTGCGTACCGGCGATGTTCGCCCCGAGGAGGATCAGACCCTTTACCCTTGCATGCTTGGTCTGCGTACCAAGGACGGCGTTGATGAGAGCACTATGCTGACTGAGCGTGAGGCTGAGTTCAAGGTCCCCGACCTTGACTTC
This sequence comes from Penicillium goetzii, assembly GCA_037043885.1. NCBI lineage: Eukaryota > Fungi > Ascomycota > Eurotiomycetes > Eurotiales > Aspergillaceae > Penicillium > Penicillium goetzii. Next base: position 45,143 of record JAWLST010000030.1, read on the forward strand.
TTCAAGGTCAATGCTGACCACTCTGGTATCTACCGTACCTCCTACTCCCCCGAGCGCCTCACCAAGCTCGGTCAGGCTGCCAAGGATGGTCTGCTGACCACCGAGGACCGTGCTGGTCTGATTGCCGACTCCGGTGCTCTGGCCTCGTCTGGTTACCAGAAGACCTCCGGTCTGCTCTCGCTGCTCAAGGGCCTGGACACCGAGACCGAGTTCATCGTGTGGAACGAGATGCTCACCCGTATCGGCGTTCTCCGCGCTTCTTGGGTTTTCGAGGACAAGCAGACCAAGGATGCCCTGACGGCCTTCCAGCGTGAGTTGGTCTCTGCCAAGACCCATGAACTGGGTTGGGAGTTCTCTGAGAAGGATGGTCACATCCTGCAACAGCTCAAGGCTCTCATGTTCGGCTGTGCCGGTAGCGCTGGCGACCCCATTGTCGTCAAAGCTGCGCAGGACATGTTTGCCCGTTTCGCTGCTGGCGACCACTCCGCTATCCACCCTAACATCCGCGGCAATGTGTTCAGCATTGTCCTGAAGTTCGGCGGTGCCAAGGAGTACGATGTTATCCTGAAGCGCTTCCGTGAAGCCCCTACCTCTGACGAGAAGACCACTGCCCTTCGCTGCCTCGGTGTTGCCGAGGACCCGGCTCTCATTCAGCGCACTCTCGAGCTTGCCATGAGCGAGGAGGTCAGGAGCCAGGATATTTACATGCCTCTGGCCGGTCTCCGAAACCACGTCACTGGTATCGATGCCCGCTGGACCTGGTTGAAGGACAACTGGGATGCGATCTACAAGCGTCTGCCTCCCTCGCTTGGCATGCTGGGTACTGTCGTGCAGCTGTCTTCTTCCGCCTTCTGTACCGAGGCTCAGCTGAAGGAGGTTGAGGCCTTCTTCGGTGCCAAGGACACCAAGGTAAGCTTTCGTTATCCCCCTACCCAGTCATTTGCTATGTACACATTTATCTAACCAATTCACAGGGCTACGATCGTGCTGTCTCCCAGAGCCTGGACGCCATCCGCGCCAAGGTCAACTGGCTGCAACGTGACCGCGAGGATGTCGAGAACTGGCTGAAGAACAACCAGTACTTCCAGAGCAAGCTGTAATTTTGTTCTCTCGGGGAGCCGGGGATGGTCCTTGGTTTTCGGGGTTTGCGTCTATTTGAATCGGGTTCAGGCAATACCAGGCAATGACACGCGGGTTGTGTCCACTATGCCTCTGGCACTCTCATTTGCTATCTATTTCCACACTCTACTCAATTATTGACTGGCATAGAATTTCCTAGTACCGGGCCTGCTGGGAAAAGTTAGACTAGAGCTAGAAAGAATACTATGGATTAATATGCCATCTTGGCCACATCGTAGACGGGGAGGTCCCTTTCTCCTCTGTAAGATATGTCAACCCCTACGGCATATGCCGTTCTCAAGGTGTTTTTAAGGGGCTTATTTGCGAGAGTGGAACATCAAGATAGGACAAGTCCGCTCCATTTCATGAAGAACATCGTTAAACCCCCAACTGCCCGATCTGAACCTATCGAAGCAGTAAGGGAATGGTGGTATAAATCCAAAATAATACAAAATTTTCAAGGAGCATTTACGCCCATCCGCCCTTTCCTCCAAACCCAGAGCTATCTTCAATCTTCTTGCCTTGCCCACGTGTCGGTTTAGACTGTGCTGCCTCGTGCTTCCGCAACTCCTCGGGTACACGAGAGATCGGGGATTTGATGAGCATTTGCTTGAGATCGTACCTGAAAGCAAAGTTAGTACACTGACTGAAAAAGAGAAGGGTGAACGTAAAGGGGAGTATTGGAAAACGTACATGACATCGGAATCCTCACTACCCAGGAAGGTAATAGCAACACCACTCTTGCCAGCACGACCGGTACGACCGATACGATGGGTGTAGCTCTCAATAGAGGTAGCCATGTTGAAGTTGATGACAAGCGAGACGTCTGGCACATCAATACCTCTACCAGCGAGGTCAGTGGCGACCAGAACATCGGTAGCACCGCTCCGAACAGACGCCAGAGCGGCTTCACGCTGTTCTTGGGTCTTGGAACCATGCAAGGTAACGGATGAGAAGCCCATTTGTTTGATTTCGCGTGCGATGGCATCGCAGTTGCGCTTGATGTTGACGAACACGATGATCGGGGGACGGAAGTCGCCTGACGAGAGAATCTCGGCGAGTCGCTTCTTCCGCTTGTCTTCGCCGGGAATCATCTCGACACGCTGCTCGACTGTGTCTACTGCTTCACCAACACCGCCGATTGTGATGATAGCTGGACGGCGTAGGTATTTTCGCGCAATGCGTTCAACGGCTACGGGCATGGTGGCCGTGTACATCATCGTTTGGCGGTATCGGTCTCGTCCGCCGAGGTGTTGGCGCATGGCGCGTGGATTTTCGGCTTCTTCCGTGTCGGGCTTTTCGTTGGTGACGGGAAGAGCGTCGAGAATCTTGTTGACAGGTTCTTCGAAACCAAGATCAATCATACGATCGGCTTCATCCATAATCACGTAGCAACATTGACTGAGAACGAGCATTCGGCGCTCAATACAATCGACAAGACGACCAGGAGTGGCGATGATGATTTCCGCGCCATCGCGCAGACTGAAAGCTTGTTCCTCGAGCGAGTGACCACCGACAATACTGACGACATTAAAACCAAGTGGCTGTGTGAACTTCTTAGCCTCAATCTCGATCTGCTGGGCCAATTCACGAGTGGGCGCTAGGACAATCGCATATGGTCCGTCGTTCTTGCGCCATTCAAACTCGTCCAGCCGTGGAAGTTCTGAGATGTAAACCAGTAGCGGGAGCAGGAATGAAGCTGTTTTACCGGAACCAGTCACAGCAACACCAATAAGATCCCGCGATTGGAGTGCGATTGGGATAGCCGCGCGCTGGATAGGAGTAGGCTCTTTGTAACCAACACGATCGATGAGCTCCAGCAGGCGCTTTGGCAGTTGGCTCTCTTCCCATGAGCGCATGGGATTAGGCACACTGCCACCCTTGGTGGCAATGTTGAAATCTTCCTTGAAGATACGCCAGTCACGCTCGCGCATGTGTTCCAAACGCTTCTCACTCCAGTGCTTATCAAGCTGATTCCGTGTGCTCTCCTCACGACGTCGACGCTCCATCTCCAAGATCTCCTTGGCGCGCATGCTACCCGATTCATGATCCTGGGTCTTCAGTGCCTCCGCATACTTGCGCGCCATGTTATCCGCAACGTCCTCTCCGAATCCTGCCAGTCGACCACGGCCGAAGAAGTTTGCTTCGTGTCGGCTCTGGTATAGTGGATTGTAGTCGCCGCTAGTGTCTTCCTCGGTATTCCATTCGAAGTTGAATTTCCGATCCGTGGTGCGCTTGCGCTTCTTCTTTGCCGAGAAGTTCGAGGTCTGTTCCGTTCCCATGTATCGTTGCTTCAGAAGTGCCGCTTGTGCTGTAGCCTCGTCTTCCTCCGTTGGTCGCTTCTCTCCTCTTTGGTTCTTTGACTTTGAATGAGGCGGTGGGTCCATGTCGCGATTCCGTGACGGCTGTCCATTTCGCGAGGCAGCCGGCCCCGTCGGGATGTCGCCGCGCATAGCACGTGGTCCGGTAGGGACTCGACCAGATGGATCTCGGCGATCAGGTTCCGGTTCCACTGGTCTCACAGGTCGCGACTCGGATGAAACCCCATTGCGATTGGCACCGTTGGAGGACGCCTTAGCTTGTCGTTCAGCTTCCACTTCTTTAGCTCGTTTCTCTAGTGCGAGTTTCTCACGTTGTGCTTTGGACAGGAATTTTGGCTATAGAAAATACAAGACAAAGGTTAGCAGATGAATCGCGCGATTGCACGAGGATCGATTCGTAGGACAGTCATACCTTCGCCGCTGCGGCGTCCGCATCCTTCTTCTTCTTGATGAGCTCTTCTACACTTAGTGGAGCTGCAGCTGGGTTCTTCGCCCCCCATCCCAGCTTCTTCTTCTTGACTTCGGTAGGTGGCGCAGGCGGCGCATCTTCTGGCGGAGGAGGAGGGACCCCAGCATCTGGTGGTGGCGGCGGAGCACCCAAGTCCTCAGGAGGAGGCGGAGGCGGAGTTGGTGGGCGCTCCACGACATCTGGAGGAGGCGCAGGAGGGCCGTCGGCGGAGCCGTTGGTAACTATGCCTTCCATAGTTGGCCAGAAGCGAGAGCAAGATGATGGTCGAGAATGTAGAACAGACGGCGAGACGAGCGATGAACGCATCGGCATCTCGAATTTCTACGGCGGTCGGAAGGGGCCAGACGCGTGGTCACGTGCTACAATATGGTGTCGCGAATCAGGATCCTCACGGGTGTCTATAGATATTGTTACGAAGATGAATAAAACAGAGGAATACTGGAACACATTCCATAGGGAATTGAGACAAGGCTGAAGGACTGCTACAATGTCCCTGATCATTGACTTCAAGCCATGGACGAACCTCGGTACGTGATTTGGATGTTTGGCGCACAAGGATTAGACTTGAGTTAGTGAAAATCACATTGAATGGGTAACTAAAGTACAATTGATCCGTAAGAGACCACCTATCTTGCTCCAATCACAAAAGGGTTCCAAAAAAGGGTAAAAGGGGAATGACAGTGACCGAAAATAAGACCACTTTGGGGGAGATGAGAGCCTTCTCGGCGCACCAAAATCGCTAACAAACCTGAAGGAAACGAGAACGATGCCGGGAATCGGCGAGAACATGATGCTACATGGAAAGAAAGTCACCCACCCAGGTAGAGAAGGTGTCAGGCACCCAGCAAAAAAAAAAGCAGACAGCTGTGTGAGGAGGCCGTCGGGAGGAAAACATTCATAGAGAGACATGAGGAGAGCTGAAGCCATCATAAAGGCATCAGAATTGGCAAGCCATAGACCTAGGCAACCGGTCCGCCGTTGACGGGACTCTGGTGCTGTTGCCAAGCAGCATAGGCTTGGGCAGTAGCAGCGGCTTGGTCTGGAGTGGGTTGTTGGCCTGGGGGAGCGACTGCGGGCTGTACGTCCGCAGGGGCCGCCGGAGGAGCCGCAAAAGTGCCCCCAGTTCGAGCAGCAGCCACAGACGCCGGGCCATGCACCTCACGATCCAGGGCCATATATTCCTTGGCAGTATCCTTGGTGCCTCGTTCGAGAAGGTATGCCATGTAGATTTGCACGAGCTCCTTGACAGTCTCGGGAATAAGAGTACTCTTGGAGCGCACATCAGAGACGACCTTCTTGATGCGGTCATACTGAGTCGACTCAATCTCGGCACTAGTAGGTTGTTCAATCTCGAACATGAGATAGCTAGTCCAGAAGGGCCGGCTGTCAAGGTAGTACTGCTGGTTATCCTGGAACACCTTACGAGCATCATCGGGAGCGCCCTTGATCTTCCACAGAAGACGAGCCCACTCGGCAACGAGCGCAGCCTTGGTGGCCATTTCGCACTGGGGGGAGTCCAGTTGGGTCTTGTACACCTCAATGGCCGCATCGAGGCCACCGTGGCGCCGGCACAGATTGGCGAGAGAGATGATGGTCTCAACGTGGCTCGGAAGGTTCATAAGGATAGCACCGTGGATATCCTTAGCGACATCTGTCCGGCCTGACAACTCCTCGAAGTACGCATAGTGCAATCGGACCGTGGGGTTGGCAATGGGAACATAGAGGTAGCTGGCGCGCTGGTAGATAATTCGCACCTCTTCCTCTTTGCCCGACTGAGCAGCCATCCAGCGTGCATAGCGGAGCCAGAACTCATCGTAGTGGGCGCATGTCACGAGGCAGCGCTCGTACAAGAACTGAATACGGCTGAACGCACCTTCGGACTCCTCGAAATCAAGATACTTCTTCCAGTTCGTGAGCTGGCCTTCATCCAATTCTGTCACGTGGAAGTATGGCCGCTTGATCTCTGATTCGTACGTCCAGCGCTTGGTAGTCTCAGTCTGCGTCTTGGAGAACACCTCCAAGTGGTAGTTATCAACACGCAGGCGCAGATCGCGCTCAATCTCAGCTTCAGCCTTGGCTCCCGGGGGAACGTGAGAGGACGCAGCCTCAATTTCCGATCGGAACTCGGACATGGTCTCTGCGGGAGCTAACTCCGCCAGAGGGCGATTCTGGGCGAGCTGGCGATAACGCTCAAAGTAGCGTGCATACTGGTGCATCGGGATATGAATGACCCTGCCAAGAATGGCGAAGATCTTGTCCTGGGCCTCAACACGCTCCTCGAACTCGATGTACTTGTCCCAGAATGGATGTGCCAGGAAGTCCAGACCCACACTACTTGCGCCACGTTCAAAAAGACTATGATAATGCCCCGTTAGTATGAAATGTTCAAAACGTTACTGGAAAATGGGAGGAATGGGAGGTATGGGGGAGGAAGAAATGATGAGGCAAACATAGGCGATCACTCTGTCACGTTATGACAGGCCCGAAATCAACGAGGGTGAGCAAGCTATGGGGAAAGCAGCCAGTGCTTTGCGCAAAATGTCAAGAGGGGGCCATCGAACGAAACTGTTCCTTGTGTTGTCCAGGTGGGAGGAAGAAGGTCTTTTGTCATGTGGAAAAGGAAAGCAGCCTGAATGAGCCATCGGTGAGAAGTAAACACCAGTTGATTCTGGGTGGTAAGGCGATGGTTCTCTCACCCATCATCAATGGAACCGCAGTGACCGGCATATATCCATCTTCCAAACACAATCGGCATCATACAGGCTTTTTCGCGAGCTGCATTGGTAACGGTTACAGGGAAAGGGAAGGAAACCAGCTTCTTGCTACTTACTCTCGAATGATATCAGCGTCGTGCGAGGTCTCAGCTTTGAAGGAACAGTAGTTGGTCCAGAGGTCAACCGAAGGGGAGATACTGGCAACACCTCTTTCATAGACCTATAATTCGTGTTATCAGCAAATGCGACAAAGATCGAGATGTGAAAAGCGGGGGGCTGGGCCAAGGGTCCATACCATCTCTGCAGCTTCAGTGCCGGTGATTGAGAATTCAAGATCGGCATATTTCTTCCAGTATCCAAACAGGAGAGGGAACTTGGCAAGGAAGCGATCGTAAACGTTGCGCACTGTGGTGATGGCCTGGGGGTTGGAGTTGCGATTGATTCCGCCCTCGAGGGCTTCGGCACCGCGGACAAGCTTCTCCCAGGTCTCGAAGTTGTCTGGATCATCGACCTAGGTGAGGTATTAGTAACGATCAGAGACATATGGTAGGGGTATCTGCGCTCCAGACGTACCAGCTCGGTCTCGAGCTTCCTCAACTCCGCATTCTCCTCCTCTGAGCCTCCGAAGTGGTAGTCCGCCATGATGGCAGGGATTCTGGTTATGCGCGCAATTAAGTAGGGGTGTCAGAGTGAAGAATATGGCCGAGCGATGAGCGATAAGAACAGTGGTGGTGGTAAGAATGGTAGGTGTAAAGGGATGTTGAGGCCGAAACCAGCGGCGGAAAACTGGAGCCGAAAGGAAAAGACGAGATGGGAAGTCTCTCGGCCTGAGGCCACAAGGCCACAACACTGCCCGCCGGGGTTTAGTGCGTTGCGACTTCAACTTTTATCGGTTGCCCATCACCCAAAACATCGTGATCATCTACGGCCTCAATTGATCAACTCCGGATGGCCGTGATGTCTTCCATTACCCAGAACGTGGGCGCACTGCCTTCTCGCCTTCGCAACTTCTTCGCTCGCTACCCTCCCCAGATCTACTCCTCCCTGGTCGTACCGCGTCCGACTGCCCCGGAGAGCGAAGCCTCCGCCGACCAGACCCTTCCCTCGCCCTACACCCCCGATCGTGATGCAAAGGGTGCTCGCCGGCCCGACCCCGAGGCTTTCTCCCCCTCTCGCGCGCTCTTGTACAACGACCCTAAGAATCAGAACCCATTCCTGCCGCGGAAGATCTTCAACACCAAGAAGTGGATTGGTCCCCGATATGGACTGCGACAGCAGGCAGATCTAGTCAAGTTGGCTATTAAATACAACGTCGAGCCACTCTTGCCCCCTGGACCCAAGTCCACCGAATACAAGGCTGCCAAGCTGGCGGAGCGTGGTCTGCGGATCAAGGGAACTGGTATCGGCCAGAAGGTCAAGGGTCACAAGTGGGAGCGGACAATGGAGGCGAGACTCGAGGAGCGCCGCAAGGCGATGGTGGAGATGCCGGAGATGATCCGGTTGTGGAAGCAGGTGAGTATCTTCCAAATCACTCTGGTCATGGGAACGGCGCTAACTCTGTCGTGCAGAGAGGTCATGGTCGTGGCTGGAGACAGTGGCCCAAGCGGTAAATGGGACGCTCTATGTGAAAATATTGCTTTATTTCTTTCGACCGTTTCTCACTGGTCTACTCTTGCCATATCTGTCTGCGCCATCGCTCTACCAGTTCCATCACGTGTGGAATCCCCTCGGCAGAAACATTTGTATGAATCATTGCAGGGGTTTGGGATGGGAGTTCTTTTTCATTTGCGTCGATTTTTTATTCAACACTTGTACAATATACAGCGTGGGCACCTCACCCAATGATATTCGGGAGGCTGAGCTCAAGCTATCTCGTCACTGTGTGTATATGAGACACCAGGGAATCAACATTGACTTTATTTCATCCTTTCTTATTGGCCAGAGGCGTTTGCATTCCCATGAACTCCATGCGGGTGCTGGTCATTCCCAGCTACCCGCCGGCGTGATAGTAAATCGGGTCGACTGGAGGTGGACCCCAAGTGTCGAGCCTGCAGTTCTGAAGGTGATGGCCCCCAAACTTCAAAGCCATTGTTCCTGGAACTGCAGCGTCGTTTGACATGGGAGGTCCGCGGCCAATCCGGGATTCGTTGATGTCCCTAGATCCTTGCAAAACTATTGATCCCGTTTCTTTTTGCCGCAGTCTCCGTCGGGGTGATATGATTATCGGGGTTCCAAAGTAGATGTGCTGACCCATCCTCAACATACTGTAGTTTAGATACCTAGGCATGAGCCGCCGTGGCTTCCAGCCTTCAAATCTGGCCCCAAATACTGCAATATTTTTAGGCGGCTCTAGAGATCCTAACATGAGATAGTAAGCTGACATCTAGGCTACCATCCTTAGGTAAGGAAATCGATGATCTTGAGCTGAGAGGAACGCATGCAGGTGATCTGCTGGCTCTGATTTTTGAGTCATAAAATATGAATTAACAAGATGTGATATAGGGTGATATCTGTCAGTCCATGATCAATGGGGGTACCAAGCAGGATGGTGGTTGGAGGACAGCTCTCGCCCCTGCAGGTCACTATGTAGCTAGGATCAAGCTCAAAGCTGAAATTAAGCGAATGCAACTATGGCGAAGATCATGATGCGGGCGATTTAATCCACGGCCCCCAATATGCCTCAGCTGACAATGAAGCCGAGCCTGTAGGTAATTTGAGGAATTCCAAATCATGGATGGACATGCCTGGAAGAGTGCCCCGAAGGCTCGTCCCCGCGTGAGCACAGCCGCAACGGCAGGGTCCATGTCACGTGATATCCCCATCACCTGTATTGCCACTGAACAATGCGGGGGAGTGGCCCAGTTCATCCGCCTCCACGACCATCGCCCCTCTTGCCGAGCGCATTTCTTTATAAAAGACAATGGCTGCTCCTGATGAATACAACTATCATTACTTGAAGGAAGATCAGCATTTGAATCATTTGGATGAGGGGAAGTCCATATCACACTTCAAGCACTCCATCATCCCTGTCGGTAAGCTCCGATTGTTTATAGTTATCCGCCTTATCTGCTGTACACCCCCTCAGTTTCCTCCAAACCGTTGTCCATTGTTTGATCGTTGCACGAATATGCAGTCTATTTCTGGATACCTCTTTTGACTTTCGTATGCAATACATTCGTCGAGTGCGAGACTGACAGATGGTCGGCCTCAGACTCATGCTTTGCTAGTGGTGGCTATAAAACGACCGTCTAGCAACCCCTTTTGAGACGCGTTGCTCAATCCACCACCTTTAATTTGACTCTGTACCCGTGCAGCGATCTGCAGGGTGCATTTCCAGGCCTCGAGCTACTGACAACCCTATTTTTACGTCCATGTCCATGACCATGGAGCCACCAAGGACTGAACGTCCCCTGGCTGGATACGGCCAGGGTTATTCTGCGGATGTGGATACCATCCGCGAAAACGAGTATCCCTTGTTGAATGGTACGAATACTTGACCTCATTCCAATGAACATCATATTAATCATGGCTATATCGGCTGTAGAGACGACATACCTCGATCATGCCGGCACGACGCCATATGCAAAGTCTATGATTGAGGCGTTCTCGCGGCAGATGACATCAAACCTTTTTGGAAACCCCCACTCAATGTCTTTGTCCTCGCAACTTTCCACGCAACGGACGGACGATATTCGCCTACGAGTTCTTCAATTCTTCAACGCAGACCCCGAAGAGTTCGATCTTGTCTTTGTGGCCAATGCAACTGCAGCCATCAAACTTGTCGCTGATTCTCTGCGAGACTCTGATCATCGCGGCTTCTGGTATGGCTACCATATTGATGCTCACACCAGTCTGGTTGGGGTGCGTGAGCTAGCAGACATGGGGCACCAATGTTTCCAGAACGATGCAGAAGTAGATTCTTGGATCACTGATCTCCCCAGCCTCCAAACGAAGGCTCCGAGACTCGTCTCATTCCCGGCACAATCCAACATGAATGGCCGCCGCCTTCCTCTCAGGTGGAGCAGGGAAGTGCGTTCAGCAGCCCAGACAAACGGAGGGAATGTATACACGTTACTCGACGCTGCATCATTTGTGTCAACGGCCCCGCTTGACATTGGATCAGTGGCGCCGGACTTTACTGCACTCAGCTTCTATAAGATATTCGGATTCCCAGATCTGGGCGCATTGATTGTCCGAAAGAGTGCTGCGCGTGTGTTTGAGAGACGCAGGTTCTTCGGTGGAGGCACCGTTGATATGGTCATTGCTGCAGGTGCGCAATGGCATGCAAAGAAAGAGTCTTCTATCCACGAGCGCCTCGAGGATGGGACTCTGCCTTTCCATAATATCCTCGCTCTCGACGCCGCCCTCGATACCCACGAACGTCTATATGGCTCCATGGCAAATATTTCAACGCACACTGCCGTCCTAGCAAAACGGCTTCATGATCGCATTTCTGTCTTGACTCATTGGAACCAGACAAATGTGTGCCAGGTATACCAGGCTAATTCAGCTTATGGATGTCCTACCACCCAAGGACCCATAGTTGCCTTTAATATACGAAATAGCCTTGGCGAATGGGTTCCTAAGACCGAGGTGGAGAAGCTGGCAACCGTCCAGAACATCCAAATACGCACTGGGTCCGTTTGCAATCCTGGAGGTACTGCATGCGCTCTTGGGTGGACGGGCCCAGATTTGCGTCGCCATTACTCTACCGGTCTGCGCTGCGGAGACGCCCATGATATCATAGGTGGACGACCAACGGGTATCCTGCGTGTCAGTCTGGGTGCAATGACAAATATGAAGGACATCGACTCTATCGTTGACTTTATTGAGGAGTTCTATGTGGAGAAGATCCCTCCTATTGTTGCATTGAATCCACCTCTTGAGGAAAATGACATCGTTGGACGTCACTTCTATATTGAGAGTCTCTCGGTTTTCCCCATCAAGAGCTGCGGTGCCTTCAAAATCCCAGAGGGCAAACGCTGGGAGATCAGAAGAGAAGGACTAGCTTGGGATCGAGAATGGTGCCTAATTCACCAGGGAACCGGTGCAGCTCTGAACCAAAAGAGATACCCACGCATGGCTCTCATTCGCCCTGCTATTGACCTTGACCGGGGTATCCTGCGTATCAGTTGTGGTGTACTGACCGAACAAGTGAGCCTTGAGATTTCACTTGAATGGGAAGACACCACTCTCATTTCCACATCACTATGCACAAGCACCAAACGGCCTTCTATGGTCTGTGGCGATCAAATATCCCTGCATGCTTATTCCTCACCCGTGGTATCTGCGTTCTTCTCAGACTTCCTTGGTGTTCCTTGCACACTTGCCAGATTCCCCCTTCAAAGTGCCAATCGATACTCTCGGCCGCCTCGCCTGTCCGGCACATGGAAAAGCAGATTCCGAAAGTTTATCATGCCCGGCTCATTCCCGCCAGATTTACCACCTCCTGTCCGTGAGGCAAATCAAAACCCTCTTCTTCTCTCCAATGAGATGCCAATTTTAGTCGTCTCACGCTCATCCGTCAACAGCCTCAATGAAAGTATCAAGGCCAACACCAGGCATGGTAATGGAGGAAGCAAGGCCGTTGCCGCAGATGTCTTCCGAGGCAATATCGTCGTGGCAGAGCGACTTGCCCAACTCGGAGATGCGGAACAGCCCTATGCTGAGGACCACTGGTCATCGATTCGCATTGGCCCAGATCAGCTTCGAGTTGATGTTTTGGATGCATGTCAACGATGCCAAATGGTTTGTATCGATCAGTTTACGGGTCTGCGAAGCGAGGAGCCGTTTTCTACACTTGCAAAAACAAGAAATATCAATGGTAAAGTCTGTTTCGGCAAGTATGCAGCACTTGCTCCGGCAGAGACAGAGGGCTTTGAGTCGCAGCCGGATCACAGGACTGTCATGATAGGAGACGTCGTTATGCCTGTATACCACGATGAATGATTGTAGGGGTCAGACTCTAATTTCGGATTATCTCTCGGAACCTTCTATCTCGACTAGAGAATAATTATGATTAAGACCTGAGCGTTTACAATTCTGCTGTTACTCTATTGACAATTTTGACCTTTTTTGGGGAGCTCTGACTGGAGATGAGGTTATCTCGGATTTCTTGTTCTTAATATAAACGATTGAAAGATGCAATTTCTCCAGTTACTAGTCACCTCTTTCCACTTAGACTATTCAAGCATGTGTAACTTTCAGCCTCAAATTAAAATAGATCACGATCCAAATCACGACCCAGAACGTAGAATGCAGGAAGGCTCCGCCACACCTCCACATCTTCAATCCGAATCTGCTCCCCATCCAAGGTACCCAGGTCAATCCTCAGGGGTTTCCCTCGCATGTACTGACTCAGCCACAAGACATGAAACAATCTGTCGTCCCCTGCGTGCCAACTGGATTATCCAACTCAGGATCCGGTCGCCGAAACCAATTAGCCAGGAAGTTCGTACAATGATCCACATGCTCCATTTTGGCGAGCATATCGTCAAGTCGATCTCCACGCATATGAACATCATGTCCGCGTCTCAGAAGGTACAAACAGTGCACCAGGTGCTCGCGCAATGAAGTCCAATAAAATCCCTGAGTATTGTGTCCAACTTCATCATAGTCTTTCATCTGGCGTGTCATGGCCTCATCGTAGTAATAGACGAATGGCTTGCCAGCATTGAATGTCTCAAACTCTTTGGAATAATCATGTGGACATTCTTGATGAAGCCAGCATGCTGACAGTGGGTCGTACTTGCAGCCCAGTGATTCAGCTTCCGTTGTAGAGTTGCCGCAGGAGAGAGTTGTTCGGGGAGTCGTTGGGAGACATTGCCGCTGGCCATGCAATCCAGCTGGATTGTATGTGGGCGATTTGACGATGAGTATTTCACGTATAGGCTCAAATGCGAGGATAGCAACGATGGCGAAGACAAGCAGTATCACGATGAGAAGGAGGCTGCTGATGGTGATCACGGCTAGGTTTCGCTTCAAAAACGGCGAGGTTGGGTGACGTTGTCGGCGATTTGTCACGGTAGCATCACTGCCAGCATCGTCGTCAGACTCTGCTTTAGGCACGGGTTGATACTTCTTCGAGAATCCCATGTCCATGGTGCTTGAGAAAGTCGGGGATGGAAGGTGATTTTCATGCACAGGAAGAAAAAAGTGGCCGTACATCCCTCAAATCGCAGGGAGAATATGACATATTAAGACTCGACTCGTGTTGAGACTGGAAGTGTCGTCTTCATCAAAGAAATGAGCAGACAAAGAAGTTGAGATTTAGGGTTTATAGCGAACTGGCCATCGTCTATGGCGACCATGTGGGGAGTCAATAGGAGAAACGCTATCAAATCTCCCAGGCAGTAGTATCGAAGGATAGTACAAATGAACTAACCAAAAATGGTGTTGAATAGGAACCAGATCCTGGCCAAGTAATGTAGCTCCAACCCTGCACCGATGTGGCAAAACCGAAAGTGGCTCTCCTAGCAGGAGATATGAGCGAATCAGGAGTACTTTTGCTCTTCAAGGATAAGGCCCGTCATCGTAGATCCTTGCCGTTGGACCAATCGTTACTTTTTCTTAGCTGGAAGACAAAGAAATGCGACCCGGCCACCCCAAGCCACGGTAGAATAGCAGGTTATCTCCAATGGGTGTTCAGACTTGGGAATTTCCTGTCTAGAGCGCTGACACTCTGAAATTTGGTAGGTTTCAATAGCGACAAAATGCAATGATGATATTTGCAATTGGATTTGTAAAGCTCTCCACAACCAACCCACGTCCGAGACCCCAAAATGAGTTTAGTACTCCGTAAGCTTTGCAGCGGCAGGCGGATAGCGATCCCCCGCAACAGGGAATTTTTCTAGGATAGCTTTGATCTCAACCATATCCGCATCAGAAAGCGGGATATTCGTCGCATTCTCGATGACTCTCTGCTCGGATCTGGCGCCAGCAACAGGCACAATGACCGGCATTCCATCTCGTCGACTTTGAGCCTTAATCCAAGAAAGCGCCAGCTGAGCAGTTGTACACGACTTCTTCACAGCCATCTCATCAAGCTTTGCGACCAGCTGCAAGTTCCTCTCAATATTCCCCGGCTGGAAGCGCGGGAAGAACCGGTGGTGGTCATTAGCAGGCATATCATCCAGACTCTTGATCTGACCCGTGAGCATACCAGCACCAAGAGGAGTATGAGCTATCATCGGAATCCCAAACTCGCCACAAGTCTCGGCAACGCCATTTTCAAAGACTTCTGTCGCCCACAAGCTAATTTCGGCTTCGACCATATCGATTTTGGCTACCTTTGCCGCACGCCGAATAGTATTGGCACTAACTTCGCTCAGCTGGATGCCACCAATTTTGCCCTCTCTCACAAGTTCTGCCAATGAACCGACAGTATCCTCGATTGGCACATTCTTGTCGACCCGTGCACAACCGAAGATGTCGATTTTCTTCTTCCCGTCGAGGATGGCGTTTGCGCGCTCTACGAAGTCCCGGATTGCCTCGGGGGAACAATCCATAGTGAAAGTGCGCATATCCTTTATTCCACTCTTGATGGTAAGAACGACCTTGTCGGCGTCCTCGGGGTAGGTGGTGAAATAGCGGTTCATGAGGTGTAGGGAGTTGTTATCGGGCGTGCCGTAGAAGTCGGCTCCGTTCCAGACATTGACGCCGGCGGCGAGAGCAGCCTTCAGCACCTTGAAGGCTTTGTCATCGGGCGTAACATCGTCTTTCCAGGTTAGACCTATACAAATGTTAGCTCTTGTATACTGCTACTGAGCAATTGATGCAAGCACCGTACGCATAAGACCCAGGCCATTCTGGCTGATCGGCTTCCCGGCTAGCGAAGGCATTGACAAAGGACAACGCGACGGAATCGTGCAGAGGAGAGCTCAAAGAAACCCAGCGGCAAGGTTTGAGAAACCAATTTCTCCTTTGAAGAAAATACCAGTCGACAGGGTCTCGGTCTCTATGGATGCCGAGTCCACATCTTAGGTCCGCTTAACTCCGTCATCGTCAATGCACCCACCCCACAATCTGCTAAACTGCTACCCGTCTAGCAGATATACCGATTCTTGCTCCAGGAGGTGACAAGTCGCGTGCAGCATGAGAGAATATGTCATATTGCTCTATCGTAGAGTTCAAGGATTCAAGCACTTCACACCTAAGATGCCAACAACGTACATCAAGTGATGTGGTCATTGCGGGAACAAAAGGAGCCTTGTGAGCGATGGCAGGTAAACACGAAAGTCGAATAGCACAATGATTCTGTTGCTTTACAGCTTGCCGAACCACTGTCTGGTCATGCAACGCAATCAATTGTGAGAAATCGCCACTGAAAGTTCGCGACCGCAGTCAACCTTCAATGGTCTGCGAGAATCACTCCAACGGGATTGTCCTTGCGTCTGTGAATAGCCTCTGCAATTGCGCACCTCAAGCGACTGCTGCAGTAGTCGAACATTGATCCAGGCAATCTGTGTCTTGATGAGGCATACCGGTCATGATTTTCAACTTGCTTCCCGCTGTGGATCAATAAGAGAAGGAGATGTTCGCGACCCTCATTCATCCTGCAGATCGAAAGTGGGGATTCAGTTCTTTTGGCACCGGGGTGGCAATGTGCGTTGTTCTGCTATGCACACTGAGTGACTGACGCAAGAAAAGATGAGGGAACATTCTGGAGTGGGAAAAAGGGGGATGGACAACAACTCATCCCTGTCAGGTAATCAACAATGAGAATCTTGACTCAGGAGTTACTAGATTGATGGTCGTGTTTTACTGCCTTGCAGGGACTATCTTCGTGGTAAGCAAGAGTCACTAATGCTGGAATGTTAATGACAGGTCACTGTAGTAATGCCTTGCTTGGAATTCAGGCATGGTATTTCAGGGCATGCGTCGCCTGCACAGTCGTTTTCTCCGGTCTCGAGTTGCTTCCTTCTAATTGCCCTTCTGTTGTTACTGCATTTGTCTTGGCCGGTTCCATCCAATAACGCGACCGGCTGTTGGAGCATTACAACGAGTATGCCCTGCAAGGTGCCTCGAGCTCGAGTTGTTTGTTCTGATTGTCAGGGGTAGGAAAATGCGACGAGGCAGAGCTTTTCGGAGCAAAATGACTTTGTGCTACGAGTACTCGGCCTCACGGTTTAGAAGGTCAGCAACATTTAGGACCCTGCAGCCTGGGAAGGCACGACTTATGAACCCTGCCTTCTTCAGCATGGCACTAACAAACAGGACCTGCAGATCATCATAACCATAAGGGATTAGCTTGTGAAGAGGATCGTCAAGAGAGAGAAAATGGGAAAAGATCAACATCTCCATTTGACCGTTCCGTGCCACATGGCATCACACCGACAAGCTGTTATTCGGGGCCGATTATTTCCCAAAAGCTCGTTCGAGTGGACGATCACCCGTTTTCGCATGTTCTCCAGACGTCAACTCTTTTGTCATGTCAATTCACGGCTCAATATATTCCCGAGGTCTATCGATTAGCCTCCTGTGTTGCTAGCCTATGCTTCCATTCTTCACCACGACGATTCCCGAGTAGTTGACCTTGTGGGTGTGCATACCCGAGAGTGAACCGTCAGGCAGCAGTCTGGACCCCGAAAAGAAAAGCAATGACATTATGAACAGGATCACTCGCGGGGCAGAGGAAATGAAAGCACTATATCCGAGCCTCGTGACAGACTCGCACGAGCTCCTCGGCGGAACTACCATCGAGGTCACCGGCCGGCGGCGACTCAGTCGCCCTGGCGCTGACGGTGGCACAGCCGAACCTTGGCTGGTATCTTGAATTGAACAATCTACAACGCGCCGAGGGCGCAGGGGCGCACCACGTTTTTCGCAATATGAAGAGATTGACTTCCAGGTTGTCGTCGGCTAGATGCCACTGGTCAATATGGTCATGAACGAGTCCACGAGTCTAAAGCCCATTCTCCCCGATCTCCAGTAGCGCGGACAGACCACCTCGTTTCGGTGAGTGGGTACGTGTGGTTTCTGGAAAGACAGAGTGTGACCGGGGGTTTGTATACGGTTATCTATCTAACTTTCATCTCACTGGGCCGCCGAGTTACTCCCGGTCCGCTAGCTCCAAGACCTTGGCAGAAAGTTGGATGCCCTTCAGCCCTTGAATACAATGGGTCTGCGCACGTGCGTTAGTGGGCACGATGCAATAATGGAGAGGCGTTTGATCCAGGCGCGGCTGCGGTTGTGGTGGTGGCTGTTTGGCTTGGGATCACGTTACGCCGCGATACAACAATAAGCCGGAGAACGTGGTGTTGTACCGGATTCCGGCGGAAATGGAAGCGATGAAAGTGAGAAGGCGAGATTTACGAAGTAGAGCAACAAAATTAGCACATCTGACATTGATGGAATGGAATGAGATTTAATAATACTTGTCTGGGGAACGGGAAATACAAGGTCATCAGGTGGCCTGTGTGTGGTGAGTGCATATGTCTTTGTGTAGCTAATTATTAGTCCGTATAGATCCCTGCGCCCTAGGATTTCTTTAAAGAGGGTCATGCTCCAGAGACGGGCATAGCCTCCCACTCCGCCTCCATTTCTCTATCTGTCCAGCCCGATGACGAAGCGAACATTGAGCCCCTGCAGGAGCTATGACCACACCAGTCGATCTGCGATTCCAGATCATTTCTCGAAACCTTCGGAGTACTTCCGGCTTAGGATTAGCTTTTCAGGTCCGGGAGAAGATCCATGGGAGCTAAGAACCCAAATCCGGATGGAGTAGGAAGGAAACAATCGTGGAATTTTGATCTGAAGTTTGATAATGACAGAGTTTTTCTCTTTGGACGGAGTTATGAGATCCGTGGCTGGTTAAACTTATGATATCAGGGGCACACGGGAGTATTCAAATGAACGAAACCAATGCATACCTCTAACACGCCAGGCAGGCATTGCCGAGTCTAGATGTGGGCTAAATGTGACCAAAGATAAGTACGATGCACAAGTTGATTCGGGTGGGCAGTCGTTCAATGAGCTACCGAGTATAAGACCGGCATGTCAGAACTAGTCATTTAGTTCCTAGTATGTACTCCTGTACTAGTATCGATAAATCAAAGGGGAGAACACAATGCCACATGGAAGGAGGAACAGTCGATGGAGAGAGAGGGGGGGGGGGGGAGAGACCCGCCCCGCGGGACGATCTGTTGGCCAGCCATTTGGGCACGTTTTGCCGCGGACGCTCCACATCGGCCAGCATTGGGTAATTTTATATTATTATTACTCCGTATATTCGGCTCGAGAAATTCCAGAATTTGGTTCTTGACTTGCTGCTCCGTTCTGCGGACTCGACTGGTTCGCTGCTTGCCCACTCGCGTAGTGCCCCCCCTCGGCCCTTGGACACTGGTTCAGCTGGCCCTCTCGCTATGTTGACACTCGGCGCTTATCACGGGCGCCATATATTCATTGTGTCCCAGGACTTCTCTCGCGAACCTACCTTCTCAGCCATTCCCATCAGCTCATGTCATGGTTCTTGCCGGCCGATCTCTGGATGGAGATCCGCCTTGAACCCGCCTTGTCCCCCCTCAAATGCGCCTGATCCCCGCTACCTGTCGCTATTAAAATAAACAGTCTCGGGACCTCGTCCCCCCGAGATCGCGGCCATGAGCCATCAGTTCCCTTATTCACCAGATTTCCACGAGTGGGAAAGCACTTATTCACGCCGTGAGAGCACGGTCTCAACCTCCACCGTGTCGTCCGCCTCCACCAGCATTCTCTTCCAGAGCCCCGCAACCTCCCCCGGGACAAGCTCGCGGAAGCAGTCATGGCAGCTCTACGATGATGTAGTACGGCTCCAACTCAATCCTTCAATGACCATGTACGTTCGATTGTGGCAGTAGGAGGGTCTTGGTGGGGCTCGATGTCGCTAACGTGCTCATGTCGATCACAGTTCTTTTGTCAAGAATGGTCAACTCTTCAAACTACGATATACATACATTGACGTATGTAAAGATTCAACGGGGGCGTTGAAATGTCTTGAGCTCGGGGGAGGTCTCGGCCAGCAAGCGCCCTTTATCCACGCCTGTGAGTGACCACCAAGATAACCAAGAGCAGTGATGGAGTCGAAGGGAGCCGCAATGAAAACTAATGACAGAACAGTTCACAACACAAAACTACCCGTCCCACATATCGAACATCCTAAAGACAACGAACACTTTCCTCTCCGCATTTCCTTCCTCGATCAACAGACCGTCCAGACCGCGCATGTGGTCTTTATGACGCAATTATCATATAAATTTGAAAACTGGCAAGGTATGCGACCGTATAACTTTCGCCGGCCTGTTTGGCTCATGCTAATCGTGGGCAGATTGTGTACAATTCCAAGAGCTACTTCTATGCTCCAAATTGGTCTTCTTAGGTGGCATGGCCGAGGCCAAGTCCAAGGGCCGCGGAGAGGAGTGTATTAGCCAGAACCTCCGAATCCTCCGCGGACAGAATGGCAAACGAGTCATGCTCTTCTTTGCCAATTCCCAGCGCGGTGCACTCAAACGATACGTATCAGTTCCCCGTGAGTCCAGCCTCTTCTTCATCCCATTTATGCCCATGTTACACAAAATCTTTGCCTTTCGTTGCTGGTACACCTTCCATGTCGAAACGGTTGCGCAAGCCCCATCACCCCTTGGCAATTTTAATTTTCTTTTTTCTGTTTTACTTCTGGAACATCTATCTAAAACCAGCCACAGTCAACTGCGTGGGGAGTGTGAAACCGCCAAAAAAAGCCGGGCGACCGGTACTCGTCGAGCTCAATCCGAACTTTGAGATCTTATCGCAAATGCGAAACCTTCAGATCACCTTTCTGAATGATGATGGTCAGTGCTCTCCAAAGCCGCATGGAATTGATCAAAGTGACGGAAGTCCGAGCACATCGCTTACAAGATTGTTTTTTTTTAGATTGCAAGAGCTTCTGTCAGCTGCTGTCAATGGACCTTACGATTGGATGAATAGAATAATTCCCAGGTCTATGGTCCTGGGTACCTTTTTGGTTTCTTTTTCTTTTTTGGCTTTGACCTTTTTTTTCTCTTTCTTTCTTCTCATACATTTTACCTTTCCACCGAATTCCCACTTTGCATGGCGGAGTTTTTCGGAGTGTGATTTTATTACCGTGTGATACCATATATTGCAGCACTTTCTCATTGAAACATTAATTTCTCCTGATCGCGTAACTCCTTGGCAATATGACTTTTGATAACTTGCCAAGGCGCCGAATCGTAGTCGTAAGATGGTAGTAAGACTAGTCATAATCATGAGATACAGTAGGATATTATTATTATTATTATTATCATCGTTGTGCTCTCATGTCACTCTCAAGTCTCATGTCCCATGTACGAATACTCGAACCAAGGTGGTCAAAAGAGGCGTGGTGCAAAGCATATTTAAGTGGAGTGGGGCGTGCGCCGAGCGATTCAAGCACTTCGAAGCCCGCACGTGTGGGAAGCGATCGTTTGGTTTGGCTCGTGGGTGTGGGGGGCTTTTAACCATTTCGGGGCTTAGTCTATCTTCAGTGGCTGGCCGCCCTGGTTCAAGTGTGCTCTTTCCTTCCCTGGTCGTATCATCGTACGGGGAGTCTTCTCCGCCTTGCACTTTTACCACCACGAGGGCTTTCTGGCTCTGTTGCGTCCAGTCCCTTGCTTTGAGTGACAAACGTTCCCCCCACTCATTATTGTATTCAAACAGTACTCAATGTGCCCACCCCACTCAGTTCATTCAATCCCAGTGCCACTGAACCGAACCAGCGCTATGCGCGCCGGAGCTACCCAGGTGGGCTGCAGTAGCGCGAGCAGGGATCATCGTAGGTCACCAGCGAGGCTCAACGTGCCGCACTCATTGGCCCCACGCCGTGCACCTCGCGTGGGCGGCCATGGCCAGTCCTGGTCCTTTTTCGCCCGTGGAAAGTGAAAGCGGTCTTGACGAGGGGAAAGGTCCCAAGACCCGATGACTGGGTCTGACTATATCTCGCGTCCGATCTCCTGAGCCTCGCCTTTTAATCCTTCCGGGCACCGGTATGAAACATCGTTAAACGGTCGAGAGAGGGATTCCGCTGAAGCGACCATGGGGAAGTTCCACGCCCGACTATACAAAACCGACCGTGCGCGGGATTTCGATCATGAACAGGTGGGCTGCCATTCCTGCTGCGACGCCCCTCGTGGGGGCTTTCGTCAAGTGAGGGGAGGTGGATATAGCTAACGTGAAGCTATTGAATTACAGGATCGATATGTTCGCATGCGCCAGATCTACGAGACCATCGACCGGCAGAGCTATCAGTGGATTGTTGTGCTGGTCGCTGGTCTCGGTTTCTTCCTCGATGGTTATACAGTGAGTTGGCGAAACAAACGAGATCAAACAAGACGATTACAGATAGCTAACGAGCCCCGCCATAGCTCTTTGCCAGTAACGTGGCTTTGCCCATGATTTCTTACGTCTATTGGAGAGATGAACTCTCGTCGCTACGACTGACTTGCATCAATATCGCAACTTTGGCCGGTACGCTCTTTGGTATGGTGATCTTTGGATTTTTGGCAGACAAGAATGGCCGAAAGAAGATGTACGGTGTCGAGCTGGTCCTTTTGATTACGTCCACGCTAGGCGTCGTCATGTCGTCAACCGGCGAGAATGGCAGTATGGATATCTATGCCTGGTTGATCTGGTGGAGAATCTGCGTCGGAATCGGTGTCGGCGCTGATTACCCTTTGTCTGCTGTGATCACCTCCGAGTATGTATACAACGCTGTTCAGGAACAGTTTACAAACCAATTAGAACTAACAATGAGTACAGGTTCGCACCGACGAAGCATCGAGCCCGTATGATGGCCAGCGTCTTCTTTATGCAGCCGCTGGGTCAGATCGCAGGAAATTTGGTGTCTCTGATCGTCATCGCGATCGCTCGTAGCAAGGGCAATGACGACCTCACCCGCACTGTCGATATTATGTGGCGCTGGGTGCTTGGTATCGGTGTCGTGCCAGGCGCTATTGCGTGTCTATTCCGATTTGCCATTCCCGAGAGCCCGCGCTATCTCGTGGAGATCGAAGATGACCCCGTCACTGCCCAGTTCGACGCGACCACGCTCTTCAGTGATCAGCCCTCCAGCCCTGCTTTCGACCAATCCAGCTTCGCGACCGGGACTGGCAGTGCTATCCAATTACCACCGATCTCATCACTTGCCAGTGACTCCATAGATGAGGATGAGGAGTACAGTAGTCACATGCCGCCCGCAACGCTGAACTCTCACTGGCGCCTTGCCCGTACAGATATCATTCGATACTTCTGGACTGAAGGTAACTGGCGCAGCTTAGCTGGTACTGCTTTTGCCTGGCTGCTCCTCGACTTTGGATACTATGGAATTGGTCTCTCCAGCCCACAGTTCTTGGCTAAGACTTGGGGTGCTCTACACCTTAACGGCCCAGCACCTAATTGGGAGACCGATAGCCGACCCGGCGCCAGCGTCTATGATCAACTTTTTAACACCTCTGTCCACGGTCTTGTCATTTTGAATATTGGCAGCTTTGTCGGAGGTCTCCTTTTCATTCTTTTTGCGCACCGCATTGACCGTGTCGCTCTTCAAAAGTACATGTTCGTGGCTCTGGCAGCTCTGTTCATTGCCCTGGGCAGCATGTTCATCAATCTCTATTCCGGTCCACCGGCCGTTGTCACTTTGTACATCGTCGGCCAAATTCTCTTTAACTTTGGTATGTCCCCTCCATCAATCATGCTATCGATATAATGAGCTGACAATCTTCCAGGTCCCAACGCAACAACTTACATGATCCCTGCCGAAATCTTTCCTACCCGTTACCGAGGCACTTGCCACGGTATCAGCGCTGGCGCCGGCAAACTCGGCTCTATTCTCGTTCAAATCTTCTCAACATATTACCGCTTCAGCGGTGCAGATTCCACTTCAACACGCCGTCACGGCATCATTCTTTTCGTCTTCAGCGCTTGCATGATCCTCGGCGCAGCAGTCACACATTTCTGGATCCCACCCTTGCAACAAAAGAAGGGCTCGAACCTGATCTGGGGCGGCAAGCCATATACCCTCGAGACGTTAGCGCTCGGCCGTATGGGCCGCAAGAGTCGCGAAAATGATCTCCGAAAGAGGGCGTCGAGGCAGCGCGCCATGTCATTCAGTGGCTAAACTTTGCCATTTTCTCTCATTCTTATACTTTTTTTTTCTTCTTACTTATATCTTCCTTGCTGTGATTTATAGACGGTGTTTCTCCGGATTCAGGGCTTGGCATCTCTCTTGGTTTGGAGTGATGCGGATGGAATAAGGTTGGTGTCGACTTTTTTTTCTTAGGGACTGGTTTACGCGAGGGCTCGGATGTAGTATCGTTGGCTGGAAATACTTGAATAGATACCCCTTTTACACTTCACTAAATTGGCTTCGACACCTAAATATAATGTACACTACTGTAATCTGTACCTGGATTACATGTTATGAATAATCATTGATCCAGAAGAAGAGATTTACGGGCAGATAAATGCGAACTGAGAAGGTTATTGCTCAACGGCGATCCTTAGACGAGTCTTCCAGTTGATCTCTATAGATTTCTCAAGTCTTGGTTGTTGACCCCAAACATTGCTGGCTTTCTTCTTCAATGACCTGATGTTTTGCGCTGACTAATTGTCCGAATAAACCCCGGAATTTGCCGGAATTCAGCGACGCTGATTCAAATTGCCCGCAAGGCTCGACTTGGTTCGTCAACCTTCTTGAAATTTATATCGCCAATTCTTCTTCCAGGCAATCTATCTACAATGAATGACAGTGACGAGCATCGATCACCACAGTCAAACCCGCGCAAACGCCGCCGCCCGGCACTGTCGTGCCAACAATGTCGCGCCCGCAAGGTCAAATGCGACAAAGAGATGCCGTGCGGTCCGTGTACGAAATCTTATGGCTTCTTGAAATGCTCGTATGTCCATGAAGGCAAAGCTGCCTTGGATGCTAGACTTGAGACGTCCAGAAGGAGTGAGTATGGATCACCGACTTCTCCTGTTGGGTCGTATCTGGCGGCTGGGAATGGTACTTCTGTGGATGGGCTGGGTGATGCAGCTCGAATTGCACAGTTGGAGAGTAGCGTTCGGGCTCTTCATGATCGTCTTTCAAGTCTTGAGCATCAGATTAAAGGTCCAGCGAATGGCCAATTACAGTCTCATGGCTCCTCTGGTTTCATCGATAACATGAATGGACTCGGTGAACGCATTGCCCAGCTGGAACGGTTGTCTGCACCCAGTAGATCGGGGCGATCGGATCCACCGCAGACCATGATTCCTCCTTTGGCTCCTCGCCTGAAGAGTATTGGCGAACGAACGAGATTGTTCGGCACTACACATTGGGCCCTAATATTCCCCCAGGTGCGACATCTTACCGAAAACTATACCGCACTGCGCTGATTAATCTTGCTAGCTCCGCCTACTGCGTCAAGTACGCAGCACAGCCAGTTATACCGATGGAGATCAAAATGAGATTAGCAGGCTTCTCAGAGAAGTTCGAGGCTTGAGGAGAGTCATCAAAAGCCGACAAGCGCCACAATCAGCAGATCCAGCCCCAGATTTGCTCGATGATCTTCCTTCAAGGGAGATTTGCGACGAGCTTGTTCGTCACTACTTCCGGACTCTGGGCTTGATATACCAAGTCATGCATATCCCGTCCTTCTACCAGGAATATGAACGCCTCTGGGAGAACTCGCACTCTGCGTCAACGGGATTCGTGAGGAAGCTTTTGCTAATTCTAGCAATCGGATCTATATTCCATTGCAAGCCAGGTCCATCTAACGAGCTCAATCTGCCGATTCGACGATGGATCTATGCTGCGCAGTGGTGGATTTCCGGGCCATTCGAAAAAGAACGTGAGAGTCTAGAAGGCTTGCAGGTGCATTGCCTTCTGCTTCTCTGTCGTCAGGCCTATGCAATGGATAAAGAGTCTAATTGGACGGCTGCTGGTACTTTGTTGCGCCAAGCTATCCACCAGGGCCTGCATCGCGACCCAAGCAACTTCCCAGCAATCTCCGCATTTGATGCAGAAATACGACGCCGTATTTGGGCCTCTATCTTCGAGATCAATGTTCAGTTTTCAATTGATGCGGCCATGCCTCCGCTGTCGACTCCTGAAGATTACGATACACGGCCACCGGCAAATCTAGGTGACGACGACTTCGACCAGACAACAAATGATATACCTCCGTCACAGCCTAAACATTACTACACCACATCGTCCTTGCAGACTCTCCTCTGCCAGTCTCTCCCTGTACGGCTACGTATCGCACGGGCTATCAACGATTGTAGCAATGAGCAATCCTACGAAAATGCGTTGCACCTAGGCAGGGAGGTAACAGCAGCTTGCAAGGAAATGACCGCTCTCTTTCACACATGGCTCTCGCGGACTAGCAAAAGCATGATTCCACCGACCCAGTTTCACCACCGACTCATGGACACTATATTACGGCGCTTCTTGCTCAATCTGTACCGTCCATTCACATCCCGGGCCGCTCAAGATCCGCGATTCTATCTATCACGAAAACTCAGTATCGACTCTGCTCTCATCTTGGCCTCCTATGCGGAGTTTCCCTCTCCATCCTTGGACATTGATCACACTCCATATCAAGATTTCCAACGACTATCTCTTTCCGGCGCTGGCGTCTTCAAGGGTTACCTTTCTCTGGATGTCATTATAGTGATAAGTCTAGAACTCATCACCCAGATGGAAGATGAAGCTGTCACGCTACCGACCGGCCCCGGGCCACTCCCTCCAAACGCAGTGGATCAAATGGCGCAGACGGCTCGCACTCCACTCATCCAGGCGCTTGAGCGAATCAAAGACCAACTTTATGAAGGATTAGCTGCGGGAATCCCGAGTATGAAGCGGTACTGTCTACTCGTGGGTGTTCTTGCACAGGTTCAAGCTGTGCCTCATGGAGAGCAGGCAGAGTGGACTCATATCCGCGAAGCTTTTATGGATAGTATGAGGACGTGTCGTAAACTGTTACAACAACATATCTCGAATGGTTCCCTGGCCACAATGGCCGATGGCACGCTGCTTACCCCAACTGATGCAGTGTGTGAGTTCACACCTGAAAGCATAATCGGGTCAAGCCTGGACTCGGAATTTACGGTAAGTCCTCATTTGTTTCAGAAAGGGTTGAAGCACTGACGTATATCTAGATTCCGGATCTTGGCTTCGACGACTTGGGCTTCTGGGATATTCCTGGCTTTTTCAACACTGAAATACTCGAGGCATCACAATACGGGCAAGACACAGATTGACAGCAACAGCCTCGACCATGGTTTTTAAATCTTGGAAACTCATTCTATTACAAACATGTTCGTTTACTACAAAGTTGTCTTTTCACAAATAGTCCTTGCCATAGTCCCAGAGTAAGGCTTCTGCCTGAATGTCCAGGTTTCAGTTCCCCACACATGGGTCGTCTTCCCCGCACGAGCAAAAAAGGTACTGTCCTTGCCAACTCTGTGCTCCTCTACTGATGCTCTTAATGTGATCATTATCGTCTCTGTGGTCCTCCTAAATATTCCACTCCAACTTTGGAGAAACTCAACTAGGACACCGAGAGCGGCTCGTCAATTGGCATTGATTCGGAAGAATATCTAAGTACCGTCTAATTTATCGTGAGCTCCCAGGAAAATGAATCTTTCTACGCATATGATACAATTCATGGTCCCCGGAGGAATCGGGATCTTCACGCCATTCCATCAACATCACTCCGACATTCTGCCTGTTTGATCGCCCTGCGCCAGGAAATGTAGAGTGGCTTCCTCAATCAACGCGCCTTTCGTCTTCCAGTGCGCCCGACCAACGACTATACCCAATTCGATCCTGTCAATGACTTCACTTGGACAAATCGGATTCTCGCATGGTAGTGTACCACCAACTTAAACAAACGAGTCTCTCTGAGTCCTCGCGGGAATCACTTTCAAGTGAAAAGTCCACGGCTTTAGGGGCTTCCCAAGAACTGTCCAACATATGAGCTCATGTCTCCACAGGCCATAACATCTTCATAGTCGTCGCCAAATCCTTGACCCTCCACAATAGCACGATAGTAAAAGACCTCCTGATTATTCTTCTCCATAAACCCGAAAACGTTGCCATGGCCCTGCTCCGCAAGCTCCTGCCATCTACTCGCAATAGCCGAGGCCGCTCCGGAATATTCACTTGGAGCAAGGGCAACAGACGCATGCTGGAAAGCAATCTTAACCCCCGCCCCATCGTGTCGCTTGTTGACAGAGGAACCGCTGCCGGATCTAACGAAGGGAACGTGGAGGTGTGCAGTGCCGTCCTCGAAGTGATAAATATCATAATCACGAGTTCTGTTGGATTCACTTCCTCTCACCCCCTTCAGACGATAGTGATGAGCCAAGGCTGGCGTACCGTCATTGGCATTGATTCCAATGAGTGGATTCGCAATTTTTTCATGAGAGTTCATAGAGTGGTTCGTTCTAAGGGCTTCCATGTCATACTCGGGGATCGATGGGATCGATCGGCGACCATTTCTCAAAACTGCAGAGCCTGCATCGACCAAACCAGCACCACCACTGACTGTTCCGGTAAGCTGCAAAATGAGATTGAACGCTTCCCTGACTTCGGTAACCCAAGCAGCACATTGTTTGCTATCTTGTCTCTCACAGACTCCCCTGACATAATTTTCGACCGGGGTAACGAAGAGATTACTAGAGTTCATTATTAAAAAATCAGTCTCCATCTCCTAAAGTGATAACTGGCAGTGATCCGAATCAAAACATACGCTACCTCGAGTATTCCATGGCCGACCCAAATCGCTCTTGCAACATCTTGACAAGTTAACCTCTTTTCAAGGTGGGCTTTCACTATTCCCTCAGGATTAGGGCTTTGATTGGTAGCTTGCAGCTCTCCATCGGTAATAGGAGCGGCAAGGGCCACATTGCTAAGAGCAGGCAGAGCAAGAAGAGCCCGGGAGAACTTCATCTTAAGCTGGTAGGCAATATAATTTGATGGAAATAGAGAGATCGATGGTTAAATGATTAAAAAAAGAGTATTCAAGGCTCTGTGGCGAGGGTTTTATACTTAGGAAGTCGGCTCAACGACGTTCCATACTCGGAACAGAGAGTAAGGTCACGAATGGCTCTATCTTTAGCTATGGAGGAGTTGAATTTAGATTCCCTGACTCCGTACGGAGTACTGTTTTGTAGCCGAATCGCCGTCTGTCTTATCACGAGAGAGATCGCCAGCTTGAATTACTGTCCTAGGCACGAAAAGGTCCAGTTTTATGCAACCGACGGCCCCCTGTGGAGCTATGCAACCGATGGCTCGTGTAGAATTTATCCAAAATGGTGCGCACTTGTAGTTCTCGTCCCTTGGCAAGGCTTATCATCAAACACCGGGAGTACAGAAGCTAAGTACAGAGTCGTTAGATGAATTCTTTAGAAAAGATCGAAATAATTTGATGTCCTCAGACATAATATAGGAAATGGAGCTTAGTGCAAGACCCTGCGTCCTGTTCAAGAGTGATATGAGACGACTGCCCAGATCGGGGATGATCATTCCACGGTTATCAAACCCACTTTGCGATATTTTCCTATGGCTAATGTAACCTCCAAATTTGGAGATCGATAAGGTTAAGAGTGGATAAGTTACTGTAGTGCGGAGTGGGGGCCAAAACCTCGGGCCGTAGGACGGGGTATCATGGTGATTTTATGTCATGGCGTGCCCTGACAAGAATTTGCGTACTATATCGGCCCCGGGCAGTATCCGCTAAGCGCGGATACTAGTGGTCTTTTATGGCCTTGTTGTTTAAGTACTCGCCCGGGGTGCTCTATGACATTTTGGTAAACTGATTTTATCTCGAAGACTTACACAGAATCTATAATAAAGAGTAAGTTCACCAAATATATCAAAAAAATAAAGGGTAGGTTATACCTATCAATGTATCAGCACCCTTGTCTGATGATAATTATGACCCTTAGTCTAAGCATTGCCATGGCTTTTAGCGTTTGGAGTCCAAGACAGCATGTTAGTTAACCTTATTTCTTTAGTCACATACTCCACCCAGCTGCAGGGTCCGTCACTTTCAGCAAGAACAGCCTTGGCGTCTACGAAATAAGCTTCAGGAATTTCTAGTATCACTCACAAAATCTTGTTTTTGAATCATGGGATTGTTGGACAGTTGAATACTAGCTGTGATGTATCCATTACTTTGGGGGCCACCCCGAGGGCGACTGTGCCTTACCATGGGATTGTTGGGTTTTAGGTAGGTCTGAAAATTCAGATCAGAGTTGCCATCTACCACATATGGATCTCGGAAGCGGCTGTACCCTATTTTAGTGGAGAGCAGACTGAGACTAGCGTGTCATCTATCGCGCTAAACACAGGCCGTTGGCCTACTAGTTGCCCCCCCGGCCCCCAGGGCCATTTTGTGAGGGATATTTCCGGATGTGCCCCGGCGACACAGCTAACTTTATCGCGATATCATTAGGTATACGAATTCAGCCCCATCATTCAGCCGCTCGCAGTCTTTAACCAAAGTCAAATTATGTAACATCATCAAGCTCGCTAAGCCTGATGATCGACAGGGGATCGCTAGTAGCTTTACACGGCTCGCACTTCTTGACTATACATCCCTAAAACTTTCACGTGGTAGTCACCGAGGCTAACAGAGAAAAGATCGCTCGATTCTGCACGCTGGATTGAAAAGAGATACGACGCAACGGGTTTTACGTTTCGACTTCAAACTAGGAAACTGGCTAAGTGCTTTTCTTCTGTGCAATTCAACGCTACAAGAACTTGTTGTGAGGACGTATTTAGGCACTGGAAGTCGAGCCGTAATCGTACTATCTATTAGAGCCCGAATATAACATGGTCCACGATGTATTTTGAATGAATGTATGAAAAGTCTATCACCCCGTGGCAATGCAAGACGAGTAGATTGATTGCAAAGAAAAAGAAAGGAAAGAAAAAGACAATTCACCCGCCCCAAGTACTCATTTCTCCCGGATTCGTTCCTATCTCACTTGTCCCCTTTTGCTAGATCCTGATTTCTGACTAGCTGGACGTAGCACTTGCATTTCTGATTGCTTGTTGCCTGTCCCGAGACCAGCCTAAGTACCGAATGCGGACATAGTAAAGAATTAAAAGAATGTGTATACAGCGCGACGCGGTCTTGCGGTAAAAGAGGCAATCCTCTATACCACAGTATCGACGACAGACGAGGTATTCGAATAGAAACGGACATAAGGCAACACAGATCATGATCCTAGGCAGTACAAAATGAGTGGTCCATAATGCGAAGTTAGAGTTATATGGGGCACGTACATGGCATTGTACTTGTACTCAAAGAACCCAATCCTTATCAAAAAGCGCTCCAGCCATGGATTTTGAGGAGGGAGAGGGTCATCCTTCGCGGCCTGTCTTTGTTGGACTGATACTGGAGAGTGATCGGGGGACTGTTTTGAGTCCATTGTGAATCCTAGAGGTCTCTGTAAACTAGGCAAGGGTTGGGATAGGGGTTGCTGGAATCGAAGGTGTTTTTAAGTGTTTTGCAAAAGAACTTCGGGAACTTGGAAGGAGTCGAGCGGGAGCCTAAGTTGACGTGGGTCTGTTTGGTTTACAGTCATTGGTGAAATCTTATTCCGCCCTGCACACTCAAAATTGTTTTGTCCCACTGCCAAGACATTAGCGAGTGGTTCTACTCCACGGCCATTCATCAATGTAACCGTGTCTCAGGCAATCTTAAGCAGCGCACCCCGAAGGGCACCCAAAAGGGGGAACTCCTTTTAGGGGATTGTTGCTTAGATCGACACCCCTCTTCCTAATGAAGTTTAGCCTGGTAAATACGGCGCGCCACGATCTAACAAGCTTTTTGAATCCCAATGAGTACCAACCTCATCGGCGGATGAACCTCGAGGAAAGTTTGGAAAGAAAGAGGATGGAGCCGTGTTCTATCCCGTTTTCCACCGGGGCCAGATGTTGCATTAGACGGGATATCTCTTATCTAAAACAGACGGGCGTGCTTTCCTCGCTGGTGCACCGCTATCAGTTTGCACTGCCAAGTCCCGAGTGGAAGTTACAGAGATTCGAGGCTTTCAACCTTTTGATGTGGGATATGCCTATCCAACTATGGAGGGGGAAGATTCCGGCTTAGTTGGATAAGATCCTCGCAACAGTTGTTCTATCGTGCTCCTTTGTTTTAAGAATTCCCCATTCGCCCGTTGACACCTACATTTGAACCAAAATTACAAGAAAATCATATTGACAAGATGTCAATGACGGTCATTTCATTTATATCTCAGAGAGCCTTGACTTGGGGAATCCAGCCTGAACATTATTGAAAGACAATGATAACTTTAGCACCATAATCCATATAGTCTTACTTGAATCATCTTAAATAGATAGGAGCGTAGTCACCAAGTCTGGGATAGGTAAGATTAAGTCTCGGGCAGGGGCCTATGCTAGTGTTCTGATTCATGAAGTTCCACCAGTCAACAATTTTGTGAGAACCTTGCGACAACCGAGACTTTTCTGTTCAAGTTCTTTTTGTGCAGCACGTTATTTACTCAACACTGAGCCGCAGACAACAGATTCGGAGCTTTGCCTATTATGGAATTGTTGGCTGAGAGACTCGATTCCATAAACTCGATTCATGTTTCTCAATATGGTCCTCCCTCTCATTTGAACAGAAACTTGCGCACCGTAGTAGTTTATTATTGTCATCTCCTAGTTTTGAGCTGGACCCCTTGTCTTGCTCACTAAGCAGAAAACCTGGGCTGCTACCGACCCAAATATACTACGACGAACATAGACTACTACTGCCGTCCTAACGAGTCCAGCAGTACATAACATGTTTTAGTCTATCTAGAGGCAAGTGGGCGTAAATGTATATTCAGCTAATGAGTGTTTGGAGAATCAACATTATCAGTGAAACTAGTTCGTTGCATTGCCCCCCGAGATTTTCTAGTATAATCAAGACCCCCGTAGAATACCAAGCATTCCGAATACCTTTTTTCGCTCGTTCATGATCTCATTTGGGGTGGCCATGATTTCCCGTATCTTCGCCGCGACTTCATCTGACCGCGAATGTTCTTCCTGGCAGACCATTGAGCCAAGAGAGTACGACAGCACATCACTCGGCATACTAAAATCTCTCCTCTTGTTTTGGATGAGAAAGTAATTTTCTATCTCCTGCAGAAAGAGATACTCTTTGATATACCGGAGAATGTCGTATTTGAGAAACATGGCGCATAGACGACAAAGACGGCGCCTCTTGGATTCGGCATCTTCTGATACCCCGGGTTTCATCAAGTAGCACTCTCTTAGAGTCTCCATGATCTCTTCTTTTTCGTGACTTTCCAGCTCTATGCTGGTGATCTCGCCGCGGGCCAGCTCTAAGGAAGCCCAAAGAAAAGCGTTGTGCGGTTCCCCTGCGTTAAACTCCTCCATCATATCATCGGTGACATACTCCAAATATTGCTCCACTGGTAATCGGCGAGGAAGCTCCAGATTGAAGCTTTCTGAATCTCTTATATCATCCGCGATGCCTAGAACCATCATGGCACCAATAGTGGTGTCAGCCCAGAGGGTTTGACGCTCAGTGGTGCCGAGAATAGTTTGGTAGCAAGCTAGGAGTTGAGAGACCTTAAACAGGTAACCGACATAAAATCCTCCCCGCATTGCTTGGAATGATCTGCATGTTTCTCGACTGACGTCTTCTATTGAGAAATGCATCGCATCTTTCGTGGAGGCATCGGGAGGCCTTTGGAGTCTGGCACTGGCGACACACAGATAACTCGCACTGTAGGCCAAGTAATCGGAATAGAGCTCAATCAGATCTCTTTTGCATGGGTGGCTATCCGGAAGAAGATAATGCAGGATCCGGTTCCCTGTAGCCACCAAAAAAGTGACATCGGCAGTAAGGCTTCTAGGGTGGTGGACATGCCACGCCGACATGAGACTGCTGCTTTTTGATTCGTCGATCGACTCGTCCAGAATAACAGTATACATCGTTAACAAGTTGAAAGCCGAAATAACTGAATATACAACCTTCATGTGTGCCTTGGTCTGGTAATCGCGGGGTGTGAGTTGCCGGTAAAAGTGCAATATCATGTGCGCGTCCCAACATCCATTCCAGCTTCTATCTATGGCCCCGTTTAATACCTGTAAATTCGATAAGTATACATATCTGGACCACCCGATCAATAACTTACGTGCTCTGACCACTTCTGAAGTGCTCGGTTCCAAACTGGCTCTTGTACCTCCGGCATTCCAGGTACTCGTGCTATTAGACGGTATGATTCCATGAGTGGACCATGGACTTCGTCCGCCAGAGAGTTAGAGATGTTATCATTATGATAGAAAGCCTGTGCCTTCAAATTCTCTGTAGGCCAGGAAAGAGCGTCTGGATTGTCATGGCGATAATATTCTGCCACAAACGAGCGTAAAGCACTTCGATCAAGGTCCAAGCCAAAGAATGATGCCATTGTTGTCTTGGAGCGTGGGTCTCGAGGTCAATAAGAGTGGGTTTTTATAACTAGGTCTACATACGCTGCCCTACTCTTTTGTACCAAGTCGGTGAAGGAGCCTTGATTTATTAGTGACACAACATATAATCCAAGAATCCATGTGGGTGGTTTAGGGTTGCACGACACCGCTTTTAAACTTTTGAAGGGACCATGCGATGCAGACAAAGGCAGACATAAACCGTCACCTTAGCCCTTCGAAAATAATTATCAGAACCGGGTTGCTCTCTTGAATCTTTCTACTCCGTACATATAATACAATCTTTCCAGCGCATGTTATTAGTGACACAACATATAATCCAAGAATCTATATAGGTGAATTGGGGTTACACGACACCGCTTTTAAACTTTTAAAGGGACCATGCAATGCAGACAAAGGCAGACATGAGCCGTCACCTTAGCCCTTCGAAGATAATTATCAGAACCGGGTTGCTCTCTTATATCTTTCTACTCCGTACATATAATACAATCTTTCCAGCGCATGTCATTCCGAGCGATTGAATAAGCAAGTTCATGATGGGTAGGTTACATTTCGCAAGGAATCTATATCTTCGCATTATCCTGCACTAGCTGGACTAGTGCCTCAAGAGACGCACCCTAAGCTATCACAAAGTCTGTCAGGTTTTCCATTTTGACTATCGTGCTTTTGAGTCCTACGGCCTTCGTGTGACTGCTGCAACATAACCCAGTTAAGGCATTTTGTGTCTGTCCAATACTTTCATTCCCAGCCTCTGGACTCTTCCATTGGTAGGTCATTATACAATATTATGAACGCCCCAGGCTAGCTATGAGTCTTCACTGATCATCTGATGGTTCGTGGGGTGGCTCGCGCTCTTCGCCTACTTAGGCATTACATACATATATCGAAGTCAGATTCTAGCCACTGAAGATCCAGCACTTACTTACCGCAATTTTACTCCAACTTTATCGCGATCTTAATATCTACTGTAGCCATTTTCTTCCACGTCGCTCATCCCGCATCGCGGTGGGTCTCAAAGTAGGCGCAGGCGGGAGCCTCGCTCTGTCCTTTAGACAAGGCGCGTTCACGGTCCAGATCTTGCGCTCCGCCGGTCAAAATTTTTCTGTTTGCCGGGGGGTCACAGGTATCTTCAGTGTTGCTTCGTGTGAGCAATGTGTGGGTAATTGTCTAAATCCTCACCTTGAAGTGGATTCTCGCCGGTGCATGCTGGGCCCCCAGCATGACTAGATGCGCGAGACTTTGAATACGGACAGGGACACGGACACGGACACGGATAAACCCGGGAGACTCCACGGGCATTAAGGATGCTTCAGCGATGTCGCATCATGTTTCGGCAGTGAATGGGTCGGCGTTTTCTTTGATAGCTTGGATTAGGGCGCCTTACATCATAAGCGCAGCTGTGATCACGCCTGAGCTGTGTCATGAGACTGAAGTCCTAGAACTTCGAGAAATACCAAGGCTCAGTTTCTTCTCCATTGTGTTTTATTCTTCTCAAAGGATCGTCACTCGCGCACCGCATGGGGTCAGCCTCGCGCTTTCGAGCTCACAGTGCCCACATACTTAAGCAGTCGTAGACATGTTATCTGCATCATGCATGAAATACACTCTTCAAGTAGAAGCACCGAGATTTGTCTACGTCATGTGTTTTTCAATGGTTCATTTAGTCGATATCAGCGAGATTTTGTGCTCCATAATAGGAAATTATTGACAAGAGTTTGGGTGTTGCTAATGTGGCAGCTCCCCAGCAGCAGCAACAAAAGCCAATCAAGGGAAAATGTATCCAGGGAGAACGGCGAACTACATAAGGAGGCTACCACCCCCAGACTGACGCCCAAAGAGAGCGCCTATCCTGCTGATCAGTCGCCTGGATCTGTAATCCAGATGGGGTTCTTAGCCGATCCTTGCTAGATTTGCCTTTCACGGGTCTCCACTTCAACCATTTTACGTGGGCGAACATTTCCGCACGCCACGGGGTAATTCTCCACCTTGGTCCCAGTTTATCCCAGGAAATATCTCCTAATCAAGATGAATGGTCATGACCCCGGATCTACAGTGCTACGGGCGTTGACGACTATATAAGTTCATCAATGTTCTGATGCTTCAAGCTCCGTCTCAACGGAACTTCACTGCTGAATATTTCACTTCGAGTCTCGACACATGGCGAAACTCAAGGCCACTTCGGCACCGGCGCCTGAGAAATTTACATCGTTCGCACATGATTAGCATTTGTCGCCGGGCTTTCCTTCGGCTATGGTGAGTTCGTTGCCAGGTTTCATTGTCTGGAGATGTAAATATCTGTACTTCAGGTGCATTCTTAAGGACTCTGTTTTCAGTACTTGCAATGTTTGCTCTCTTTTTACTCGCTATTATCGGAGAATGCGCTGTACTAGATGGCCAGAATATGTTAAGATTGCTCGCAATGAACCTTGAGCTTGCGTGATATTCCGGCAGTAGGTATAGCTGCTAATTTATTGCTGATTAACTCCCAAAAATAGGTAGCCTGCATGGGACAGATAGCATAAACAGTGGAATAATCCAGTGGAGGGAATATAATTCCCCTTGATGGTATGACCTCTTCAGCATATCTATTTTCCATGAAGTGAGGAGAGCCCGAACCATAACCCTGCTCGCTATTTTCTAGAGCCTCATTTGCTTCCATTCTATTTTTGGTTAGTTGGTCTCCACTTCGGAGTAGTCCCTGAGTGGTTCCTGAGCCGGAGCCGCGGGCCAGATCATCTCCGCGCCAGAGGAAAAAAGGGTCTTCTGCCACCCTTAGAAACCTAGCTTTCCAATTTCCCTCATAATTCATCCATACAGGGTTACGCTCTCGACATTTCAGCATGGCCTTGAAGAATTGCATTGCGATTTTGGCGACTTTAGGGTTAGCAACTGCGCAGAGCAGCGTTGTCTCGCTGTTTATTCCTGACGCTGACCCACAACCCCTGGCCGCCTCAATCGTGGGACAGGTTCGTACGCATTGGTGTGGATCCTCAATCTCAATTAAACTGATCAATATATTCAGGGCGCTGGTACCATAACCTATAGCATTAACTGCCCTCCCGGTACTGATGGCTCGGATTGTGGAATGGGTCCAGGAATGTGGTACACCTCAGCCTCTAAGACCATAGAATGGGCAATGAGTGAACCTGCGGAAGGATTGTACGTCACTTTCTTCTTCTTGGCCCATTTTTTTCTAAAGTTTTGACTCACAATGACTGATAGTTGGGGCCGCATTGTCTGCTCTATGGGCGGCACGACAACTGCCGTTTGCA
This sequence comes from Penicillium goetzii, assembly GCA_037043885.1. Classification (NCBI taxonomy): domain Eukaryota; kingdom Fungi; phylum Ascomycota; class Eurotiomycetes; order Eurotiales; family Aspergillaceae; genus Penicillium; species Penicillium goetzii. The sequence continues at coordinate 82,507 of JAWLST010000030.1, forward strand.
CAGAGATGATGAGTGGTACTGGGGCCAATTTCCCTGGAACATCGACGATCGATATAGCCCAAAGCGATATTACATTCTTGCCAGTCACCGTCACAGCTGGTCCTACTACTACGGCCTCTGCATCCACCACGAGTGATCTGACCAGCTCAGCTCTTACATCTAGCAAGCCGCATGCTTCTGGAAGCACTGCGTCGTCGACCTCGGCGGCATCATCCACTACTGTCGCTTCTCATTTGAGCACTGGTGGCTTGTCTCGGGTCACCGGTAACCCTCGTGTTGTCTTGGGAGGTGCTGCAGCTGCATTTGTCGCGGCTGCTTGGTGATGACCGAGATCCTGAGAGTTAACTGGGCAGCTTCCCGGTTGGGGTTATGCGGCTCAAGGGTGGGTGGTCATTTTTGCCTCATTAGTAGCCATTTCTTGTAGTCTTTCTGTCGTGTTATTATTATTTGGTTACACATTGAATCTCATCTGAATAAGTGCACTGCACGAAACCCTGTGGCTTCCACTTATCCCAGCATGCAGTCTTTGTGCTAAGAATATGAGGCAACTATTTGTAACCTTGAGTCCCCTTTCATAGAAGGCGCAGATGCTATCCTCGACGCTTGTTTCTCAGGCCACGGAATACCGTCAACAGGGCTTGCTCGATTTATGAACTCGATGAATTCAAAGGTCAAGTTGGATCATTCCCATTGCAACATCTTCGTTGATCGGTCTCTTGTTTCATCCGTCCGCGGCAACCTATTCACCCACGACGAAGCAAGAAAGCTCGTGCGAGAGCCCTGAAATGCTTGTATCATATATAGTAGAAAATCTCAATATGAGGCCAGTGGAGCAGACGTCGCTGTCTGCTATGGACTTTTGCAAGCTCATTCGGGAGGCCGGTCTCCCACCCGGTGTCGTGAAAATCGTGCCTAGTCTTGGTGCTGAGGCTGGTAAGCCCTTGGCCGAGCACATGAATATCGATAAGATTGACTTCACCAGAAGCACAGACACTGGCCGTGCTATAATGCGATCTGCGGCTATGAACTTCAAGAACACTGCCCTGGAGTGCGGTGGTAAGAGCCCATGCATCATCTTCGCAGATGCTGAGCTCATCACACGCAAGCTCCAAGCAGGCATGTCTGGATCAATTCCTCGCAAAATTCTCATTTTGGCATCTCCTTTGGCGGGTACAAATCATTGGGCATCAGACGTGAGCCTGGAAAGTACGCCCTGGATGCGTACACACAGGCAAAGGCTTTCTATGTCAACTGATGATTGAGACTCTGAACGCTGTTGAAGTCGCCGGCTGGAAAGGGGGTCAAGGATTTGTGTGGAGTATACAGTACGGCACTCATGATAGAATAACAGATTATGTCCGCAGGTTCAAATCTGATTCTCCGGCAAAGTATTCTGGCCCAGTAGTTTAGGAGCCTGTACGCTATCCTTGGCTCTTGGCGGTTTGTGCGTTGGCAATTTCAGGTACCGCTTAATACATAGTCCGCTGAGGGGCGGAAAGGGGAAAAAAAACCTAATTACGGCGACAAAATGTTCGGCGCAATGCAAAGAATAGTTGTGCGACTAGGTACGGACCTGTACACTGCGGCTATCCGCGAGCCAAAAGCCAACTCATAGTGTTGACTAGTATGTAGTAATAACACTTTACCGTGAATTTCGAAAATTTCTTATGTCAAAGATGTGGGTGGACCCAAAAAAATCATGAAACTGCAAAAAGGAAATGCTGTGCATCATCCGTGAATCGAACACGGGCCTCGTCGATGGCAACGACGAATTCTACCACTAGACCAATGATGCTGGTTCATATCAGAGGCAGAACATTTTGCATATATGATCTTTTCTCATTTAATAGGGCTCCTCGCCAAGTATCTTCGTCCTCCTAGCTTGTTTCCTAACGATCCATTGTTATAATACGCAAATTATAGCCTACGGTAAGATAGGCTCGCTCTTGTTACAAGAAGAGGTTTATCAAATGTCCACTGTTTTGTTCACAACTACGTAGCATACTAGCCACAGTTGCGTTAGAGCATACTATATATATTCCCGCGTGGGGATGCAACGGGCCACCAATGTTCGACAAGTTGTAGGTATGCCTGTAAGCCCTTGCCCGGTTGCTTATTAAACCCAGTATACTCGAGTTAATGCCAAACCGTAGGTATAGGTATAGTCCATTATAGATGGACTCATTCAATGGGTATATAAAATTTTTTGTGTTCTCGAGGGAGCTGGATACTCTTGCCTACCCGTGTGACCAAACTCGGTCGTACCGGGTAACGGTTCTCCGTTATGGAGTACAACCTTAGGTCTAGTGCACTAGGCACTCTATCCATTGAGTCCAGCGAATATAGAAGATGAAAAGGAGGGCTAAACTTCATATAATGTACCTATTAAGCCTGCGTGGGTTTAGATCTAACCCATGATGTGAACGTCACCCGGGTTGCAGAATAGTAGAGGTAACAAACCACCGAGCCACCTTGTAACCGATGATTGGGTGGCATGCCGAGTACAAGCTAATTATGCAGCTCTCCCGTGCAACCTACTGCACGCTGCTCGACCGATCAGAAATATGGAAGTGGACATAGGACAAACTTTTATGAGTCACTGGCAGTGATTTCTCAATATCGGGCAGAAAAAGGGGGTCAACAAATTATATAGCCTATTTAACATTATTAGACCACAGGAATATGTAGTGAGGGAAGGTTATCTATGAACAACCCCGCCGAATCCATAAGATTAAGGAGTAAGGACACCTTAAATCATAGTGGGTCCCGTCCATCGACACCAAAGTGAACTAGCGCAGTGGTACCTTGTTTGTCACTCAGCTGAGCCTTTTTGGTGGGGGTCTCGCCCACTGTTTTGGAAGTTGCTTAGTCTGAGTAAAGTCAGCAATGGTGCGGGGTTGGCGTTGGCATTAGCTTTAAATACAGTCGGCCTCACTCCGACCGGTGATACCTGCCCCGGTATTCTCTCCTCTTCCCCGCGAACAGAAAATTCCATTCACGATGGCAGCTGTTGACGTTGAATCTCGTGTTGCAGACCAGTTGGTTCTTCCATCGAGAGAAAGAGTAGAGCCTGGCTCCCACAATATCCCTATCGGCAGGTTCCCCGAGACAAACAAAGCCGCGCCGGAGGATCCCGACCAGATTGCAACCGGGGTTGTTGAGCAATTGAACACGGCTATTGAAAAGAAAGATGCCAGCGCCATCTCTCATCTATTTTTGGAGAACAGCTACTGGCGTGACCACCTCTGTCTGTCCTGGGATTTCCGAACCATCAAGGGACGTGAAGCAGTTTCGAAATTCGTGACGGAAAGCTCTTCGTCCATCAAGATTGAGCTCGATCGCTCATCTGCCTTTAGAGCGCCCCACAATGGTCCCATCGATGCCTTTGGTGAAGTCCATGGGGTTGAATTCTTCATCAAGGCCACCACCAACTTTGGAACTGGACAAGGTGTCGTGCGATTGGCTCAGGAAGAGACTGAGTGGAAGATTTTCACTGTTTCTACTACTCTGTTGGAGCTGACAGGCCACGAAGAGGCGACCAATGCCCGTAGACCTGTTGGAGTGAAGCATGGAGAGCAGCAAGGGCGCCAGAACTGGCAGGATCGACGCACTGCCGACAGCAATTATGTGGACAAGGATCCCGCTGTACTCATTGTCGGTATGGTTGACTTTATGAGGCAGAGGCTACCGTCGACAGGTATATGAAACTGACTTCTTCTACGCAGGTGCCGGCCAAGGTGGTCTTACTGCCGCAGCTCGACTGAAAATGCTCAACGTCGACACCTTGGTCATTGACCAAGAAGATCGAATTGGAGACAGTTGGCGTCGGAGATACCATCAACTCGTTCTCCACGATCCCGTGTGGTACGACCACCTTCCTTACCTGAATTTCCCGTCTAACTGGCCAATCTTCACGCCCAAGGACAAGCTCGCCGAGTTCTTCGAGTCATATGTCAAGCTTCTAGAGTTGAACGTCTGGACTCAGACCGAAATAAAGTCTGCTTCATATGACGAGAGTAAGAGGCAGTGGACTGTTATCCTCGAGCGCAAGACCGAAGATGGCACCACTGAAACGCGCACTCTGCATCCGCACCATGTCATCCAAGCGACTGGTCACTCAGGCAAAAAGAACATGCCAACCTTCAAGGGCGCGGAGAATTTCAAGGGTGACCTGATCTGTCACAGCTCCGAGTTCAAGGGTGCGAATCCTAACTCTCAGGGCAAGAAGGCGATTGTCGTTGGCTCTTGTAACTCCGGCCACGATATCGCCCAGGATTACGTGGAGAAAGGCTATGAAGTCACGATGGTGCAGCGAAGCTCTACCTGCGTTGTGACCTCGGAGTCAATTGTGAATATCGGACTGAAGGGCCTGTACGAGGAAGCTGGTCCCCCAACTGAGGACGCGGACACATACCTGTGGAGCATCCCTCCTGAGCTATTCAAGGCACAGCAGACTAAAGTCTTCGAGATAATCGCCAAAAATGATGCAAAGACCCTCGATGGGCTGGAGAAGGCTGGATTCAAGGTCGACCGTGGCCCCATGGATGCAGGTCTTCTAGTCAAGTACTTCCAGCGTGGTGGTGGATACTATATCGATGTGGGTGGTAGCCAGTTGATCGCCGACGGGAAGATCAAGGTGAAGCAGGGACAGGAGATCAGTGAGGTGCTTCCCAACGGGCTCCGATTTGCCGACGGCTCTGAATTGGAAGCCGATGAAATTATTCTTGCGACTGGATACCAAAACATGCGCACTCAGGCGCGCATTATCTTTGGCGATGAGATTGCCGATCGAGTTGGTGATGTATGGGGCCTTGATTCGGAGGGCGAGATGCGGACTATCTGGCGTCGCAGCGGCTACCCAGGCTTTTGGTTTATGGGTGGGAACCTGGCTCTGTGCAGATACTATTCTCGTCTGCTGGCACTACAGATCAAGGCGCTGGAAGAGGGCATTGCTTCGTACTAGTTCCGATGCGATATAAAGAATAGCATTTCAATTTGATCATTCATTCATATTTCTCGGCACTCAACCAAGCCAACCTTCTTGCTGGGCCAACCATACTCCCAACGTAAGAACGTGCGTATACAACCACATTTCCAAGTTCTCAAGGGCATCCTGATCCCCTGTCGATGTAGGACTTGTTAAATCCAAGCAGACCTGCAGGTGTTCCATGATAGAAGTTTTCCGGACCATGATTTCCAGCCCACCAGGGGTCATGGTCGCTATACGGCTCTTTCGCTTTGCCCTGCGATCGATCAATACTAGAACGAACTGATCGGAATTGAATGATTGCGAAGAATTCTCATCCTTGCCAGCAAGGCCGCGTTTTTCCCATTGCATGATCATTCGTCCCGGATCGCTCTTGTCTCTGTTCTCATCGTTGATGGTAAATCGGTAGCATAGTGTCTTATTAGGGCCCGCAGTACCCACGCTGGCCTGCCAGCTGCATTGTGCGTCGCGAAAGTGTATAGTTGAGGTCCTGGCCTCGTCGCCTGAGGAGTGGCAAATGGCTGCCACGACATCTTTATTTTGGAGGTTGCTGCTCGTGCTTTCCTGCGAGTCTGATTTCATAGATTCTTTTCGTGCCGCTGGCGCGCTGGAAATGTATGGTTCATCGAGAGTCGCGTAGATATCGCCCGCCCGTAGTTTTGGTCGCTGAGGGAACTCCCGGGTCAATTTCGATTTGCGCAATGGCGGCTGCCATATTTCTAGAACGGGTACTGGATGGTGGTTTTGTGAGAGTTGTTGGATTTGTAGTAACAACTTTGCGGAAGAGTCGGAGCGATGATTTAGGTGGTGGTCGGGCGATTTGAAAATGTGCTTGGATTTTGGTTCGTGCGGGTTGCGAAGTTGGTCTAGATGTTTGAGTTGATGGATCCGTTAGTTGTTTGGCGCGAAACGAAAACAAGGAATGTGATAGTGACGTCTGCAGAGTACATACCGCTCATCGCTGGCCGTGTCGCTTTCGTAGTTGACTGAGAGGGCACTCATAGTGTGCTCATGCCGCATGAAGATCATGACGATTGATCTGCCGGCTGCAATTTTGAGAGTTTAAATTGACAGTGAATTGTGTTAACAAAGATGGGAACTTTTTTTTTTTCTCACCGACACATCGAGGCTTCAAGGCAAAATAAATAGCTAGTTCGATCTTGGCCTTACCCAGCCGTACGGAATACTTGTATCCATTCTACGGCCATTCTACGGCCGTAGTGCACGAACCATGTGGGGGAGCCGGGCTTAGGGGTCCGCGAATACGTCGTATTGCCCAGAAAGGCAGTGTCGGTTTTGGTTGCCTGGAAAATGAGATACGAGAATACGAGTCAAGCTCATTGGGATGGCCTGATAGTACCCATGGAATCGCGATTGGTTCTTCTGTCAACATCACAAACCGGGCCAGCGTGGCTAAGCAGCGGGAATAACCGCATCGAGCAAGCTGTGCGATGCCGAACGTTACTTTCATCATCGCACGTGGATCAGCCGTGGATTATTACTGTAGTTTTAACAGCTACATAACAGGTGACAGAAGCTCTGCGTAGCGCGAAATGCAAAGCGATGCCTGCGCCCGACGGGCCCAAGGCCAACTGGTGGCCACGTCCTATCATAGTACAGAGCTGAAGCGGGGAGGGGGTCGGTCTGCGCTTTTTGGGGGTGGAAGTGCTGTCATTGGTAGACTCGTGTCGATCAACCGAGGCAGCGCTGGCTGCAGCCTCATCAACCGTCCAAGGCTGATTATTATTACAGCGGCGCTTATGATGTAAGGCGCCGGCCTGATTCAAGTCAAAGCAAAACGCTGACCCATACACTGCTGAAACACGATGATCCTTAATTCCCGTGGAGTCTCCGCGGGTTCCGCGGGTTTATCCGTGTCCGTGTCCGTATTCAAAGTCCCGCGTATCCAGTTATGCTCCGGGCCCAGCATGCACCGGCGAGAATCCACTTTAAGGTGAGGATTTGGACGATTATCCACACATTGTTCACCCACATCACGATAAGGAGCAATAGTCCGGTGAAGATGACCTTGATGGTCGGCGAATTCTGACTCTTCCTGAGCTCCACATGCCGCGTTTATGAAAACACTTTTACTATCCATACACCTAGTGACTCCACCAGCAATCAGAGGAACTACAATTTGATAGGCAGAAAGCAGTGGTAGATTGTAGTAACCGTAGTGAGACTATCTGAAGCAGGGTGAGTCGCAGTGTCGACACGTTGAGAACAAGTTTCCCGTCATCCACCGAGTTAGGTGCTTGTTACCGAGTTAAGACGGCGAAGTAACACCGAAAACACATACTTCGGACAGAGTAGGTGGCTGATGTGGACAACATAATTCGCGGATTTTGACGTCGAAAGGTTATTTTGACCCGCGAAGGACAAGACGTGGGGCGTGAAATACGCCTTGCTCAACGGACAGGGCAAGGCCCCCGCCTGCGCCTTTTTTCAAGACATGCCACGATGACGGCGGACACTTTCAGCGACCGAGATTGCTGAAGTGACGAACCACATCTTCCAGGCAGCTGTCAATGAGACGACAAAATAGGCGCAGGACTGCGGTAAATGGACGCTGGGTCCTTGGTAGTTGGGGTTAGGTTGGACGTGTGGGATGCCTAAACAGGCGAAGCTTGCGAGCCGCACCTTAATTTATCAGAGAATGCAGTTGACTAAACTCGCAGGTTCCACTAATATGGAGCCACAAAACGAGTTATTTATGTGCAAATCGGAAATTTCCTATCAGTTGCTTGGTTAAACAGAACACGTGAGATGAGAGGAGTAAGAAGTAGGAAAGATATCATGAGGGCTATAAACTTGTAAGCTAGCTTGATTTGCTAATGTTAGTCATGCTCTACAACGACGAGTTAGATAATATTAACTGGAGAGCCAGCATATACATAATTCCCTTTCGATGTGTTGAGCTGAGATGCTTGAGGATCAATTGGAAGATGAGACTTGTGCTGTGTAGTATGGGGTCTTGTAATCAATAAAATGCAGATATCACGCTTGAAAGCCTCCCAAAAAAACTCCAAACAGTATGTCCTTTCCGATTCTAGTCTCGCATGTGCCTACTCATGAGTAGAGGGCATGAGCGATCGCTGGCCGCCAATTGGGGCCCTGCCAATCCATCCATCCCTTCGTATATTCCCATTGTGAGTGCCATGTAGACAATGTAGACAGAGAATGGCCTTTGAAACATTCTGCCATAATCCAAACTTCCATCGTGGTAATTCGTAGTCATCGGAGATTCGTAGAAAAAGTGTGCAAAGTGCTTTACTATTGCGGTGTGTGAGGTGTGTATGGGTGGGGATTGTAGTGACTCGAAACCTCGTCTGCGGTATCTACTCGGGTTGCTCAACGGTTAGCGGCATGATCGCAGAGGCCATCAAGTAAATGCGATCGCAAAAAGGAGCGATCGGAGCGACAACGTACATCGTGACTCGAGATCCCTCGATGCGCCCAGCGACTCTTGTTTGAGGTGGCCATAATTGCGCATTCGCACTGTACGCATGTACTGTCCCTGCTCGTAGGAGGGACTGTATCGCGCTTCTTCTTCGAGCGGGCGGTAGTGACGGAAGAGGGCGGCCCCGAGAGCCGTGATGGCTAGGCAGCCGACCAGGACGATCACGATGATGGCGGGTGTAGTGAGACCCATGGCGCTATGATGAGAATATCGAACTAAACGAGTGGTAGTCGCGACAGTATGGACAGATTATGAGTGTGGTGGCGGTTTTAATATAGTTGCCGTTAGGCGTTGGTCAGTGCATGGCGGGTTTGAGGGTCTGGAGTTTGATCCACGGTGGGTTGGAAGTAGATTGAGGGTCGTGGGCGACAATCAACGCTGCACAAGCGATGGGAAAGCGGAATGGGTCGAACAAATATGGAAGCTGAGGAGAAGAGGGGGAGGAGAGGGAACATAAAGGATTTGGCAGGGATGCGACGAGGTACATGTACCGAGGGCAATGCGCAGCACAAAGGCATTAGCTTACGCCAGCCTTGGGGGGGGCGATGCCTCATATTTCGCAATCTGATCTGTGCCTTTCTAGTAATAAATACCACGGAACGACCGGATTACCATTGGCTGATCATGGCACGTTTCTGGGACCTCCGAGCCGACCATGTTGATGGACGCTGGGGGTTTGGGATTATTATCATTGGCTCTGTCGGCCATCGCCTGTTCTCCCTCACAGATCGCGTTCGCGGATCGGGGCGGATACCGTCAGTGTGACTTTACCAAGTATACCACGGCATATACTGTGTGCATTATTGCGACAGACTATGCACTTCGAAAGCCGAGTGACGAAGTCCAATAATTTGCAAGCGGGTTGCCCATGCATGCTGTTCGTTTTTCTCTTTGTGTTTCGATAAAGAACCGTTTGATAGAAATAATGGAGATGAATGGAACTCTTTCATCCCGAAAATAGCAACGCTGACGCAGATTTCAGGCATGGTTTCAATCTTGCCCGCTCATTAGTGCAAAGCTTGATGCGGGGCCTGCACCGATTGGCCCTCGCGTTGTCAGTTGGGCTACTTGTGAGTGGGGTTGTTTCAGGTCGGGTCAAAGTGTCAATGGATGGAAAGACAGATGGAGGGTCTTTTGGTACATCTTCCGCTATCCAGGAAATAACCAGGCAGCAGAATAGGTAGAATAGAATGGACAGGGTTTGAAAATTTTCCAAAATTGCCTTGAGTGTAAAGTAATGCGACAACGCCCCCCCAGAGAATGAAGACGGCCGAGAGGAGAGGGGAGAACCATCCCTTCGCTGCTACGGATGATCAACAGATCAGCATGGAGGCAACACCCAAATTCCGGAAACCGAATGACGCAAAATTCAGAAAACACTCAGAAACAGCAAAGACAGCAGCGCAAAGATAAAGTAGAGTAAAATTCTTAGCCACGCACATACTCGTTGTTTTTCATCCCCAACCCCAAAAGATCACTCCAACATCAAGTCGGCTCCTCGAAAGCCAAATCTGGAAGTAATCACGGGAAAGGAATCATATCAAGTTGCGGCCCTGCTCTAGAGATTCGATAAATTAGGTATGTCCTCATGAGAATGTTGATAGATGGGAGCGAAATGGCGCATTCGTCAATGTTTAACGGGACATTCTGTGCAGCAACAAAAATCAATTCACAGACAGGTATTGGCAGCTTCGGTACCCCCAGGCACACAAATCCTTACTAAAGTGCTGGGATACTGGAAGAAGATATTAACCTGGACTCAGGCATCTGGCTATCTGTTCAAGAGGATCATCGTGAATTGCCTTCGGCACGAGAGAGATAGAAAGTAAGACGAAGGTACATTGCATGTCTTGCGGCCAAAATATGAAAAGAAAATGCTTGAACTCAAGAATAAGTGATTCATATAATCTATCTAGCAATTTAGGCACATATTCTTAATCTCAAAAGAGCAAACCACATGTTCAAATTACCCCAGCCACCAATCCCTTCCGCGGCTCTCACAAGCAAGAACCAAGTTCATCAATCAGCTCTTTCACGACTTGTTGATGCTCGTGGCTCATGGCTTCCAGCGCATCCTTCACCCATTTGTCCGCCTTCTCCTTGAGCAATTCCCAGACGTCCTTAGATTCCGAGGCCCGGGTCTCCAAGTAAAGACCCACAAGGCTGGTAGCAAGAATCTCTTTCCAGTCGGAGCGGTTCAGAATGTCTGTCTCTTGGCCTGTGAGCGCCTTGTAGCGAGCAAGCAATTGCGCACAAACAGCATCTTGATCAAGGTCAAGTATCTGATGAACTTCGTCGCACCAGTCCCAGTAGCCCTCGAATGTTTGCAGCCGGATGAGCTGCTGCACGTTCGATCCTTCGCTACTAGCCTCGAAACCTCTCTTCTTGTACAAATCTCTGACTTGAGGGGCTGGCTCGTCATCAAAAAGTGCAAAGCCCATCTCTTCGTCTGATTCTTCGGGGTCCTCTGCAGATTCGCAAAGGGCTGCGCATGCAGATGGAGTGGGCCCCGATGAGAATGCATATCGAACTGCATAATCATCATCAGAATCACTGGCAACACACAAAAACCTTATGGCACCATTCTGTGCGCTATCTGAGTCGCTTTCATCCTCCGAGTCACCTTCGTCCACGCCACACGATTCATCTTCCAAGATTTCCGCTTGTTCTGTTGTGGCCCGGGAATTCTTATCGGAGGACAGACTGGGATGGTCCCCACCGTGAGTCTGTTTTGTTTCTTTAACAGCCACGAAGGAGCAGTGCTTGCCGGCAATCTGGAACCGAACACCCAGTCTTTCGCACTCGCGTTGGATGAGCTCGTTCATTCGACTTTCCCATTTTTCCTTGATCAATTCACCCTGGGTGGTTTTTGAATCCTGGATCCAGCCACGAGATTCCTCAAGTTCAGTCATGGCCTTTTTGGCTGCCAGCTGATGAATGGTTTCTCCACGGCCCATATCCTGAACGGCAATCTCCAGCTCCAGTGGACCATGGTGGCTATTAGCCCGCAGGAAGACCTTCTCTGGAAGAGGGGAGCTTTTATTTGAATTGAGAATGAACACTGTTGATCGAATCCAGGGATAAAGAGGAGGGAGCTCGGTCGGGGCCTGAAGGATTGTTGGAACAGGGAGCTTAGGCAAAGGTTGCTTCGTGACTTCCAATTTTCCCGAATCCTCATGGCTTTCATCAAAGAGGGAAATTGGCTTTGTGGTTGCTTCCCCGGCTGGCTGTTCGTTTGCCTCTTCTGGTTCAATCTCCACGAAATCTTCGTGCTCCAGAGAAGACAGTCCGAGGTCCAATCGGCAGTCTCTCAGTCGCGGCATCAAAGCCCCCTTGAGCATCCGAATTACCTTCTTGTCTAGCTCCTCATAATTCAAAACTGACTGAGAGAAGCCCCGTCCTGCGCGAGCAACGCCGTTGATGAGAGAGTGGGAAGCAAAATTCCCGATGCCCAGACTGAAGAAACGGGCAGAGCTTTCCTGAACAGCCTTGTTCACGAATGTGAATATGTCTGCTTGGTTCCAAACCTCGCCATCGGTGAGGAGCAGGACTTCGGGGACCTTGTCCTTGTAGTGGTTCTCCACTGCAGCCTCGAGCGCATTCAGAATCTCTGTCCCCCCCATATCTGCGTCGATAGTATTCGTGAATTCCAGTGCATCGGAGAGACTTTCTTTATCACTCACTCTGCTACGAGGCCATAGAGTGCTGTAGGAACTGCCGAATGAGACAATGTTGAACGGCACGCCGAGGGGCAGCGACTTGAGGAACACCTCCAGGGCACACTTCAGAGTCACAATCTTGTCTTGCATACTGCCACTTCGGTCGATCACGAACACGATCTCTGAGGGGTCTGGCGGTAGGCTGAATTTTGGAACCAGAGACACCATTAGTGCTTGCTGGTTGGGCAGAGTGGGGTGCGTTTCCAGGAAGGCGACAGGATTATCTTGATTATCGGAATTGACAGTCAGAACAAAATCTTCCCGAATGACCGCATTTTCTTGCAGTTTGACTGAGGCATAGCAAGGTTCAAATGTAGATTCCGGCATATAAGACGCCCGGCCCAGGCTCAACTCGATGGGGTGACTTGGCGACCGAACGTTACGAATCGTGGAGTCCTTTTCCATGATGACATCAACCTTGATTGTAGTCTTGACAACAGTCCCTTCGGGCGCAGCTGGCGCATCTTGTCGCTGGCCATATCGTGGAGCGATGGCCATAGGAACTGTGTACCGTGGTCCATCTGTTTGAGCATCTTGCTTCAGTTCTTCCACGAGGGTGATTTCAATGGTAACTTCCCCATCAGCTGGGACATTGCCTATGCGAGTCTTGAAAACATCACCGGTATCGTAGGATCGATCGAAGATTGCGGCTGTCTGTCCTTCGGCCTTGGCTTTCTGGTAAATTTCATCGGCCTTTTTTCTCGGTTCCACCTTGCCATGAATAACATCGGCTCCCACACGGCAGGTAAAGCCGACAACACTGGCTCCATCGTAGAGGGGAAATGAATAAAAGACTTCTGGAATGGGCTCTGTTGAGGATGGATTCACGAAGGTCTGGGTGAGTAGCGCTCGGGAAGTGGTCGAGAGAAGGGTTGCGTGCACGTCCAACCCTACTTGGGGGAGGTATTGGTTGGCTGGACGATACTTTCCAGGGATCTGGTAAAAGCAGCCGTAGGTTGACATTTTATCGTTTTATTTGGATGATGGAGGAGGGGGAAATGGTGCGATGTTGGCTTGTGTTGGATTCAGTAATGAGGCTGGGAAAAGTTGGAGTTAAATAGTTCGATTGTTTGCCTAGCTAGCTGTAAATAGCCTAGGTCCACAATCAAGTACATAGTGTACCTACCAGGTAAATTCCATAGGCTGACTCACAAATTGACAGCGTGAGTGAGGCTCGGCGGAGGTTTAGTTTACTGATATTCACCTATTTGATTGGCTGACGGATAAATACTCGTGTCAACCGGATCGGATCTTCAGCCCCCAAAAGGGGTCTCCGATTTGCTTAGTGGTCCACTTCGACTCTCGGGCCGCAGCGAACCCACCAAACTACCACTAGTGCTACGACCCTTCGTCGAGCTTGTTGACGTCTCTGAGTCAAACTGGAAAACCGGGAGGACATGACTCGGAGCGTGAACCTAGGTTGATGTTTAGCTCTCCCCTCCTGGCAAGCTACACTTTTTTTCATCACCCGCCTCTTAGATTCTTTGTCAATAGCCTGGACTTGTTTCGCGAAAGTTAATGGTAACAAGATGATTACATTATTAAAGGGCTTGAAATTCTATCTCCATGCTTTCCTTGCCAATTTACCACTCCATGTTATATCGATCAGCGATAGTATACTATTGTTGCTTTATTATGTTCATTCATTAAGATTTGGTTTTCGGGTTCCGGATCATGCAATAAAGCTAAGATTTCCTGGTCAGTCATCACTCGAAATATTATATTGGAATCAGCCTACCTTGCAAACGTCTCCACCCTCGGCACATTCAATCTCTTTGGTCAGTTTGAACCCCATCTTTTCGTAGATGGTGATATTGGGGTGACCTTTGGAACTTTCCAAGTAACATGGCATACCTTCCCGATCTGCCTTCTCCATGACACTTTCCATCAGGCGTTTCCCCACGCCCATTCCACGAGCCTGAGAACTGACACCCACCATGTTGCAGAAGTAGTAGCCACGGGGGTCTGTCCAGAGAGTGTTATGTGCGTCCTGTTGCACCTGCTTCCAGATCCAGTATCGAGGAACATTCAGGCCACCGCGGCCCAGAAAGCGAATATTATTCAAGAGCTGCCGGAAGGAGAGGAGCCACTCCTGTGCCCAAATGGACCAAGTCTGAGATGCGCGTGCTGCTTGAGGTGAGTACCACCAGCCAACGCCGACAACACTACCCGGTGATAGCTTGATATCATGGTCAACTTTCTGCTCGCTTGCAGAGCGGGTCACTTTGGCGACCGAGATGGGGCAGTCACAGCTAAGACCATACTGGAAGTGCGCTGCTAAAGAAGCTGCATTCCGCTCAATATTGAACTAGAGAGCTCGAGTGTGTTAATTCGTTTTCTTGCGCAGATTAATCGAAGAAGATTGCTTTCTCCTTCTCAATGTCACCGATAAGTGGGATTGGGGGTTTCGCCTTCACATAACGATATTTCGTACCTTAGAAGGGTCGTTGAATGCCCACTGAAAGTAGGGGTCATCGGAAAAGGCTTTCTGGACACACTCTACGGCCGCGGGTATGTCGGCCTTAGTCAAAAGGACGATTTCGATTGACATAATTTCTGGCGTTGCCACTATTGTCTCGCAAAATCGCGAAGACTGTTGAATTAGAGCACAGGTTTAGATTTCTGAATATTGTTTCTACTGGCTCTGCGGAGAGGCTGGGACAGCGATATGGTATAGGAGTGAGAATGGAGCCGTAATGGATAGAGTGAGAAAACCGCCATCTAAATTGGATTGTCGTGGTGAATTCCACTGGTTGATGGGGGGAAAGTGAGAAAGAAAGGGGAGTCAAAAATCTAGGTACGTTGCGACGGGCCAGTAGCAGGTAGGTGGTATAGCAGTAAGTCGAATCCGAAGTTATTCCAAGAATCGAAAGGGGTGGAAGGAAGGGGCTCATATAGCTGTCCCCATCGTGCTCGGCTTCGTTGTTTATCACTCCTCTTATCTGCTGTCCCCTCACCTGGTGTCTCACTAACCAATTCGGGAAGCTCCATCCGGCACAGATACGGATGACCACCGGTAAATGTGTTGCGCAACATCCTCCAACACCTATAATGAACCAGTTCTCATTCCGATGATAAGCGTTAGACCAACCACCCCGAAGATAGTCTGCACGCCAAGGGTACAGTAGATGAAAAAGAAATTCCCCAAGATACATGTATGTTGACCAACCTCTCACTCCTTTCGCTAAAAAGCGGGGGTCGTCTGTTTTGGGGGCGTGTGTTGGCTAAGGTGGGCAAGCTATTCGCGATCGGGCAGGTTGTTGCGGAAATCGTCGATCATTGGCTGTGTGAGTCAACTAAGCGGGGCTCCATACCGGTCTTATCGGTAGAAGACTGGGGATTGTGAGCGATGCGGATTCAGTTCGTGGTTCAAAATCGACCTCCTGTGCCTAGTGAATGGATATTATGATAGTAGCTCATAGATCTAGTCCACATGGCGTGTAGAGTTTATTTTTATTTTTGGAAGCTATGTTGGATCCTAGCGAGGTGGAAGTACTGTAGACCCGGTAAACAACTGGGCGGAAACTAGCGCTAGCCCGCAGTCAACGGATTGGCCGCTTAAGCCCATTTACCAAGCAGCCCCATCAGAACGAGCCCAGTCACCAAGGCTAACCCACCAGTCAATACTCTACCCAGAGGTGCATTGAGCATCTCACCTCCTTCAATCACCCAGTCTCGAGCCCACATATCTACAACGCCCACCCACGCAAGGATACCAGCAGAAAGGGCATCGAGTGTACCGAGCGCAATAAGGGTGCTCTTCTCGTTTCCGTTGAAAGAATGCAGCACGCCCAGTCCGATAGCCATGCCGATAGGAGTGATAAGGGCGAACGCTGCGGCCATGATGGCCTTTGACGGAAAGATCGAGCCAGGGAGCGTCGCAATGCGAGCCCCGAGAGCCAGGCCTTCAAAAAACTGATGGAAGACGATGACCACCAGAAGAGTTTTATAGAAAGAGTCGCCGGCGACGACCAGCGTGATACCAATCAAGATACTGTGAAACAGTACACCGGCTTCCATGACAAGTACAGAAAACTGTGTGGTTGGCCTGGTTGGATCAAGAGGTACCCCGTGGGTATGCCCAATATGTGCCAGTGTAGACTGCTGGTGAGATGGAACCTCTTCTTTGCGAGAAGATTGCTCGGGGCTTGAAGGCTCTGGAGGGGATGTGACTGCTTTGGTAGCCCTCGCTGTAGTAATTCGGTGGCCGATATATTCAAACAAGAATGCCAGGAATATGCCAGCCATGACCACTGCAGAAGTAGTCGCTTCGTAGTCCAGCTCACCCAGACATTCGTTGGTGAACATAAGAGAAGCATGTGTGTACAACTGGTGATTTGTAAGTGTGGAACGTTTTAGTCGCTCCGTGAGTCGGACTTACGTGAACAAATGCTGTCGCGATAATGATACCCGTGCCAAATTGCTTGATTATCGTTGATATTACGGAGTTGATGGATGCGAAGGGGAGTTTGGCCAATAATATAGGGGCAAAAACACCGATCGCACTGGTAATGAGAACCACGAATAGTGTTCCAATCCTCAGAGGCACATTGTACTCTCTTGTTTGAATGCCACAGGACTGATGGCTACTTCCCTCGGACTTTCCTGAGCTGACACAATGTCTGCATTAAGGAAAGAAATCAGCAATTGTGGGACACAGCCTAGAGAATTGAACTTACTCCACACCAGCATGGAAGTGGCAATCAGTCTTCTCTCCCGACTCGGATTCTTCAGACTCTTCATGGCTATGGTTGTGCTCATGGCTGTGCTCATGGTTGTGCTCGTCTGACTCTTCTTCATCGGTCTCTTGCTCTTGTACTAAAACATCATTTCCATCTTGATCCATGCAATATCTAGGAGCATATCAAATATTAGAAAATTGACTGTGTATCCAAACTATGGTGACTTACGATTTGTCGCCGTGTGAATGGCAGCCAGTGTACTGCGCTGGTGTTCCACTCGTTGGCGTTGCAGTCGCCGATACCAGGACCTCATGTCCAGCGACATCGAAGCAGAAAATATCTGATCCATGAGTATGGCATCCGGTGATTGAGCTTGCGGCTGCTTCTGCTGTAGAGGTGGCCGCAAATGCCTTTGCCGCGCTCAAAGATATGACAAAAGACCTGAGAAGGTGCATATTGAGATATAATGTACGTGGGATGAAAAAGGCAATATCAATTAAGGAATACCTTTGTGAAAATTCTCCGGAGAAGTGGCTCTTTATGAAGGGCCTCGGTTTACAAAGCCGATGGGTACCTTGATGGCTTCCTTCATTAAATTTCCGGTCGCCAAGTCGAAAAAAAGCCGTCCCGACGACTGCCAAGCATAGGCATCTGTTAGTGGATGAGATTTGGTCTTGGAGAGGATGGTTTTCACGACGCTTGTTCCATCAAGGTCCCCTTTCCAAGCTTCTTGGCGGGACTCCGCTGGCCTTGGTTCTTGGCATTGGAGGAGCTTTCATGCCACCACGCCCAAGGTCAAAGGCCAAAGCATAGAGAATGATTATCAAGGTACTCGCTTTGCACATATTCAAGCCATAGGCTGCGGCTTCAGGATCATCTCACAAGGTTGGGCCAAGTGATCACTGCGGCATTTTTTGGCAAATTATGAACAGAAAGGCTCAGAATTACAAACACCAGAGCTTGGCAATCGAATTGTCAAATGAGTAAAACTGAATAGAGGGGAGAAATACAAAGTATAAAAGAGATATCTCAGCCGTGTTTTCCAGCTGGATACAGAAAATTTCAAGCGGGAAAAGCATTTATTATGGCGCTCCTTTTCAAAATACTGGCTTTCTCGGTTGCTACCACAGTAGCTTTGCCCGCTCTGGGCCATGGGAACTTGTCAAAGCCGTTTGTGAAGACCGACACTACCCCCTGGAATACAGGCGCAGTGACAGAGTTCCCGATTCACTCTAGTTGCAATGCAACACAGCGTCGCCAGATTGAGCTAGGCTTAGCTGAGGCTGTTGAACTTGCAGCTCATGCTAAAGACCACATCTTGCGCTGGAGAAACGAAAGCGAGATTTACCGAAAGTACTTTGGCAACAGTCCTTCGATGGAAGCTATTGGAGCTTTTGAAGTGGTTGTCAATGGTGACAAAAATGATGTTCTATTCCGTTGTGATAACCCGGATGGAAACTGTGATCTTGAAGGTAAATTCCTGAAGTACCTGATAATAACTGTCGTTGACTCACTAACACTTGTTTTGAGGTTACGCTGGACATTGGCGAGGCGAGAATGGTACAAAAGAAACCGTTATTTGCGATCTGAGCTACGAGACTCGTCGTTCTCTCTCAACAATGTGTGGAATGGGCTACACAGTCTCGGGATCGGAGACCAATACTTTTTGGGCCTCGGACCTGCTGCACCGATTGTACCATCTCCCCGCCATCGGGCAAAATTGGGTCGATCATTTCGCGGATGGATACGATGAGGTTCTTGACCTCGCTGTTGAGAATGCGACTCTGTCAACACATGATTCGGAAACTCTTCAATACTTCGCGCTGGAAGTTTATGCACATGATATCTCAATTCCAGGTATCGGCTGCCCGGGCGAACAGCATGAGCACAAACACGAAGATGATGAAACGGATGCCGGAAACTCCGATGGGACCACGCCAACTGCTACAACAACGACTAGCGAGCCTTCGTCTACTACGGCCGATGTGCCTGCTGTGAGTTAGCCATACCCATACCTAAAATCAAGATCGAAGACTGATTGCCGCAGAACTGCCATACCCATGAAGGAGGCGAGCTTCACTGTACCTAAGATCATCAATGCTTTAGGGCTAAGGCTTGAAGGGTATCAGAGACGAAGAAAGATAATATGACTAGATACTGAGTTCAGTCCAACACTTCAATCTACAATTTGTGGTTCTTGGATTGACGTTCCAAGTCAAAACTGAGAATTATCAGTTTCTGAGCGACTTCAAGCATGCAGAGCAATTATAGATGAATCACGAAATTTGATTATTGGGTTATAATTGTTTATACGATTTATGGTATTATCACTCGTTGTAGTAGTAGGCATCAACGCATTCGTAGACTTACAGAGTTATCCCTGCATATTTTAGGTGCCTATTTTACTCTAATAGAAGGAGATATGTGCTTTCATTTGATCATACCTGGCTCAACGGCGGGATTAACGGGTAATTTTGCGTCTCAGACTGTACAGAGGGACAATCGTGGGTCGCATCTGCGAATTGTGTGAAGTCAACATGTGTGGGGTGTCAATCTTAACTCTAGAGGTGTTTATTAGCCTAGCCGTCTGTGGTGACTTTGTCCGGCTAAAACTTTACGTACTGTTGTTT
Source organism: Penicillium goetzii (assembly GCA_037043885.1). Lineage (NCBI taxonomy): Eukaryota > Fungi > Ascomycota > Eurotiomycetes > Eurotiales > Aspergillaceae > Penicillium > Penicillium goetzii. The sequence goes on from JAWLST010000030.1 coordinate 101,988, forward strand.
TTTTTTTGTTGATGCAGTTGGTCCTAAATCCTCGAATGTCGCATCCAAACATTTTCCATCTCATGGCCAGAGGAGTTTTATTGGTATAGCCACAAACTTGGTAGATTCAACCTCTTCGATGACGGCAGTGCTGCCCAGGCCAATCGTTCGGGGGGTCGGAGCGGAGGGTCGGAGGGTCGCGTGTATAGCCCCCACTAGCGTCCACGCGTCTTGACTCTCTCAAAATCACAATCATCCCCTCCCTCCACAATTTGGCATTAGATTTGGATAGCTCTCTACTCAGGTGAGATTCTCAAGCAAAAATTCCTGAAGGGGCTCTAGCCGATGATACTCACCAAGTTAATGACAGTAATGGTGGAAACAAAGCATCAGCGGAACGTTCCGCCGCTGAGCCGGCGCAGAGATAAACCACAGTTATCATGCAATCTCTGCAGAAGGCGAAATTCAGAGTCGCAAGTCCTATAGAATTTTGCATGAAGGCTAACAGATGGTTACAGACTTCGCTGCGATAGAGCCCAGCCCTGTGGATCCTGTATCCATCGCGGACTTTCACTTTCCTGCACCTACATCCATTCCAGCACTAATGGCGCAGGGCGTATCTCCAGGGGTCAGAAGCAGGGAACTGATTCGAGCTTGACCGAGCGAAGATGAGACTTCAAGCCGAGTCACCGATAAATACAGGACTCCTGAATTATTGTTTGCTGGGAATCAGCCCACAACGGAAGAGGAGATATTGAGGTCTCTGCCGTCGCGTGAGATAACTGACCGGCTTGTTGCTGAATATTTTGGCAACAAAATTCTTCCATGTACGCCCGGAACTCTTAATAACTATATGTCTCAGACTAATTGGAGTCTTCACCATCCAGTGATTCATGGCCCATCCTTTTTGAGAGCTGTATGTCAACCTTTCTTGTTGCCGACGGCAATGCACCTCTTACTCCAATGCTTATTCATCTGCCTATTAGTACGATAACTTCTGGGAAAACCCGCATGAAGCACCAATGATGTGGATTGGGAAGTTATACGGTGTGATGTGCTTGTCATCGCTCTTCCAACATCAGTCCAGTTCTGACTTGCAAAACATTCGGGACACAACAAGGGAATACAGCGAAAGAATCAGCCAATGTCTGGTATTGGGTAGATATCAAGACTGCCCTCCAGATACTATTGAGACCCTACTCTGCGCTTTGAACGCCCGGTTCCTACAGAGTGGGGATGCGCAGATGGACGATCTTTTTTTCCTTGGCATCATTGTGCGTATGGCTCAGCGAATGGGATATCACCGTGATCCTTCTCATTTTCCCTATATATCGCCATTTCAGGGTGAAATGCGTCGCCGCGTGTGGTCCCTGATTGTGGACTTGGACGTTTTGGCCTCCGCTCAGGTTGGTCTTCCGCGTCTTCTCCGAGGATTTCAATCGGATACAGCAGCCCCCAGCAATTTACTAGACGATGATTTCGACGAAGACACAACGGAGCTACCCCCACCACGTCCTAGGTCGTTCGAGACACCAACGCAGTGGCTGGTGGCGAAAAACAAATTGATCTCGATGTTTGGCATCATTACTGACTTTTCAACATCGATCCGAAGACCGGCATATGCAGAAGTCATGCGTATGGACAAACTCGTCCATGAAACATATGTTTCTACACCAGAAAATCTTCGGGAAAGACCAATGAGGAGGTCTCTCATGGATACTCCAGATACAATCATTCGTCGGATTCAATTGGTCCTTCTCCTAGAAAAAGCGAAGTGTGTACTGCACTATCGGTATCTCGCCCTGGCAAGAACCGACGAGAGATTTGCCTTCTCTCGCACCACATGCATCGAATCCGCCCTTCATGTCCTGGATTATCATTTTCTTGTCGACCAAGAAACAAAGCCAGGGGGTCGATTTTTCAAAGAGCGGTGGAAAATTTCATCCCCGATAATCAGGAGCAACTTCTTACTTGCAACAACTTTGCTTTGCTTGGAGTTGAACTTCCATCTCTCAATTGATCCGTCAGCTAATTCAGAGCAAATACCAATAGCAGAAAATGTGGTACAGCGGATTCTTCAGGCTTTGCGACGGTCTTACACCCTATGGATTCAACTGAAAGATGCACCCAATGAAACTGAAAAGGCAGTGCAGGCCTTGGATCTGATCCTCGGTAAAGCTCAGAGAAAGACCAAATTTGACGTCTCTGGTCTCGCCCTCGAAACTGGAGGTTCGGCAGACTCTACAACTAGCCAACGCCAGATAGCAGGTATCGTGGCCTTCGACCCGTTCTGGACCCTATGCAATCCATGGCTCTCGACGTGACATTCAACAATTAATAACTATTCCGCCTAGACCAACCTTTTCAACCCTCTCAATCTGCTGGCCCTGAATTTGACCTCGCGATGTCATTAGATCAAGCGATGGGCGTGCCTCAAATACAAGCGAATGATATTGACTCTCCTTTTTCATACGAGGATATTCCACCAGAGCTGCTTGAGATGGTGAGTTCAATTTAACAACCCTCTCCAACCTGGAAGGCTCGTCGCTTATGAGGTCCATAGACACACAGTGTGGATGAGATGCTTGGAGTATCTATGAATTATCCCCGGCTTTTTGATTTTCCATTAAGATAGGAAATGTGTTAAAATTAATAAAGCCACTAATGATGGTTCTGTCATCAAGTCCATTAATTCCTCATTCTATTCTGGGGGATCTTTCTATCCCATAATTTAACCTAAACCAAAACGCCAGATATGTGCCGCATTTCTCTCGCCATTTCATTAAGTTCAAGGGATCTATGCCGATGCACAGTGACCACCATCAACACGGAGATCGGCGCTATTCTGGTGTTTTGCACACATGGGTAGGTTATCCCACGCTTGAAGATGCCCTCGCTCATAAATTTTAGATGTCTGCGGTGGTCTTATATGGGAAGAAGAAACAAGCATTCCACTCCATAATTGGAGACCGCGAGACATGAGCTGTAATGAAGCGTCACAGCTCTTCTTCCCATCTGCAAGAAGCAGTTTTGATACCTACGCCAGTTATACAGTGTATCTCTGCGCCCAGACGCTGGGTGTTTGTTCCTCCAGCACTGCGCATCCTTGTACCCCAATCCAGTCTATCCCTGAAGAGGACATCTATTCATATATCTATCGCTGGAGAGGGCTCTTTGGACAAGTCGAACAGCGGTTTGAGAGTCGCTCGAGTCAAATGAAGTCCATCTTTACGGTCGCCCAGCCCGGGTACTCGGGGATAGACCAGCTATTTCCAATGGTATAATATGGCAATGGAGCTGCCAGTGCGTTCTTCATACTTTTTCTGGCTTCCTCAGGTACCCAGGCTAAGATGATTTAGTCCCGGGAAATCAACTTTACCACGTCTGCGCCCTATTGTTGCTCCAACACAAGCCCAAAACACTGTCGCTTCTCCAAAAGCCGGTTAGTCTGTCTCCCTGAAGGTGGAGAAACATCACTAAAATTTATTTAGAAATCCGTCCTGTAGCATGCTCGACAGATCTGTGCTATCTCAGCCTCTAATACGCATCAGTAAGTATTTGCTGTTTAGTATGGTCCCAAGAAAGACGCTAAATATTTTCCTCAGTGGCTGTCGGACAAATGCACTCCAACCTCTATGGTTTGCAGGTAAAGTCATGTCGCACTACTCTGAACATATGGCCATTGTAGAGACTTTGATCAGAATCGAGCGTGAAACCGGCTGGGCTACTGCTTGGCGGGTGGAAGACCTGAAGGGCAATTATGACAATGATGACGACTGTAATGTTGACATGGACGGAATGATTTGAGGACACTAATAGGGTTTAGTAGATAGAAATTGGGTGTCTGATAAGAAGATTTCAGGCCTTAAACCAGATAGGTTGAACTCAACCTGCTGCAGGCGACCGGCATATTAGGCATGTAGAGTAGTCAAGAACCGAAATCGGCAGTTAGGCATTGATTGACCTAAATTTGTCACCGATCTCTGCCAAGCCTTCAAGATTGATGAGCCGAGCCACCGCTGTGATTGTCCCTGCAACTTTTCCATTTTACTTTCTGGTTCTCAACAACCCATGACCTTATGCCATTTACCCCGCTAGACTTATTCAATCATGAAGATGTAGATATTCAAAATAGTTCTTACATATAAGCCTTGCTATCGTCGATTTGTTCATTCGATTCTCCAGATCGGGTTCCGGGGATATTTAGGGTCGCGGGTACATCATTAGCCGGCCGGGTTGGGACGCTAAAATGCAGATCACCCAACTAGTGACACGGTTATCGAGGCGCTAGACGAGTAGACCGACTTATCTGCTCCTGCAACCCCTTTGCTGTCAATTGAACCCATTTGCCAATGATCAAGCGACCTCTAATATCATTGGAAGAAGCACAAAGAAAGCCTGTTGAAGAGTCAATTGTGTCAAGGCATGCGAGACCACATTCCCTAACATGGCTAGTGAGAGTTTGTGACCCTTACTTCTGGACGTTGAATCAATCAAGCTTAAGCCTCGTCTGCATGTTTCAGGGGCAGATAAGAAGGCCGAGTAAGGAGATTCTGATTGTAACGATCGAGGTCACTGGTTATGGAACTTGAAGATAACAAGAGAGTGCGTTCATCCATCGCCAATGGTATGATACAATTCCTGGGAAGGGAGTGATCGCTCACCCCCTTTCCAAAATTTCCAGCCACGAAGAGCCGTCAAACCTACCGAATCTAGGCTCTAGCATATTCACTGCGATAAGGCCTCGAAGTTTCGTCATGTATGCTCGTAATAGTTTCAGCCTTCTGGCAGATTCCCGCTAAGCCACCTAGGCCAAGCTCTAAGTTCAATGATCGGCGCCGATCACTATTCCCATAAATATTCCACATTCTGTCATCACGCGTCTCCCGCGTTCCACTTGAAGGGCCCCCCTGGGGTGAATATATGCGGGGCTTGGTCCTACGTAGTGAGTAGTTCTGTTCACAATTTTTTTCTTCCTCTCATGCAGCGATGGCTGTCAACTCACTGATCACCTACACTTGACACACCCAGGATCCTTGAGGGTCCCGACTGACAGCCATGTCCCATATTCAGTTTGCAGAGCCGATCTCGAAGAAAGTAGAAGTCCGACCGTCTCGAAGAGACACGAGGAGTACTACCACGAGTGAAGAAAAGGGGTCGACCCAAAGGACACTGTCTCCTGGCAGTGAAATTGTTTACCCGACAGGATGGAGGCTCGTCCTTACTACCACAGGGTACCTGGTTCTTCACGGCACTGGAATTTCTGGAAGTAAAGGCTTACCAATGATTCGGAGACAGGCTTCTGATTGGCTTCTTCCTATCCAATTTAGACGTGACAATCGTGAGCTCTTCACTCACCAACATCACCGATAGCCTGGATGGTTTCGAAAAAAGAAGCTGGATTATCACCGGATATTTAGCCACTTATACGGGTATGCACCCAGCTTGCAACTCCTACATTGATCGATATTCATGACTCGCGACCCGTCGAGAATGTCGCTCAGTTTCTCCGCGCATTGACTTTCGCCTATGGTATCGACTCTGATGCTAATCTCACAATTACTCCAGGTTTCATGGCCATATGGACTAAAGCCAGCGACATAATTGGGCGAAAACAAACCACAATTGCTGCTCTCATCATTTTGCTCGCATTTTCAATTGGATGCGGGTGCGCTCAGACCGTCAATCAACTGTAAGGCTCGATCCTACTCCATACAAGTTCTTCAGGATCTCAATATGCCGGTTTAGGATCATATTTCGAGCACTTCAAGGAATCGGAGGCGCCGGTGCATACGCCCTTGCAATTCTCTGCATATACGAGATAGCTCCAAAGACAAAACTTCCGACCTACAGCGGCCTCATGTCATGTTGTCTTGCTCTGGCTTGCCTGATAGGACCGATCATTGGAGGCGCCCTTGCAGAAAGCTCAGCCTGGAGATGGGTTTTCCTTATCAAGTACGCCATACATCACGATTCCGTGTTGAAACCAATACTAATGATATGCTATAGTGCTCCATTTTGCGCTGTCGCGATCGCAATAATTATGATTGCGATGCCCAAGAATTTCGGTCTTGATCAACACACGCCTTCGTTTAGAACAAGGGCGTCATACCGTTCCTTCGCTAATCTTGACCTTGTGGGATCGGTACTCATAATTATTGGTTCTTTCTTGATCGTCACAGTCTTGAATGAAACGAACCTCGCATTTTCATGGTCATCGGGAGGTGCGATTGCGCTTCTTGTATTAACAGGCGTTTCCTGGATTGCGTTCTTTGCCTGGGAGTGGTACATATCGGGAATTCCTGGAAAAGATCCAATCTTCCCCAAGCGTTGGTTCTTTGATCTTCCATGGATGGGTATTCTCATGTGAGTGGACTCAAACATCACCTCTACATCGTGATTCACTCTGACAATCATTGCTAGTACCTCATTCGTGACCGGTGCACCTTTCAACGTCGTCTTGGTGTATGTGCCCCAGCAAGCCCAAATCCTGCTAGACAAATCGCCTCTTGACTCGGGAATCTATCTCATTGGATACTCTGCTGTCGCGGCAGCTGCCGCTGCTCTAATTAATCTCGTCAGCTCCAAGGGTCGTTTACCGTTCATTTATTCTCTACTGGTGGGCTGCGTGATTCACACCGTCGGCGTTGGGCTACTCTCCACCATTGCCACATCGCAAGGATTCCGCGCCACGGATATCGTTTATGGAGTCATAGCTGGCATTGGGATGGGTTTGATTCTGGGTGTTCTGATGCTAGCAACACCATACATAGTTGAGGACAGAGATCTCGGTATGTGTAACTCCCCATGGCAAGGAGACTGTTTCATGACTGACTGGTTGTATCTACCCCCTCCAGCAATTGCCACTGGCACCGTTGTTCAGGTTCGATTTTTGGGCGGCGCTATTGGTCTCGCTATTGCCTCGAATATCCTCAATGGCCACCTAAAACACCATTTGGAGGGTATTCTATCATCGCACGAACTGCATTTATTCCTTGAGAACGTGAAAGCCATCACAAACCTGTCGCCACAATTACAGCATGAAGTGAAAGGTTTCTTCGCCGCAAGTTACAACACGCAGCTGAGGGTCATGATTGGATTCGCAGCTGCACAACTTCCAGCGGTCCTCCTGCTCATCAAGCCAGGCCAGCGACAACTTGCGGCTGATAGAGTGGCTGGAGGATAATAGAAATCGATTAGCTTTTCATTACATGCATCTGTCATTCAGCGAAGGAGTTCTTTTACAAATTTGAGATTTCATTACGGGCCCTGATCTCTAATCGTGACTTGCTACTGCTTGATCGGTCTCCACAGCCATTGTTTGCGAGTGCGGGGTAGTGTTCTCGCATCGAGGCACAAACAAGCCACCTTGGCCCTACAATGATGACACCAAAGAGATAGCTCTAAGGGGCTGTGTCAACAAAACTCGGGAAGTGTGGTGATTGGCAGTGGAAATTGCCACTAAGTCCCCCGTTTTGTGCTCCGACACGCAAAATTAGGCCCCGAGACGAGGACTCGCTCAGGCGCATCCCCGCATGATTATCCCGGAGCTCATTCGGAGGTACAAAAGCAGCATCTGAGCGAAAAACACGACTGTTTAGCATTATAGCTGTTCATCTTTTTTTTTCAATCAAAAATCTACAATATGTCTTCTTCTATCCCGGTCCAGTCAGCTCGTTCTGAGCCTCAAACTAAGATCGCCCTCGAGGCAAAAGTCATTGCTAGTCAGTGATTACAGGACCTGATTTCTTTAATTTTCTATTAATCAAGCCTTTGTTGGTTCCTAGTTACCGGTGCGAATCGTGGAATCGGGCTGGGCATCGCCGAGTGCTGTTTAGTCAATGGTGCAGCCAAGATCTATTCCATCGATATTGGCGATGTTGGCGACGAGTTTCAGGCCCTGTCCAAACGCTTCCCCAACCAACTTTTCGCAATTCAGGCCGATGTGACACAGGAATCCAGCATCTCGGCGGCAGTAGACAAGATTATCGAGGAGGCTGGGGCGCTGCATGGAATGGTTGTCAATGCGGGACGAACGAACCACAAGGCAGCATTAGATTTCACGACCGAGGAAATCCAGGCGCTCTTCTCCGTGAACGTGGGTCACTGCGGAATTCTGACGAGTGATCTGTTCTTGACTGACGTCAAGGAATTCATCAGCTGTTTGGCGCATTCTATACAGCGAGGTGCGCCGCGCGAGCATTCATCAAGCTCGGAATCAAGGGATCAATCGTGTTTACGGCTTCGATGGCCTCCTATCGTCCTAATAAGGTCCGTTCATTTTATGGGGTTTGCCCAATAACTGATTGGCTATACCGAGTCATATAACTAATCATCCGCAGCGTGTGCCATCGACCCCCTATGGAGCATCGAAGGCTGGTATCCGGAACATGACCCATACGTTGGCTATGGAGTGGGCACCCCATGGCATCCGGGTAAACAGTGTTTCCCCGGGTCTAGTTAACACTGCTATGACATATTGGGTCCCGCAGCAGCCCGATTGGGATCAGCAATTGAAATACTACGGAGGATTCCCGCGCTTAGCTGAGGTTCAGGAGCTGGGCGGCGCGTATGTGTATCTGCTGAGTGATGCTGCAAGCTACACAACCTCGATTGATATACCTGTCAACGGAGTTATTGGAAGTAAGTGCTCGATCATCCATTCGTTATAGCTTAGTACTGATCTGTGTAGTTTGTTGATATCTTATATACTGCAGTGTATATTCTGGAACAAGAGATGAGTAGGATCAATCCATAGTTCCGGTGCGAAATAAACTTCACTGCAATATGCCTAGTAGAAACCAGTTCAAACTGCGAATTAGACATTAGCGCTCACTCGCAATTTCCCTTGCAGATGCTTCCTTGTTACGAGCCATTCCTTGAGGAGAAACAAAAGAACTACAAAAACATACAACAGCCAGGATTCGCATGTGGTCACCCACCATACTACTAACTGGCCGGCGTGTGGCTTAAGTACGGCTGAGCGGACGGGAAGCCCTGTTCTCCACACCCTATGGTCGTATGTGATGGAATTAAGTCCAAATAAGACATCTATAGTCGCAATTAGCCTCAAGTTCATCACATTCGTTCACCCCCAATCGACGAAATCTATCATGACTCTATAACTTTTGGCTACTGGAAATCTTTCCCTGTGCTAGCTCGATGGAAATTTCTCTTAATGAGAGCCCACATGGACAGTTCACGGACGCTCCCAACTTGCAGGAGTGGGCCTGCTTGATTTACTGATTGCATTTTGAACAAACTCAAGGTCTCAGTAGTCTACGACTTCGGATGATAAAGTCTGCCCAATAGGGGCTAAACATCCTTTTTTTGGGATCACTCGTAAACGTGAACTTCAATTGTGAATCATCTGGAGTGTTAATATTTGCTGAGGCAACAAGCTTCCTGACTTGGGAATTAGCTATGATTTGTAGGTAACAGGCCCAGAGCTCTGGGTGGTTCAAGGTCAATAAGTAGTAGCATCCGCAGTTAACCCGACGTATTTCAAGTTTGAACGACACCTAGTTCAAACTGACTAACAAAATTAAAAAGAAGCCTATCTACATATTTTTCCGTCGCTAGTCGATGATTTTAAACCTCAATTATTCTAGAGTGAAGAAAACGTGCTCTTCTCGGGGCTTGGTACCTGTCTGCTACCCGTGTGAGGCGGGATATATATCGTGCAGGTGAGTGCCACGACCTATAATTAGTGCCAACTTCAACATGGGCAGATGACACTTTTAGAGGTGGACCGAGAGTCAGAAAGGCCAGGAGTCTTTACCAGAACGAAGTGAACATTAGTTCCATAGATTTAGTATTGAGTTACTGATTGTCCTGATTAAAGGACGGGCATGACAAGCGACTGTATTCGATTTTACAAGGTCGAGACTGGTGATGACTGCTATACCATTGCCCAAGACGCAGGGATAGCACTCAGTGACTTCTACAGCTGGAATCCTGCGTTGAACGGCGATTGCACTGGCCTTCAGGCAAACGAGTATGTCTGCATCGGCAAGAGCGGATATGCGACCACCATCACCACTGGCACACCTGTCCCTGTGACACCAACCCCAACCCAGGTAAGATTTAGATATACACCCCATCCTTTGTTATGGCAAGATCGCTAATACGAGTTTAGATCGGAATGGTAATAGGTGTCTTCGCTTCTATGATGTACAAAGCGGAGAAGGCTGCGCTAATATAGCATCTGAGGCGGGTATCGCCCAATCGTAAGCTCTCCACCGCTGGACCTCAAATGAATCGATTACTACGTGGCTGACTGGGACTGTGCAGGGACTTCTATAGCTGGAATCCGGCTGTAAGCACAAATTGTGCAGGTCTACAGGCCTCTGTATTTGTGTGTATTGGAACTGAAGGGCTTATTACGACAATCACTAGCGGGACTCCGGTTCCGGTCAAGACCACCAACTAGTTCAGTACTTGCGTTTCATACCAATGCGCTCTCAGACTTCTAGATGCAATAATCATATAGTATTTCCTATGTCATAAACAAGCTATGTCTTGTATGTCAATCTTAGTGGGCGAGTAATCCACATGAGAAAGTCTTGCTCGACTCGTACCAACATGTCTCAGTGAGCTCCCACTTGCTCTGGGCCTCCGCTCTTCCTATCAAAATATGATACCAATCAAACGGCACGCAAAATTGTAGCCTTTTCCACTCCCGACTGAAAGCAAGTCTCTCCCACGGTGCCATGATTTCATTTATTTCGCTAGGATTAACAGTGTGTTCCACTAGTGCCGGAAGTCGAACTGTCACCTGTAGTGAGTGAACGTTAGAGAAGGATTGCCTAAGAAGGTCAAAGAATGCAGGGTAGACCGTTGTCCAGCTTCTAGCCTCTGGTGACTCGTTGAAGGCATTCCAAAGTTCGAATTTTATATCCATCGAATGAATGAGCTTTAGACAGCCATGCGATAAAAGTCTTGACATAATAAACGGAGAGTCAATTCCCTTTCGTGGAATAAAGACATTTGTCCCATACAGAACCGGTAATGCTTCCTCGTAGCTAAAATTAGATAGATTAGCCATATCCAAGCTACGTAGAAAATATAATAACCTACCCAATTTGACAACACCTTAGCCACTCTACGCCCCCGAGTTTTGTGCCAGGCCGCGTACTTGTTAATCCCCCATGTTGATTCTTCCATATCTCTTCATAGCGGTCGTCACACCGATCCATATAGGCATCCTCGGGAAAGGAATCGGTATCTTGGCAGACACTGTGGCACCAATTCCAGCGCCTGTTTGATCTATTCAGCATGGACAAAAAACGCTTTCGTTGAAAAAACGTCGGCTGAAGAGGCTTTGACTGAAAAGGTTTTGGCTCAAAAGGCGAAGCCGGCATCCATGCATGTTCGATATGTACACGTCGGTTACCCATGAGCTCGATGTAGATTATTCTCCTCACTTCCACAGGAAGCTCGAAGAACTTGCTTTTTTGCTGAGAAATCCGTTGCCGAGCACATTTTAGGGTACTTTGATTTGCTGGGATCGGTAGTTTCCATGCATTGAAAGGCTCCCCATTAACTTCGCAAGTCGAATCGCATACTCCGATTGCGTGTGGAGAATCAACCATACGCCATGGATAGGGATTGCTTTTTTGCTGTTCTCGCCGTTCTCTGTCTCGTGTCGTAAGCAACTTGTCAAAAATCTTAGGCGCCATGATCCTCGGTTGTGTACTGGACACTAGGGGGCGTCCGGGATCTTTCATAAATGACTTGCAGGGTGTTGGGGAAATAAGGCAAGGTGCGTGGAAGAGCGCTTCCACCCGGGCTGAGCCCTCCTTCAAGTTATCTAAGCAGCCGTATATGTTCTCACGTGATGTGCACAGAGGGTTCCGCGCAGGCGCTAGTGACTGTCTTCATGCTCATAAATATGAATTCGTCCCCATTGAAGTCCGGGCTAGACAGGAACCTTGGAAAAGAGCCAACATTGATAATTTGTATCTAGGGTCTTCTGGTGCAATAGATTGGGTTCTGCTGGTGGTTCAAATCAATAAGTAGCATCAGGTCCACGGGACAGCTAGGCCGCCGTATTTCGAGTCTGAACGACACCTACTTCAAACTAACTGGTAGTTATTTTTAAGAGAAGCCTATAGGTGCACATCTTTTTGCCGTCGTTTACTGATAGCTCCAGCCTCCACTTCATTCCCAATTGTTTGGAGGGAAGAAGGCAACGTGCTCTTGCCTCAGTACCTGTCTGCTACCTACGCCCGTGAGATGGGATATATATTATGCAGCGGTGTAAGTACCACGATGAACCTTGTCAATTCTACACGCACTTCAACTTGGGCCGATAACACAATTCGAAGAGTACCGAGAGTCAGAAATTATGAGCGGCCTTTATTAGTGCGGTGTATGAATACTGATTAGATTTAGCATTGAGCTACTGATTGTCTTGATTAAAGGACGGGCATGACTAGATCCTTCCAGTGGTGGGCGGGTCCACTGCCAGCATCATGCCCATACATAGTAGCAGTCTATGGATGCTGTCTCAAAGAAACTTCAGCCAAAATAACACTAATCTTGGAAGCTGCTGACTGGTTCAGGGGCCAATACTAAATGTCGATTACATCTGTTAACATATGTGTATGTACTAAATAATTATGTGCGCGGCTTAAGGTAGTTCAGGACATTACTTTTTCTTCAGTGCCGAGTCCGGGTAAACTTTCTTGGATTGTCGATCATCTTGCTTTTGAAAGCAGCGGACAGATCATACCCTGGGTCAGACTGTAGGTGACACTACGTGTACTACCTACTGAGTGTACTGACATACGATTGTCCAGCGTACAAGAAACTGAAAGTCGGGACGACTCTTGTTTAATTGTGGCAAACCATCGCTGAAGCGCCTGACCACTCAGTTCCAATCATAACAAATAAATGAAGAAATGGTGGGACTTGACCCACAATTTAATTTCAAGTTTTACCTTGATTAAGAAAAGGTTTGGAGCTAAGGTTAGCTAGTTGAGCTAACTAGCGGGTGTACCTGGGTCCTGGGAAAAGCGAAAAAGGGGGCTTTCCCCCGCATGGGGATGGACACCTGGCCACGAATGCAGCAGTCGACTGAATCGATCCCCTGGTATGCGCCCGAGGGGTCAAACTGCCAATTACATAGCTTTCTTTTTCTTTAGGGGGTAGACAATCCCTTCCCCTCGCGAGAGATAGGAATGTTGTTTGAAGGTGGCACCGGATGCCTGAATCTAGGGATGAAAACAACGGCAAACATCACCTTGCATGTCGGGGAAGACAGCGTGTAGCAGGAGCATCCTGCCGGTAAGGCACTGTAACTCTTTTAAGTTGAATATCTGATAAGCCAAGTCTTGAGTCGGGGAGATGATTGCCGACAAATTGGAAAAAGAATGGCCTCGAATTGCAAATGTCTGGAAAGCGTGACTCGCGTGCCTTCTCCCTCAATCATAAGGTTAATTTGAACCGGTTTATTATGACCAACTAGCGCTCCTGCTAGTTTGCCACTGAGCCCATTTCCCCCCGACCGTTTTCGTCATTAAGCGATGAAACTGTCTCGGGCCTCCTGCTCCTGGACTTGGAACGCATTCCAGGTGGACTCGACTTTGTTTATGTACGGGGGTGTCCCAACGGTGGCCATACCCATCAAGGAAATTACCCAGCATCCACCGCAGACCAAGTCGACCAGTGAGCCCACATCCAAGCGCCCTAGTCTCAAGCGATTCCTGACCACCTCCACCAAAGAATTCAGGAGGTCACTTTCTGAGATCTTCTGAGCCCCGGGGATCCCCAACCCTCCCATTCACCCTCTTGACTTCTTGCAAGCTGCGCGATGAGCTTGCACGGACTCGGGGTGATTGGGGCCCAAGTGGCCGCATCAATCAAGAGCAACGATGAGAAACACACATCAACGCCCATGATCCAGTCCCCTTCAACTTCCGTTCAGTCAACACCCTCCATCCACGAGCACCGGAACCAGGACTTTGACCCGCACGTTGGAGCGAAACCTTACTCGCCTTTCTATCGCCATGGATCACCCACCATCTCCTACGAGCAACTCACCTTCGAGACCAAGAACGCCAATCGCGAGCGCAGCGGATTGAGAGATATTGAGAATGCCGAACCGTATTTTGCGGAGCGAAATGACAGCCCGCGACGGTCGAAGCTGTGGGAAGACGAGAATCCGCCTCGGTCATGCATGCAATCTTTGACTTCACGGCAACGGATGGCATTGAAAGCGGTTGTGGCGGTGGTTACTGTGGGCACGATGATTGCCATCGCCTTGGGGATCACGGCGGCGGTTGGTGGAGCAACTTGGAGAGCTACAGCAAAGCAGACAGCCTCTGGCGGATAATGGTGAGTCCCTTGAAAGTTGGAGGAGAGCAATAATGATTGTCATGACAGTCGCTGATTATCTGCACTAGAATTCTGCTCGGCTTGTTGAAGGTGCCCATTCACTTTCCTGGCGAGACATCCTGGGTGGCCGTTCTTTTCCACCTTGGCTCGGGCGCGATTATTCCCCCCCTTTTTTGGTTTCTTTTGGTTCAATTGGCGAAGGCCACGGTTGCATGGCGTTTGGGCGAAAGGACTCTCCGTGACTTTTTGGTTTTAATGGTAGACGCGACTCGTCTCTTCCTCATGGATCTCGTTGGGAGAACTCGGAGGAGGAAGGACAGCGACATCACTTGCCTTGTACATTCCCTTTGCTGGGTCGAGTTGTTGTGACTTGTGCCAGCTTTATTCTTAGGTGGTCATTACTATTGCGAAGACTGATCACTATAAACATCTTTATTCCGTAGATTGTGTCTATAGAACTTGGTAGAAATAGCTGGACCCCGGAGCTCGTCGCTAAACAAAAATCGGGAAGAAGCTAAGCAAGTTCTCCACTGCAGGAACAATAACGGGCCGGTCACGGGACCCCACCCACACCTACAAAAAGGTCGAGAAAATTCTCAGCCTTCTTCTTTTCTTTCCTCATCAAAAAAGCATCAGAGCCTGCCACGACCCTCGCTCTGTCTTCAAGACATCCTTTCACGGCGATGGGTTGCCTTCGGCCCTACGGGGCTGATCGGCTCTGTAGAGTAACTTCCCCGATAGGAAGTTCGCCTCCCGTTGGGTCCTCTTCAGTGAGGGCGATGGGAGGGGAATGTCGAAGACGGGACACATCCCTAAATACAATACCACGGGTGATTTCAATAGAGTCTATAGGAAATATCCGCAGCAGACTCAAATCATCCACGTAGTCTAGTAGTAATGGCAACTGGGCATAAAAGCCTCGAGTCAATAATGGCGTCTGGTTTCGCCCCAGAGGTGTTGGAATTGCACGCGTCCAGCGGCGATTTTCAGCCAAGGGTCCCGCGAGTCGCTGGTGGTCAGACTTTATTTCTTTCCATCCATCTCCCACTACATCGGCATACTGTGCATGATAGCCGTAATGGGGTCAACCTAAAGCCAATGGCTTGTTGATTGACATCACTTGGAATTCCGCACGAGGCACCGTGGTCATGGCACTCGATGATGTTTCATCGTAGAATCCCATCACCCTAGGGTGCCAGCGACGGATCGTGGGTCAACCGCCCATATTTGCAGCCCCTTTGGGTCGGTGCTTCGATCAACTCGAAGGGCCGCCCCGCCATGGCCCTGGCAGTGCCTGACGAGTGCCATGGAGTTAAGGACGATCCGATCAAGCTTAACCAAGAACCCGCCCCCTTCCCTGGCAGACCGGTTTGTCGCCCTCGTGAATACCAATCACCTGGTGATCCATCCCTCTTCAAGGCCCAGGGAATGTAGTAACATCACCCACGCAGGAAATGATCTGGCATTTTGTTGATGGCTCCAGGGGTTTCTTCTGCGATGTCCATTCCCAGTGGCATTCTGATGGGGTCTGCTTGCCTTGGCCAGGTCCTGGATGTCCCGTCTATTGCTGGAGACACACATTCCATCGTGCGAGAACTCTGGTGATCATGAATGTTAACCAAGTACTAAAGCTTCTAACGACCTCCTCCGGCCACAAGGACTTGGCTGTTGAGACGTGCTTGGAGTGTCTTTCGAACTAACTCTGCCATTCTTTTACGTGCTCCCGCGGCATATCATATACAGTCACTCTTTTAACTACAAACAGCTGCTCCGGTTTCTTCTCCAGTAATATACATTCATCATCATGAAGGGCTTTGTTGGTGGAATTCCCATTGCCTTGCTGGCTGCGGCCGCGCAGGCCATGGAGCACGGCACTGTGAGTTCAAGTCGAACGAGTTGGAGAAGAGCAACGATCAGAGCAAGAGGACTAACGGATCCCATAGCAAAACGGCCAGGGCATGCAGACTCGCAGCGACTATCCGCACGTCGGTGGCACTGCCATGGGCGGGCCTTCTGGCAATGACGGTGACGCTAGCTTCACTGGCCCTTATAGTGGCGCCAATGTGCACACCCACACCAATGTGGATGAGTACAGCAAGGACGACCACTCCGTCAACATCAAGGACACTGATGTTTACCCGCCTCTCCGGCCCGTCTTCGGACCTGGCGAGGGTCCCTTCCCCAAGCGCAGCCTGTACCCGCACTACGGAGGCACTGCCATGGGTGGCCCCTCCGGCAATGATGAGGGCCAGAGCTTTGATATGCCAATCACCGCCAATGTCCAGACCACCGTGGACGAGGAAGCAAAGGACGACCACTCCGTCAAGGTGAAGGACACGGACGTTCACCCGCCTCCCGTCTTCATTCCCGCGGGCCCTCCCCACTCTCCCCACGGTTTGAACGGCCCTCCTGCCGGCTTTGGAGGTCCCCCAGCTGGTTTCCGTGAGACTGCCAACCCTAACGGAGAGCACTACCATGTACCGGCAACCGCGTGGGAGAAGCGCTGGTCCCCTGAGGCCGGTGGTACTGCCATGGGTGGCCCCTCCGGCGATGACGATGGCATGAGCTTCGACAACTCGATGACTGCTTCTGTTCACAACAATGTGAACCAGTACAGCAAGGATGATCACTCCATTGATGTCAAGAACAAGGACATCTACCCCCCTCCCTTCCCCCCCTTCGGCTCTCCCTTCAAGCGTGGCTTGGAGCCCGTGCAGGGCGGCACCGCCATGGGTGGTCCCTCTGGCAATGACGGTGGTCAGAGTTTCTCTGCACCTATCACTGTCGATGTCACCACTGGTGTTCACGAGCACTACGAGGATGACCACTCTGTCGATCTCCAGCACGAGGATGTCTACCCTCATCCTTCTTTCCCCATTGGAGGCGGTCCTGGACCTTTCATTCCTCAGAGTGGAGCTCCCTTCCGCCGTGCCTACTCTCCTGACCGCGTTTCTGGCGGTGGCACGGCCATGGGTGGTCCTTCTGGAGAGGACGGTGGCGTCAGCTTCAGTAACCCTACCTCTGTCGGTGTCGATAGCAATGTGAATGAGCACTCCGAGGACAACCACGCCATCAAGGTTGACACCACCAATGTCCACCCTCCTGCCGCTCCGGTTCCTCACATGCCTTGGATGCCCTACCACGAGGAGGCCCCCATTGAGCACCCTGGTCCCGTTGCAGCTCCCCAGGCCGAGACTCCTGAGGAGGCTCCTGCTCCTCCCTCGGCTCACGCTCCTCCATCCGCTCCCATCCCCGAAGTTCACGAGGAGCACCCTGCCCCTCCCTCCACCCCTCGCGATGACCAAGAGGAGGTCCCTCAGTGCGCTGCCCAGACGCACGAGGTTGTCCACACCGTGACCAAGACCCAGTTCCAGGAGGTCCACCCTACCCTGACCGTCTACGCGACCCCCGGCGTGTCCCAGGTTGTCCAGACTCCCGCCGCTGTGCCCATGTCCTCTACTCCCGATGAGTCCTACGCCGACCCTAAGGTGGACTACTCCGCTCCCGGTTCATCCCCTGCCCCTCCCCGGAGCCACAGCTACATGCCCCAGCACCCCGCCAGCTCCAGCGCTGCCTACTCCATGATCCCCGTGCATGTCCCCGTGGCCACCCCCTCGTCTAGCAGCATGATGATGTCCATGGCCACCCCCTCCGCCAGCCACGGCCTGCCCAGCGGTGCTGACGCCCTGCACCATCCTTCTACCTCGGCCAAGCCCTCTTCCGTCATGTTTGAGGGCAGCGCTGCCCGTGTCTCTGGCGGAATTGTCTCGGTCGCTGCCGCCGTGGTTGGTGCTCTTGCCTTCATCCTGTAATAATATCTCTAGTTGCGGGATTTACCTGTCAGAGGGATGGAGAGATGCACTGCGTTGTTGTATTTTCTCTGCTTTCTTTTTCTTTTTCTCTGTCATGTGTCTTTTCGTATAGCTTTGTGGGCCTCTGCGCTGATTGTGTCGTCTAATGTTGAATGCCTGTCCCGAATGAGGTATCACGAGTATTTACTTGAAATATGAACTTGCTTTCCTCTTGCATCTAGTCAATCCTTGAACAGTACGACGTATGCGAAATCTGGAAGAGATTGATCTGGTTGTAGGCCAATAGGCTAATACATGTCATTGTTATCTCTAACAGGTCTTCCCCCTCCGCGTGCGGATAGATTTACCTCCAACCTTGCCCATCCGCTTAGGGCTCGGCATCGACCATTTCGTCATTGCCCATTCCTTCAAAGCGCTGCCCCAGATTTATCAACCTCTAACAACAATCCACCGTGAGATAATCAATCTATCTTGCTTGTTTTACATTGAAAAATACCCGTCTCTCATTCGCGGAAAAGTCTCATCCAGTCATGGCAAGTTGTCGTGTGATATCATCCCTTCATCATCCCGAGAACCCTGCAGCGCAGTGACATCAACCAGTCAAAATCATGGAATCGCAGTATTAACTAAGATTGACTCTCCAGGCATATAAGTAGTTCTATGAAAGCTGGCAACTAACAGCCAACAACAATTTTACCATCAATCCAACTTTGCATTGAACCTCAACGCAAACTCCTCCTTCATATCCGTATATCCATATCTACAACTATCCAATCCACTTCTATCCATCAAAACACTGCCATCAAAATGGTCCGCCAAGAACAAGACCCCCACCAAGGAGGCAGCCTCTCCGACTTCGCCGTCGCTGGCACAAACATCCCCAACGACGCAGGCAAAATGAACACCATCCCCTCCGTACCCCGTCCCGACCAACGCGCCGAACACCCAGCCTACCAAAACGCCGGCCTCGCCCAGCCCTCAACCGCCTTCGCAGCGGACAACGCCACCGACCTGCCCCGTTCAACCCGTGATGTCGGCCAGACGGGCGAGGTTCTGACGGGAACGGGGGATACTATCCCAGCGAGTATTGAGTCCAAGCGTGGGTTTATGGGGACGAACATTCCTGGTGGGAAGGGGGATGCGCGGGGGATGAAGCATCAAAATTATAATCGGAGTCAGTTTGACAGGTATGTCAAGGAGGATGAGGATGCGGGGGAGAATGTTGGGGAGCATAGTTTGCGGAATGAGTAAATTGTCGGGGTTTAGGTGATGATGTATGTAAAACATGAGGAATTGTGTTTGAATACTGCTTGTTATTTCATGACCTTCAGTACCTATTGTACAATGGACATCTCACGTATGGAGTCCAGCATCGGGTCCAACAAAGCCTCTGTAGAGTTCGTCTAGTACCTCTCGCTTCCTCTTGCGATCGGCCATCTCTGCCTCCTCTTCTTCATCAGGTTCGCCATCGGGATCCCGAGAAACCCAAGTCCGAATCGTCCCGTCTCCATGGGCAGAGAACAGCTCAAGGCCTTCCCCGGACGCGCCGTTCCCACGCCAGATAAGATCATTGATGCGCGCAGCACTGAGGGCACTGGCCCGGCCACGAGCCATCTGTGATCCGCCCATGAGCCCTGGAACCCGAAGACGCTTGATGAACGTCCCCTCACGAAGCTCGAACATGAAGATTTCACCCCGGTCATCTTGCTCGTTGAAATTAGGCCATAGAAGTGTCTCTTGGCCAGGCCCCATGATACCCTTGGGTATCAAGAGTGGCGCCCGCTCTGCCAAGTGAGAGGTCGAGCTATTGCGAACCCGAGGGCCAAAATGTACCAAAGTGTTAGCGCCCGTCGCTGCATCCCACACCCGGATACGCGAGTCTTGCCCCGTCGTGACTATATGGCTGCCATTCGAGGTCCAACGAACGCCAGTGACAGGCCCGTTATGAGCGCGTGCATGTCGCGAAAATGCTGGCCGACTCTCGAAAGATGCCGGCGCAGACCCAGACCCTGGCGCTACCAGGCCTACGGGATCGTCCATGTCCAAGGTTGCGATTGCAGAGTTGTGGCCGCCGCGCCGGACATCGAAGATGATGACTCGATTGTCGACAGAGCCTGATGCAAGCAAGTGCGGTCGATGAGGAGCCCATGCCACCGATAAAACGGCACCATTGTGGCCTGGCAAGCCCTGCGTAGCTAACCCGGATCGAAGATCAACTAGTCGTACTGATTGTTCCGAGGTAGCGACCGCGACTAGCAGAGTAGACCCCGGTTGGGAGGAGAACGAGTGTGCGTATGGTGTACAATCGAGATTGAACGTATGGACCGGAGTAATCTCGGGCGACTGCAGCGCAGAGAGTTTCAATGTGCCATCATGGGATGTGGAGAAGATGGTGGACGGGACTGGATCGAATGGGTAAATCGAGAGGGAGGTTATGGCGTGCGTATGCGCATCTTTGTGTGATGATTTTCTGACTGTCGCGCAAGCGCGATGGATATGCTCGAGATCTGAGCCCCGACTTTCAAGGTCCCAGAGGTGAATAGATGGGTCTGCACCTCCAGATATCATGCTATACTAGTTAGAAGCCCACCCGCGGAGAACAATAGTTGTTATTGCACGTACTACCGGCCCTCAAACTGATCAATTGCCAAGCAATTCACTCCAGATTTATGGGCAACCACATTTTCTGCTATCGTAGGATCCTCTTGATCCAAAGGTGTCGCGTCACCTTCAGTCTGATCTGCGGGTGCGGCTCTGCGGCTGGAGAACCGAATCCCCGGCGCAGGCTCGAGATTGTGCACTAGACGCGTGGTTTGCGCGACATGGAACGCATTTGGCGAGACAGTCCCGAGGGCTCTGTTAAGGAGATAGGAATTCATTCATACATCAGCGCTGCTAGAAAGAAGGCAAGTCAGACACGGGGGTCACTTCAAGGACGGGGTAACTGCAGGCGGGTGACCTCATCGGATTAATGTTGTGCCGGCGCAATTAATTCTGGGCAGGTCGAGTCTTCAGTTGTCTTTACAATTCCACGAGGACACGCCGAGGTCTGACTAGATGCTGCTGGCAGCAAGGGAGGATGTCCCATGGCAAATCGCTCAATTTGAGCCAAAACACATTTCTCGCGCCTCCTGAAGCCGAGATCGACGCGCCGGAAAGCGAGTATTCTTACAGACAGACCAGACGTACCACCAATGTTTACGATGCCGTTGCTGGTAAGTGCCGAGAGGCCAGACGTCTCACTATCAAAGAATCTATCTGACCAGATTCAGGCCGAGTCAACCGCAAAGGGCATCACCCAGCGGAGGCCTTTGCCTCTCGTTACCGCGACACTGCTTCATCTGGAGCCCGGTCTCTCCGGCCAGAGGAGGTTCTGTTTCGGACGCAGAACACCGTGACGGACCCCGAGGAAGAAGAGAACTATTTCACACACGAGAATCTACGATCCGACATTGAACTCCCGAACTCCGAGATACTCGAGGCCATTCACGCCTACGCCGCCGATTTTTACGAATTCGCAACGGAGGATCACGGCCTTCACGATCACCATAGCATGGACGAGACGGCCCTGATCGCAATGGGGATCCTAGTGGAGGAGATGGCAAAAGAGGCATTGGGGGAGACGGGAGACCTGGTGCTCGTGGAGGGCGAAGATCTGGCCAACGACGTCGACGAGACGGGTGCGGAAACTGACACCACCAACGCCTCCCAGTCCCGAGAACGCGTTCGCAGGAGGAAGAGATCGAATACCGGCGCCAATAGCATGGTTAGCTCACAAGAAAATCTCAAGGGTGTGCGACAAAAGTTCAAGCGGCGGAAATTGAAGCGCGGAGCTTCCACTACAGACGCGGATACGGAACTTGATGAACGATGATTCCAATGAGGCTAGTGCCTGGTGCTCTGGCGCTTGCCATCATCCATTCATCCATTGATCGGGGATTATTGGGTACTCGTTCGTTATCAGATGGTGTGTCACACAACATTGCAATTACGGCCAGGTGATCTGGCATGCGCATGAAAGTTGTGCTGTTTCTACACCGCCACCCTGGCCTTGCAGCAATTGCGCCATCAAGAGACCATACCAATCACTGCCAGCACACATCATGCTGGGGTAGAGACGTGTGGTTTGACCCCGTTGGGCGCAGGGTACCGGATGGGGGTCACAGTCTCACGTCAGCGGAAAGAAGCTTAAGGTTGTCCAACGTGACCCGACGAGTTCCGAGAGGCGGGGAATTGACCTGTGTCCTATCCATTTCCCATATTGATTGCGGCAATCGATGCGGCTTGATCGCCTTCTTGGTTTGATCGCCTTTTCGACTTGTTAGCTCCCTACGAGTTGATGTGTCGTCGATAGCTTCGCATGTCTTCCTTCGACCTGGTGTTTGTTGCTGGCGAGCATTTCATGAGGGGTTTGACCTGCAAATAACAGAGCCTGCCTCTCTGGGTTTTTAGTTACTGGTCTTTCCCCAAGAATGGGCATCTTCTAATAAACACGAGACTTTCTCATAGCGGTCTAATATGCTCACGTGTCCGCTATACCCTGTCATCGCAGCGAATCAGTTAAATGTACTTCGTACATCTTGATACTAGTCTAGCTATCGGTACATTTCCTGAATCAATGGCTCCAGCAGGCGGATGCATAATTGTACTTGAAATATCTTCCGGCTTTGTAATTGCGGTGTGGAGCAAAAACTGGTCCATCCCTGTACTCCGTACTATACACAAAGCCGGGGGTCGAGTGGTCAAGTCGTGACTGAAAGGCAGGGGCAGGTGACGAGGTTCGTGGCCATCCAACTTGGCTTTTTTCCAAGCCTCCACCGTTGAATGCTTGGCCTTCCCCGATCCACCTCATCGGGATAAGTTCGTGACTGATTAAGCTTCTGAGACCTGAACCACGGAAAGGGGGATTTCGTCAAGAACCACTCATGTGGACCACGAGTCTTCAGGGGACGACATCATGGTACGTTGGCCCCCACTACGGAGACGTCTTTCACCTCAGGGATGTTTGATGAGTGATTGGGGATCATTATTGGGACTAGAGGCGCCCACTACACAACTAAAGACGAGACCACTGACGCGGCCTTGGCCCAATCCAGGCACCCAAGCTTTCCAAAAGTGACAAGCAGGATCTGATCCTGACTCACCTACGCGCCACCGGCACCTGTCATACGCTGAAAGATCTGGAAAAGGCGCTCCCCGCGGTGGCCTCGATCAATAGCATCCAGGTCAAAGAATACATCCAGGCACTCACCGATGAAAACAAACTACGAGTCGAAAAGATCGGCAGTGGGAATTGGTACTGGAGCTTCGGAAGTGATGAAAAGCACGACCGCGAGCGCCAGTTGGCCCGGGTGAAGACGGATGTGGAGAAAGCGCGGAAATCCGGCACCGATGCTGAGGCGGGCCTGGCCGCTGAAACTGCGAAGCGTCAACAGGAAGCCGACGATACCAGCTGCGATGCAGAACGCGAGACTCTGCAAGGCAAGAAAGCCGACCTTCAAGAGGAAATTCGCCGGCTCCGGACTGCAGAGACGTCTGCAGCTGACTCGGTGAGCAACAAGGGTGTGCAGCAGCTCCAGGCGGAGCTAGCGGGGTTCCGGCAGCAGGCGCTCCAGTGGACCGATAATACTTACGTGCTGGAGGAGTATCTGCGCAGATTGGCTGGCGGGGACCGGGAGGTTGTCGAGGCGATTTTGCGCGAGTGCTATGGAGACGAGTACGTGGACGGCGAAGGCCTGCGAGAGCTGTGAGGCTGAAGCCACCCGCTACTAGCAACTCACAACTATTGAAGACGGAAAAAGGAAGAAGAAGAAGGAGAGGAAGCGAGAAGCGAGGAATGAGGAGCGAGTACGACGAGGCTCTCCGGGCTGTTATCCTCCGGGTCCTTCGGGATGAGCGAAAAGCTTAGCATGGGTAGTGTTCCCGGATGAAACCAAGAGATTGAGCCTTGTCCAAGTCTATGCACGGAGGGTAATTGCTTAAAGAAGTGTACGGAGTAGACTCCATCGAGTCATAAGTAGACAGGGTGATAATCATGATAATCCCTCCGAATTGCCTAGAAAGGGAAAACTAGTCTGACCTGAGCTACCAAGAGAAGCTTGACCGTGCGACACGCGAATGGAAACCCATCCGGGCTGCTCTCCGTTCTCCGCCCCGGGGGGAACTCTGGACTTGTCGGGCTTATCTCGAACTCTCTCTCTCTCTCTGCTCGTGAAGCGACTAGTTCAACTAGTCGCACTTCTGACTGCCACTCCCGTACTCCCGTAAACTGGGCCTCGACCGACTTTGACTTTCTCTGCCTGACCTTTTCCTGACGATTCTCACGTCTTCTCCATTCAGCCCCCCCCCTTCCCTTCGTGGTCATCACTGTCCCCCCCTCTCTCTCCTCCCTCCTTCTTACCACCATCAAACGGCCTTTTAACCCCACTACTACGGCCACTACCCTTGTCGTTCCTCCTCTTCCTCCTCTCCTCTCTAACCCGGACCTTGCGCCACACTCTCAAGACCCACATTCCATCTCCTGTCGCGCCTCGACCTCGACCGCCCTCGTGAGATACTCGACCGTGTCGCCCTTCACGCCACGACTCGCATTCTAGCTCCCCCTCCCCGCTCGTCCAAACACGATCTCAGTCCCAATCCGCTCCACGACTTTGGGCTCTGTCGACCTCCCACGCGCGTGCCTAAGCGGGGGTGACTCTTGATCCCCGGCTCTGCGCTTCGTCGCCGCGAAACAATGTGGCCCGCGGGCTCTTGGTCATAATTCCCATTCCGTTCTTTGGACTCGGGGAATCTCTTGTGTGCAGTGGACACGGACACATACCGTGGCGTTTGGAATCGGACCGTGCCTTGTACAGTAGACGCTGCCTTGAAGGCCAGATTCCCCCTCGACGATAAGGACAACTGGAAAAGGGCCCCGCTACTCGATTGGACTTGCGTACGGGGGGCATTTCCGGCTCGCCCTGTCTGAATCTTATATCGCTATACCGCATACTGCTCCAGGGTTGTTCGTCTGTTTGTCGGTCGATCTGCGATCTATCCAGTCCTCCGCCTCCGATTTCCCTCCCTCCAGTCTCCCCCGTCTTGTATGGATGAAGCAGGATAGTGGCAGCGTGTCATGTCCTCCCTCCCTCCCATCCAGACCTCTACGTCGCCGGTCAGTCGGAATCGCACCTCCTTTCTCTCCAAGTTCCGCTCTCCACTTGGCACCCGCAATCGCAGCATCACCGACTTCTATATCGATCCCGATGACCCATGGCGCTCGTACTTTCCTGGAGATGTGATCAAAGGAACGGTCGTCGTGACAGTTGTGCGGCCGGTTCGCATTACACATATAGTGGTCTGTCTGCATGGATACGTGAAGGTGTTTAAGAACGCCGTCCCCGCCGGGGAAGCGACTCCCGATTTGGGATTCCTTGGACCGGGGCGCGGCCGGCGAGGCGCTGAATATATGGGCAATGGCCTGGCCACCTTGTTCGAAGATGAAGTCGTTCTCTGTGGCGATGGGCGTCTCAAAGAGGGTATCTATAAGTTCCGCTTTGAAATGGGATTACCTCCATACGCCCTGCCCAGTAGTCTCAACGTGTGTTCCCATTTCTCTCCCAGTTAATCAAGCCTGGCCACTGCTGACGTGCAAACCCACCTCCCCTAGTTCGAACGAGGCACCATTGGGTATGCTTTAACATCAACCCTTACCCGACCGACCACCATGAACCCTACATTGTCCTGCCGAAGGCGGGTCAATTTCCTCGAAAATATTGATATAGCTCCCTTTCCCGCGCCTAAAGCCCGCGTTGTCACGCTTGAACCGATTTCGAAGCGGTCCAAACCCAAGGCAAAGGCCAAATCAATTAACTCCGACGCGACCGCGGCCCCAGATTCCGCCTCTATAGATACCCCCATCAGCGGTGCAGCTGCATCGGTCGATAACCGCCCACCCCTCAGTCCCTCTCCGAGCAATGTCAGCTCTTCCAGCCGTCCGAGTGAAAGCAGCCAGAGCTTTCAGATTGTGAGCGACCCGAGCTCCTCCGCCAGCACTGGAGGTCGCAACAGTGAAGGTCGCAGTGCGACCCCTTCAATCTCAGATAAGACGATTACCGCCAAGGCCGAGGTTTTACGCGCAGGCGTGCTGCCCGGGGATAGTTTACCCATCAAGGTTACGATCAATCATTGGAAGCAAGTGCGCAGCGCGCACGGAATTGTCGTTACTTTTTATCGACAGGGCCGCATTGATATGCACCCAGCAATTCCCATCGGTACTACGGCCGCCGGGAAGAAACCGGTCTACGAGGACTGTTATCCACGCTCGCGGACTGGACTAGGAGGATTGACTCTTGGCACGAGTCGTACCAGCAGCACGTTCCGCAAGGATCTGTCACAAACATTTGCACCGCTGATTGTGGATCCGAGCAACATGACCGCGATTGTCAAAACATCTATTCGAGTCCCGGAAGACGCGTTCCCAACCATCACTCGTGTGCCTGGCGCAATGATCAACTTTCGATATTATGTCGAGGTTGTGGTAGATCTGCGAGGCAAAATCACATCCCCCGATCGCTTCATTCCCCGTTTCAACATGGTTTCTGGCGGAAGCACGTTCTCGCCAAGCGGTCAAATTCTCAACTCCGCCGATGTGAACGGGAATGGCATCACAGCCAACTGGGGTGGTAACATCTTGGATACGGACCAGATTCGCCGAGAGAAGGGTGTCGTTTCGATGGCATTCGAAGTAGTTGTTGGGACGCGCGATACACAGCGTGGCCAAGCTACTCTTGAACGTACGTCATCCATGGCTGCCGAATCGACCGCGTCGCATACCACACCCCACGCTCATTCTGCAATGGTCAATCCCATCGACGGAGAAGATTGGCCTGAAGCAAGCCCGATGCCGACCTCCCATCCCGAATACGGCGGCCAAGAAGACTATGACTACGGTTTCCCTCAGGAGGGCCATTGGTCAGAGTATCCCGAGGATTACTCACAACCGTTCCAGCCTATGGGCCCAATGATGGCGCATCCAGAGGTGGAAGAACCTGTAGATGAAAAAGCCAGGTTACGACGCCACGAAGAAGCACTTCTACCCAGTCAACCACCAGAGGAAGAAGAGGCAGGGCCATCCAATGCAGACATAGCCGTGCCGACCGCGCCAGTCCTGCCAGACGACCATCATCTACAAGATTATGAGCATCTACCGTCCCCGATTACCAATGGTGTGCCGCATTCTGTGCGGTCTGCCGAATCGCTACAAACAGTTGTTGTTGCCAATGGCCATGTCGCCGTCGCAGGCCCCAGCGAACCCTCGGCGGTCGCAGACGACAAGCAGGAGCTCGAGCGACAACGACTCATGGAACAGACCAGCGCCCCTAGTGCTCCCCCCGCAGACACAAATGGCGAACCTAGCGAGGATGCAAGTGTTCCTACTGCGCCCAACTTTGATGAAGATGATCAATTGGTGGGCGGTACAGCGCATGCGGACGAGTCTTTACCTCGGTATCAGCGGTGATGGATTCATGTTTTTGTTATTTTTATTCTTGTACATTCTGCATTTTTGGGGCCGGGATATTTCTGGAAGATACCACTATTCGCATATTTCTACACAGTCACATGGCGCTGGTTGAAACTTCAAACCACAGAGCGTTGAGAGCCTCAATGTACCATAAACTTTCTCTCGATGTGTGTGCCATTCTTAAGTTTTCAGGGTTCTACCCATCAGCGGGGAAGTGTTGACATAACTAAAAGTATAACCAAACTCTGGACTCCGTGTTTATCGCCTTCTCCGTGTCTAGCCTTATCTCGGACCGCCCGTAGGTAGCATCTGGGGCGCCTTGGCACCCGCTTAGCGATAACCTTCACGTCGTCTCCTCACCACTCCCCCTGTTTCCCTCTCTCCTCTCTTCTCCCTCATCTCGTTCGCTCCGATCAAAAGACCCTCCTTCTCTCATCCATTCACAATGGCATTCAAGAGCGGGTCGTTCGCGACCTTCCTAATCCTATGCCGTAAGCCCCATCCCCAACTCCCAATTGCGCTGAGCTGAGGCCACCAAGGCCTCAACCCAAACGCTCACGAGGCCCATGGAAAACCACCCACGAGAACCCCATTACTGACCGTCCACCTTTCTTTCTAGCAACATGTTTCTTCCTGGGCATCATCTTCTCCATGTTCCCCTACGACTACCCAATTCTGTGGTCCACCACCCCAACACCAGCCTCACACTTTGACTACTTCGAAGCACACCTCCGCTTCCTGCATGCCTCGCCCCCGCTCATCCCGCGCATCCTCCACATCGTAATCTTCCTCGGTCTCGCAGGCCTAGTCACCAAGCTCTACCGCCCCTCCGAATCAAACATGCTCTTCGACGGCGCCTCGCTCGTCCTCTACATGTGCGGTATCACCGTCTACATCGCCAACATTGTCAAGGGTCTGCGTCTCGCCTCGGCGGGCCAGTATGGCGCCGAGCTCGCGACTACCCCCGAGGATAAGGAGCAGATTCTGGGCCGTGAGGATTCGCTCAAGGTTCTTGCCGCTAGTAATACTATTCTGGCGCTGGTCTTGGTGGGCATTTTGGTTCTGCAGGCTGGTCAGTGGTACGCGGAGCGGAAGGATGCGCAGGAGGCTGAGTCGCTTGCAGAGGGGAAGAAGAAGGATGAGGGTGAGGTCGCTGCTGCTCCTTCGGCGACTGCTTCTGGGTCGTCGGCTGGTAAGCCTGGTCGTCAGGCTAGCCAGCGCAAGAAGAATTAGGCGATTTGCCGCTTCTTGTCTCTTGCTTTTGTTTTTCCTTTGAAACAATCTTGGGTTTACCCGGGAGGGGCGGCTTGCTTTGTCCCATGTGGTGCGTATATGGACCTTTTTTTTCGGCTCACAGCAAGGAAGTTTATACAATACGGTCCGTAGCGAAAAGGAACGCTCGCTTTGTTTTGCTCACGAGAAGAAAGAGAAAAAAAAACGTCTCCAAGACGTCGGATTCGGGATTGTTCTATGTACATAGACAGGTCCATGATGGCACAGCACAGTATGATAGCATTTCTGTACGAACGATATGAAAATGAAGATGCCAGAAGAATTTGGAAGTCAAAAAAGGTCATGGATATGGACATGGTATGGACCGGAACCGTAAATGTATCTCGAACATCACAGAGACGATGAGTAGAATGATGGTATATGTCGTCACACCGCAGAGGGGGAATCATAAGGTAAGGCAAATCGTGAAGAATGTATATGGGAGGGGGGCACAACAATGAAGGAGCAAGGAAGCAAAAATCCGACAACGTCAAGCAAATGAGAATGGGCTCCGAGGCAGATCTGGAGAGCGAGGGCTCAGCGCTTTGGCGAACAGATCATCGCCAGCGTCGGCGCTCGGTGTGTGTGCAATGGTAGTCATAGAGCCAATTGCAGCAAACCCTCCAGTCCCACTGGTTTGCTGAGCCTCTTGGACAGACTCGGGGGGATGAAGCGCAACAGGTCTAAGAGCCTCGGGCCCAGAGGGGTTTGCTTGAAGACTTGGAGTTGGAGTAGGATTCGTGTCCGGCGTTAGCATCGAGTGAGGAGCCCGGTTAGCTATGTTGCGGAAAGAGCTAAACGAAGACACAGCAACATCAGGCGATTGAGGCGAGAGCAGATGTGCAGGGTTTGGACCTTAATTATTAATGATTAGCTTCCATGCGTTGAGAACTGTGTTTCCGGAGATCATACTGTCATTCGCCGCCAGCTCCCTCTCGCTAGTTTGCAGTTTCAATCCTTTCAGCTTATCGGTCAACTTCCTTCCGCTAATGGGCGACACGGGCGTAGCCGGTCCCGTTGGGTAGACGGAAGAAGAAGTCGAAGAGTCACTCGCAACACTTTCAACACCGCGCGGGCTCAAGCCAAAGTTCCCTTCAATCCATTCCTTCTCCTGTACTGCCATATGCAACGCAACTCCTTCGGCATTGGTCAAGCATTCATCGCGAATCTCATTCTCCAAGACACGTAGTCGCTTCTTGGCCCAGATTGTGTGAAGCACACCTTTCTTGCCGGCTGAGCGGCCAGTTGCTCCTAGTTCCGGGGGAAAGATGGCAGGCAAGGGGTTGAGTTGGAGGACTTCGCGAGCCTTGGAGGATCGAGTTGCATTATTGTCCGCGGCCTGCGGCTCGTATGATAGTGTAACGACTGGCGGAATGGTGACATTCGGTGGGAGCAGGAAGTAGAATCGGCGGGTGTTGTCATTTGGACGTTCATGCGCCGGCAAGACAGTGGTCTTGCCTTCCCACGAAACCTGCCATGACCCCTCTGAGGAAGACCGGGTGACATCGTCGTCCTCCCATTCAATCATCAGAATCTTGGTTCCATCATTACCCCTTCCAGCCTCGAACTCAAATCTAGCCAGCGCCGTGATAGAAAGGCTACCGGCCTTGGGACCGCGCGGGGTTTCCAGCTCAGCAAACTCGCTGTCGGGGGTAAAGACGGGAGGTGCCTGGGCCATGGCTGTACCGATAAGAGCGACTCAAGCTAGAGATACTCGGGATCTAGGCTTGGAAATGGGGCGGGCTCCGGCTGAATCACGGGGCACAGGGAGGCAGAGTGATCGGGACACAGACTCGACAGGCGGATGTGAACAGGATGCATGCGGATGGCGTGGCGGGAAGATGGCGGCGGGGGACTTCGCAATGGAGTCGCCGATCACGGGATCATCAAGCAAGAAGTGGAGGAGGGACAACAAAGACCCTACTGGGTGTGCTTGTCGTGGTTTCATCTTCTGCTGGGATCAAAGTGGGAGAGCTAATTATAGAATCTACGGCCCGTCTTGGCATGCTTTCCCTTTTGGGATGCATAAACAACGGACGTCCGACCTCACCATCTTAGACCAATTGTCAGTTTTTTTACCACGCAAAGCCCAAAACCTAACGCTTTGCATATTGAGTCTATGGAGAAAGATTATCCACTAACTCTAACTCTGATCTCTCTCGTTCCCGTCAAATCAAACATTCATGCTCTTTAGGCGCAATCTCGGTTGACTTTTCTTTGCATAGGCTGAAATGACCTCTAGCAGCATAGAAAATACCTATGCTATAGATCATGAAAGCAAGAATTTCAAAGCTACCTACTTCCTGTAAAGACCCTTGGTTTGCTTCGCGTTTCCCTCCAGATGGCGATAGCCTATGGTGGACACAGAGTCGAATGTCGGGACCATGAGACGAAGCAATTTATAGGCATGTATATCCTTAGTGGTGTCAAGTCCCACTCATTTGGTCAAGTAGCTTCCAGTCTGGTCAGAGCATTATTAGTCAACATGGAACAAATCGTCACATACTCGAGGGACTTGTTCCTTTGACTCGGGAAGTGGTGATAGCAATCTCTAAAGATAGAAAGATGATCACAGACATATTCTTAGAAACAGAGTCTGTCAAAAGAATAGTTGATGAGTGTTCGTATCTCCCCACTCACCGGATCTACACTCAATCTAGAATTGATCGCCGATGTCTCTTGAGGGCGTCGTATATTACCAGCGTTTGGAAGCATCACGTATGTAATAGACCACAGGTATGATACAGTATCATACGACTTATAGCTTGAGAGCTGATTATCTGCAGGCAAAGCTGGTATAAGGGCAAGTTAATGGAGTGAAGAATTGACGCCGACATCAACCTAGAGACTCGCTGGGTCAATGAGCTTCGAGAAGAGGATCAGTAGCGAGGGGTGATGCAAGGGAAGATTGACAAAGGTGGGGAGATATGCAGGGAATAGCTCCAGGATGAGTAGAGATGTTCTAATTTTAATCTGAAGAGTGTGATGAAGAAACAGAAAGTGGGTTGTATAGTTGAATGACGAGCAGTGATTGGCATCAGAGCATGACACTCTTTGACAATCGCCAGCCGAGCCGGGATAATAGCCCGCCGGGGAAGTTAACCGGACAGGATTATCTCTTGGGGAGGTCGACGATGGCCGCTTCATATGGGTGGTTGCCGACGTTGATACATATGGTCTCACAAATCACGAAGCGACAATGGTACTTGCGGCAGGCGTATGGGTCAAAAATAGAGCAGAGGCGCCTTTAGAAGCTATTCTTGGATCAAGTTTGGATGAACTAAATAAATGAGTGGTTAGAAGACTTGAGATAGTGTAGTGGAGGTTGAGCTTATACCATGAGCAGACCCCAGGGCACAGCATGCACGCCTATTGTGGAACATAGACCGTGTGATGGAGATCGGTGGGGTATCGCTCGTGCAGAAAGGAGGTTCTTCGGGCACTGGGATTGGCTCAAGGAGATTATCGGCTGTCTTTAGCTTCGATGGACGCTTTGTGATGGTTATTCGATATCATTCAAGCATAGAGGGTATAGCATCATTCCCAAACAAGAATGACGATTCCAATCAGTTGAAGAAGGCGAGGCAACATGGTGTTCCCGTTCTTCTCTTTGGAGTTGGAATTTCCTATTGAACTAAAACTATGTCTCTCCAGATAACTCTCGCTGGTCATACCATAGTGATATTGAAGGTGAAGATATCAAGTTCCAAAAATATCACACCCTGAGATAAATTTAGATAAGCTAGAATGCAGGAGCTGCACTTGCCGAAAATTGCGGGGGCTCTATGAATAGCTCAAGTGATGATCACTCATTTTCAGACCCAAAGTTGTCACGCTGCATAAGCGTCAAATGGACGCACTGTGTCTTTGCCATCTGCGTCTTTTTTCTTTCCTTCTCCCATTCTATGATTGGCCACTGTCATGAAAGGACTCTAGTACCTAGATCTTTTTGCAGTGATGCCATCGACACTACTAACATACTGGCACAGGTCAGGCAGATCGCTCATTAATACTTTATCTACGGAGTAGATGATCAGTAGCCTTGAATTAAATGAGTGAGTTTCTGCGGTAAATGTCAATCAGAGGGCCAGATTTCCTCTATAATTGTTCTCTGTAGTCTCGGCGATCTCGCATTTAGTTGCTCACGACTCTATCTGAATTAGCACGGTCGGTCACACCGAAATATCGCTTCCACGCGAAGAAGGCATTCATCTATCGAATGGCCCAGATTCGACCAATTACAATCCTAGCCAAGGTCTTCCGAATGATCTCTTCAGGTTCCTGTGTTGGTAAGACAGACATGGTCGGCGGCAGCAGCAACCTCACCACGTCACCTCACATCCATCAGTGCAGGAAGAGTAAGCCAATAGCTGTCTCGATCTCAGACCCACACTGCCTGTAGGTTGGCGGGGCCAAATAAGCCCAAGTGTTCCAACCTTCAACGACACTCATAAGGGTATAGCGCCGGCGCTTAAGTGCATTTACCACGTCCTCGGTATCTCGTCACAACTACGCTCATTGGCTGGGAGACTTGGGATGTGGGCGGTATGTTATTTTTGTCTGGGTCCCTTGTGATGGTCACCTAAAGGAAGAACCAATATAAACACTGAACAAGATCAGGAGAAGACGAGTCGTGGTTTTTTCGAGACAGCGGAACTTTATTCTCAAGAAGTCTTTCGTCCGTGTACACTACTATTCTCTTTCTTTGATACTCGGCTAGTTGATGAGGGGTTCTATGTAATTTTTCTAGTCAGGTTTCAATACCGCGTGACGCTAGCTTCTTGCGAATGATCGTCTACCCCTTTGTTGAGCCACAATATGGTGACAACTTGGAAACAGAGCGCCAATTCTTGTTCCAGGCGCCCGGCAAATCCTGAAACAAAGGCGAGGGAGACGGAGAGCTATTGCACGAATGATAGCGTCTACATTATTTGAAGGGTCGTTCTTCAGCGCAACCTGAAACGACTGTGTATATTACCGTCCAATCACAATTCAGCCTCCGCTGTGACGTCTCGGCCGTCTCTACTGGAAACGTTCCTAGCTGCATCCGCTTCCTACGACGATGGGGACAATCATTCGTCCCAAGTATCATGATTGGCGAAGCGACAGAGAGCCTGTGGGAAACGCTTTCGAGCACGCATAGCAAGCAAATAATTAGAGTTATATTCGGATCTAGTTCGTCAAATTATTCTTATTCGAGTATGATTTGGGTGGGCAGTCCCGCTCATGGGTGTAACGAAGATCAATAGTGATGTATCCGCTAGCATGTGGGTATTGGTAACAAACGTCGAATATTACCAGACGTAATAGGTAATAATACATCGCTCGGTGCCCTACACATGGATGTATGGTAAGTTATCATAGTCACCTGTGCTGGTGCAGGGTTACCAACGGCAAAGAAAAAAATGTAGACATGCGACACAATGATTGACTCGAGTATTTCATATCTATGACTAGGATAGAATCACGATTATCTAGATAAATTCTACTTTCAAAATCATCTGATCATAAGAATGCGTCGTGTACTAAAATTTGGCCGATTCCCTCGCCCCTTGTCAAGGACAGGGTGGCAGAGAACCATGGAAGCCCGAGGCAGTATATGGGCCGCTTTTAGCGGAGGATTTACGACTCGTGTTTTATCTCTGATCGTGGATGTATCATGGCTGAGGGGCTCAAGTATTCATCAAATCAGTCACTTTTAATGTATGCATATGAATTGTCATGCCGACCAGGTATCACAAAATTGATGCATGCTGGACATTTTCAGTCGATAACAAATGAAAAAAAAACATTAAGGAAATCAGAGATAAGCAAAGAGTCAGTGTATAAACTTGAGAATCCTGCGAGTTAATCGCATATTGACCAAGAGCCTCCACGATGGACACGTGGATAGCCGCAGACCAAGAGCCATCCTTGTACTTTCACCCGAGGGTTTGGATGGCGCCAACGTGAGGCTACACATCATAATGAGAAAGTCAAAGAAGTGTTGGTTTTTTGCTGCTTAGAGCGTAGGTTTGGGGGCCAGGCGTACCCGTACATCCCAGGATTCATATCCATGTCGCCTCGTGGTCAAGGCGGAGGCTCATTCCGAATGAATCTCTCCTATTAGATTCAAGACTGAATGTTGGTTTCTACCCAAAGCCTTGGTTCGAAAAACCGCGAATGTTCCGATTTGACGGTGCTTTGATGACATGCGCAATGCTCCGAAAATGAAAGGCTCTCTAGGCGGCAACTGGAGGTAAGAGGTGTTGGTTTTGGGGTGAAAGACTACCCTTTTCCTTAAGCATTTCGATTCTTTGTTCTGACAAGGGCCTACCGCTGATTTAATCTAGATCTTTAACAAGACCAAAGTGTCGGTGGAAGGATCCGTCTTTGCGGCTCTCTGGCATACGGTAGCTTAGTGCCCAACAAATGTCCAAACTCACGAATCATAGAATGTTTTCAAGCCACCATAGCACAAAACGTATGCGGTAACATTATTGGTTTCAAAACTAGCATAGAACAAGACAAAACCCACAGTACTCTGAAAACCAGAACTGATGACCTGCACCCCCCGCTGTATGGTTTTGAATGATAACGCCCTTCCGGACGCCGAAAACTCCAGTTCCATCGCTAATAGCCCCCAACTAGCTAAATGCAAAAACAGGTATCGTCACGCATTAGGGAAGACGAATGTTAGAGCTCTTTGACCTCTTTGGGCTCTTTGACCACTTTGATCCCTTTGACCTCCTTAGAATCCTTCCCCTCTTTGACTTCACGACACTTGCGTCGCTTTCCCTTCGGAGGGGCATCAAGATGGGTGCGCTTGTAGGTCACAGTTCGAGTAACAACCTGTTTCACACTGACAGGCTTTCCATTGGCACTGCGAGGTGGATCGAGATAGCGAATTCTCCAGTCACCAGAAGGCGAGAACGGTGTCCGAAGAGATGTTGCGCTCTTTGGCGAATCTGTGGTTGGGGAATATTTCAATGATGGTGGAATTCGGAGACGACGAGGAACTGGGAGATTTCGTCGGGAAGGCACCGCAGAAAGAGGTGTCGAAGGCGGCAGTGATACAGTGGGCGATCGCACATAATCACCGAATGAAAAAGAACCGCTCATTGCACTCGCAGGTTGGGAAGTAGGTGAAGAAGACGAGGTCTTGAGAGGAGACTTTGTGTTGTAATCCTCCAGAAATTTCAGATAAGAGTTTGGAATGGCGGATTGAGGTGTAATGGGAGTAGACTTGGGGTTGAGTAGGTCTTCCTCCTGCTTGATAGCATCGGAGATACTAGAGGGGCAATCATCGTGGAACTCCGAGGGAAAGGTTGCGCTCTTAGGGGTCTTAAGAGGAGGTAGGATAGGTCTGACGTTCGGCATATTGAGAATACTTGTGGAGCCAACTTGTTGCCAAAGAAGTGGGTGAGGTTTTAAGCAACGCGAAAGAGGTCGCGCCCACAGACGACAGGCAGTCGCACAAGCTAAGTCGTTGGCGTAAAGATTTAATGATCGGATAGAAGAAGGAGAGTCGAGAAAGAGGCGGAAGCCAGGAGGGTAGTATAGGGCACAGAAAATATAGCAGAGGGTGTTCAAGTCAACAAGGAGAAAGGTGGGTGAGTGAGTGCCCTTGGAGTTCGACGAGAAGTAAGAAAGAAAGTTGCGGAGCGACGGAGTGTTTTATCTATAAGACAAGGCAGGCAAGATCGTGTATGGAAATCGCCGGCGTAATACAGTTCGAAACTGTATAGATACAGCTGTAGTGTAATATTTCGCGTTAATTACCAGAACTTGGGCCAAGCTGCGCACGGGACAAGGGGCGCAATTCAGCCCCAAATCCTTCGAGGAACAACACGGCGGCAAGAGGGTGGCAATGGAATTGGTGCTTACTGTTCAGGTTATCCGGTGCGAGGATTGAAAGGAAAACAAGATGGCTCCGTTAAACAGTGTTAAGCGGTCGCGATCGATTCAATGTCAACCGATTATTGCGTTTCCCACGTATAAGTAAGTGGAGGTTGTGACTGAAAAGATGGACTGAACCAAGTTTGAGCTTAGGACAGATGAGTGCAATGGGAAATGAAGCAACGAGAGAGTTTATGGCTCTGATTTCTGGCCAGGGAATTACCACTGTAAATTTATACCCTTTTACTTGGTATTTCTTGCTTCCCCTTTTTGCGTAGATTCGACACAAAACCGTGGTCCTTCCCGCCAGCATCAAGCGCACTGTTTTGTCGCGCGCCATCTGAATCATGGGATTTTTCTCCGTGCTTCAGGAACCGCCAGATGATGGGCTGTTGCTCAGGGCAACAGTCTAGTTTCGAAGCCACTCTTTTCCAAATGAGCGTTTGGTTCGTCAGGTTTACGCGCGCAACCATCCATTCTGCCGGCGCCTCGCCTACGGGGATAATCAGGGTCAACTCTAGCGGAATATGGGCCTTGGCACTGCCTTCAGCCAACCTCAACACCTTTACGAGTTAATGACATTGTGTTCTGAGCCGAAACGTCAAACAAGAAGCGCTACCAAATTTCCCCGATTCGAGAATTGTAGCCAATTAACCCCGTCAATATCCTGGACCCTGAACAGCTTTCCCGCCTCAATCAATCTTCAGACAATGCACAGTATTAATAGACGTACAGATTCGTGAGATACTATGATTCGCATCGAATAGTAAACTACCCCTGATAATAACACTTGCAGAATCGTCTAAACAGAGGTGATTCTTGGTTTAAACAAGCAATACCTGGATCGGGGTATTTCAAAATATCTGCGAATATCATCAGAGCACAGAATTTTCTTGCAGAAGGTAATGAAGTCTTGCCCTTTCCAGTGAAAATCAAAGTGTCTTGCGCCATCATTATATGGGCACTCTGGTGACTTGGCCCACGAGAGAATGGGATTTATTCACTGGCTGAGTTTTAACCAGCTATCAGACACGTTTGGATCATCTTGCAGCTTTATGGTCTTGATGATACTGCCCATTCTCTACGCTGTTGGGTGATTATGAGCAAATCATCAAATTCTACAAAGTTTTTCTTGGGGTATTCCAATGGTGATCAGTTGGTATGAAGGTGGACCAGAACGCTCTTCGAATGTGAGGATTCGACCTCACAAGATGCAGCATGTAATTCTTGATTTGTATAACTCAAAGCTCTCAATTCGGCGTGTCAAGTAGTACAAAGCATGTTATTTAATATATATTCAAGACAGCTAGCATGTTGATGTTTTAGAAGTTTTTTGTCATTTTAAGCTCAACCAGTACCATGCTCTAGAGATAAATAAGGAAACTCCTTCCCCATGGGCCAACCAAAATCTTCTCCAGCGTTATCTAAGATGCAATCAATGCCCCACGCTTGGAGCAAGCAGGGTTTCTCCCAGAGAAACACCGAACTCCAGTCTGTCCAGCAGTATCAGATTGGCCACACCGGATGAGGTTATGAGTGAGAGACATGAGTAGATAGAGGGCAAGAAACGCTAATGTATATCGAAATCACAGGTCGCAAAATGGGGTATCTTTTACCATCAAGGTAATGAAAACAGCACGAGTGCCTCATGATAAAAAAAAAACACAGTCCGAAAAAAATAGCTCCAAGCATTAGATGAGAAGGTAGTGCCAGTTATTTCTCCGCATGATGTCTCGCCACTGAACTCGTTGACGCTTAAGCTCTCTTCCTCCCAAGGTAGCGCCTGTCCCTGTGGGTGATTGAGACTCGGGCCTGTCGAGCTTGCTGATTGGGCTGGTGAGTGACGAGCTGTAGGTGTCACTTGGTAGGCCTTGAGTGTTTTCCGGGTCGTCGGTGAGTCTCCAAACCTCCTGGAGAAGGCGGTACATGCGACCAAAGCTTCCGAGGTCGGCGTGATCCCCGAGAGCAGCAGCACGGTCGGCCAGAACTGTTCGGAATGAGCTAGATGGTGTGCAATAAACACCAGCCATCAGAAGTGGCCACACAAGAGAGCGGTCAAATCCATGTGGACCAGCCGGGACAAACTGAAGAGCATTTGTGATAGCCGCAATCAAGCTTTGGTTGCTGGCTTGGTTGCGGTCAAAGCCTGGTACCAGACTGCAAAGGTAGATCCGAGCAGCAGTGCGGAAGATTGTTGACATTGTCTTCGTGAGGGCTTCGGGGCGAGTAGATCCAGTGGATGAAGAGTAGGGGTTCTCCAAAGTTGGGTCGGCAGGCTCGATATATTCCAATTGGCGACCAAGCGCCTGGACATGAGAGCAGACTGCCAGATCGTCTACCCGACCCTCATTCTTCAGAGAGTCCAAACAGGCAATCTCTGAGATGAGATACATGATTCTATCATCACATCCCATTAGTTCGCGCAGTCCGGAGGGCGTTCCACTCAGGTGCTTTGAGCGGTAGGAGTGCGCAAATTGAGGGGTCTTGCCCATCATTGTTGAGCCAAGGATATCGATCCAAGATGTCAGTGTCATACTGAATGAGGGAGCCATATATCCATTTTGGCATTCCATTGACCTTGCCGGAAGGCCGAGTCTGGATACAAGATTTGATGCGGCTTGGAAATGATCGAACCATGGAATGTCCGGGAGGTAGTCATCGGATGGGCCCACGGAGCAGTGGAAAAAGATCATCGCAAGAGTCGCATCAAGAATTTCCTCGAGGTCGGTATCCTCCCCGAGCGCTTGGCACAGCTGTGAGATAGCTTCGTAACGGTGGCGCATGATGTCGTTATCGATTTGGTCTCCGACAATCCCTTCTGTAGTCTTGAGATGAATAGCTGCAACGCTCAAACAGCAATGAAGATAACACCGGTTAGATTCCAACGCACGTAGAATCGCTTGAGCGCGCAAATGTCCTCTCTGGTGAGCCTCCAAGACGGGGAATATTTGGCGCAGAACGTTGTGGATGAAATGATCAAGAAGTGGCTGATCGTGCTCGCTAACTGGAATGTTGCTTTGCATCCAAACTGTTTGATCGATAGCAGGGTCAACCGTACTAAGACCATGGAAAGTAGAAGCTTGAGTAAAATATTCTTCCCCTCCGAACCATTCGTCGCCGGCAAATGTTGGCATTGGAGCACTGAGTTGCGGAGGAGCGAAGGCACTGAATGTCGAGGTCGAGGAATCATGGCGCATCGGGACATCATTAATGTATGTCTGCCGCTCTGTCTTCACATCAATCTCGTATGGTGGCGCATAGGGACCATAGGGACCAGTTCCAAGACCCGGAGTAGGAAGATGAGATGAAAACATATCATGTGGTTCCGCATATACTGGACGGTTGAAATCGTACTCAGGCGAGCCTGACGTGGGCGACGACAGGGAGCCATGGCGGTTGTGGAAGGCCTCTGGCAGGAAACAACTGTTAGGTTATGCTCTCATTGAGTGAATTCGTGAAAGGTTCTCCAAGGGCTCTCACCAGTCTGGCTTCCACTTCGCTCAATCATCTTAGTCTGCTTAATCTTGTTCTTGATCCGCTCTTTTTGAAGCTTCCGCTGCTCCGCATTCCCCCACCACACCGGGCGCTTGTATTCGCATCGGACGCTGAGATTGACACAAGCACCGCATGCTGGGTGATTCTCATCACACTTCTTGCGGCGCAGGCGACATGTAAAGCAGCCTATTACAGGCGATGTTAGATAATTGCAGGTACCAGGCCGGAACGGCACGAAATGAGATTGGCGCAAGCTTACCAGAGCGGGACCGCTTGTGCGCTTTACCAGAAGCTCTGTCACCAGATCGAGTAGACTCATTCTGGCTGACCGGTGGAGATGAGATATTCCGTGGTCGATTGGCCTTGCTGAGCAACGGAGTCGAAGAACTCTTCTTTGCGGACGGCATTTTTAATTAGACGGACGAACAGTAACACCGAGAATGACTGGAAGGACTGAAACAAGAGCCAATCGCAGAAAGGCAACAGGTATTATGGCAAAGCTTGACCAGCAGGCTTTACCTTCTAAAGGATATAGAAAGAAAGTAAATGGGGAGTTGACCGTGCAACTGAAAGATGATGAAGTTTCCACTGGCAGAGGGATTGGAGAAGCTTTAAAACCCATGATAGCTTTGTGGACGCACGATCGGCTGTTTCTATTTTGGAATCAGCCTGCTCATCTGTACGCGAGTAGACTTACTGCAGGATCGGAATAATGGGGGGTTAGGAACAGTGGGGTTGGGATCACCACCGAATATTCGCGGGCTGGAAAACCAACATAAGTGTTCAGCAAATCAGGAGCCAGAGAAGCCTGGTTAATGTTGCAATCAGCTAAATTTGGGTCAATTAGCCATCTTTTTTTAGTGCTTTCGGGTCGCATGGCGACATTAGCGCCATGCACAACAATCTCGACTTCCTCGAGGGACTGGTTGGAGACGGCCCTAGTCACGACTGGCTTGTGTGCTGGAAGACCGGGGTGGCCGCAGATACCCCATCTGATTGGACTCATCATTGGATATGGCATATTTTGACATCTGAAAAGGTCTTCCAACAGTTTTCCCAACTTCCCGCAAGCCACGGCACTCTTACCAACTCCGTCTGCAAAAGAGAAGTTGGTATCTAACATCGCACCATGATGGAACATCTACTCCGTTGACGAGTTTCCAAATCCTGGGCAACAGTGAGATTCTGTTAATACGGCTCAAGTTTTATCAAGAAGACACGGCCTTTGCCGGGGAGTGTGATGGACCAGAACCAATACAATGACCTAGCCCGAATTTGGCGAGCCTAATTTCCCCTAAATTCCAAATGTCGAAAACAAAATGCCGCAAATAAAAGACCTAAACGAGGACTCTGACCGCTGATCCATATTCAACATCAAATGGTTCTCTTCTACAGGATCCGTCACCTTGAAAAGAGGGGGAAGGACCATCCCTACGTTGTAACTGGCCGAAGGATCATGCGTTGTGATGTGATTGAAAAAAAGTGGACTTAGCCAAGCTTCGTGTTGTGACATGCTGATTGGCCCAGTTGCTGGAATCTCCAATTTCCCACGACTTAGGCGGGGTGCTGAAAGCCAATCAACGGGCGTTGAAGAGGAAACTGCAGGTCCATTATGTTGCCCGTGCACGGTGGGGTGTGATGTGATAAGATCGCTTTGATGCATTTCCCCAACCTCCACCTTGCATATACTCCCTTAATTAGCAACAATTAAGCGCCCATAATATTCGGAATTAGGATTAAGTTTCTCTCAGACCAACAGCTTACCCAGCCCCTCAGAGGAGCACAGCAAACTCGAATAGCGACAGTCTTAATTTCCCGTTGGGAAGAATTTACTATTATTAAACATGCGTGAAGTTAACTTGAGTTCCCAAAATAGCTTGAATTAGGTCACATTAACACAAAATTCCCGGGTTTACCGGTATTGTTTGCCCGATAGGTGGGTGTTTCGATGCTGTCTAGGCTGGCATAGCGATATACCCTGGTTTTGCACTGATTTTCCCTAAGGCTCCTGGTACCACGATCATGTTACCTAGCTGATACTCCAATCTCATGTGACTCATCTATCTACTTACATAGACCGCTAGAATAGAGCCTTACTTTGAGCTTCGAATTCTCAATCCACCAAGCCTTCTCAGTTTGCCTACAACCCAAAGACCAACCACAAGATACTATGGAGATCCTGGTAGTGTAAGCGTGGCTAGCCCAAACGTTGCACGTTCCTCTGTAAAATCCTGTGGCTAGCAAGATACAGAAGTCTCCCAGCCACACAAATATCATAAAGACCAGTTCCTCACAGAGTGCGTAGTCTAGTAATGGTTCGTAGTGGTTTTTGCAAATGGCTAAATACATGCCCGAGCACAAGCGGAATGGCTCAATGGCCGTCCTGGCTAATTGTCCTGTTCTTTGAATGTAGCGAATATATATATCCGGGATTGGGCTGGTGCCAAGGGGCAAATGTGAAAATGCTGTCGTAACCTTAAAGACTTGGGAGTACTGTACATTAAGCAGGTAGACAGACGCATATACCGACCGCGCTGCTAAAATTCATGCTCCATTGCAATTTTTTCCAAGACCAATGTTTCCGTGGACGATTGAAAGGATTCCACTACCAAGGCGGCTCAGATTCAGGCACAATATATTGAGACAGGGATCATCGCTGGACAGATTTAGCAGACTGGTTCTTTACGCAATCTATGCTGTACATGGAGACTCTGTGTTACAAGAGACTCAAATGTTCAAAACTGCGCAGCTCTTTTGAACGGGCCAACTCTCCGATGTTGAGTTGGATAGAGTAAAGCAGGCATTACTCTGCTGGTGTACTTGGACCAGCACATATCGTGTGTGCATTTGGACAGAAACGGATACGAGCTTGTAAAAAGATGGAATGGAAGTAGAACCGAGATCATATTATACTAGGTAATCGCTTCCAGAAATGCTCGGTGATATACACCATGCTTAAGTCCAGGTATGCGCATCTTCTACTTAGTCACGCAAGTCACTCGCCTAACTCAGCTCTGCGGCAACGTCGAACGCCTTCAAGATTGTATAATGAAGATCACGGCGTGCGGTGCTATTCGAGGGCAATACCATGAGTGCGATTCTTGCATCGCGCTCTAAAGACAATATATTGGGTTAATTTGATTGCCCAAATGCAATTCAGAAAAGCTGGAAGCTCATTATCACACTGGATTTCCTGGAGAGGAAGCTCAGACCCGTATTATACCTGAGGATCAAATTAAAGCCGAGGGCAGTTTGAATGAAGACTGGATTTTCTCAAATACATTTTGACTGGTCGATCCGTGCACCAAAGGACTACCTTCCATGTGCCGTGACCTTTCTTGATTCCTGGAACATGCTGATTCTTTGGCGAAATAAAATAGCATGCGAGGCAGAAGCCGAGAGTGGCTTGCCATGCGACGTGTCAAGTCTCTCCAGAGCAGCGAGCATATGACCCACTCGCTCGCGTTGCAATCAATTGCATTTCAAGATAAAGCGAGTGGAAAGGCTGGGACAAGTAAGAGCCTGGGCCACAGGTTACACCCGACCCCGGATGGTTCTATTTCCCCCTTTCACGACTGGCCTCGAGACGGCAGGTACTCAAGTGTGGAAGATAGCCCGAGATTCAAACCATAGCATACTTATAATTCTAGAATTCTATCTGTAGATTTTTCCACGAGTTGTTCAGCATAGTGATGTCTCCAAGGCAACCGGAATGGAGGCGAAAAGGCTTCGTCCAGGCGAACCAACTTCAACGTGGTAGAAATAGATCTTTTTTTTATCACATCACACGCCGAGGGGCCAAAGGAACCTGGTTTCCCAATGCAGCAATTGGCGGGCAGCGGCACAGTCAGTATCAATGCATGAAGCGTTCATTGGCGCATGTGGCCCATCCAGTTTATTAGGATTGGTGATAGCAGGTCAACGGTGAGCCATTTGCAGTCCAGGCGCTGAGGCGATAGAAACTCCCCACAACGTGGAGAGAAAAACGAGGCCATGACTGGAGCGAGCCAGGGTCGAGCGGCAGATAAATAACCCAGTCAGGAAGTGTTTGGTCGCATTCCGCGAGCCTTTCGAGGGCGCCAATTAACGGTCGATGTATGGTCGTCACACTCCTTCCGGCTTGAAGTGGGGCGGCTAGAAGAAGGCAGAT
Source organism: Penicillium goetzii (assembly GCA_037043885.1). Taxonomy (NCBI): domain Eukaryota; kingdom Fungi; phylum Ascomycota; class Eurotiomycetes; order Eurotiales; family Aspergillaceae; genus Penicillium; species Penicillium goetzii. The sequence goes on from JAWLST010000030.1 coordinate 146,416, forward strand.
GTGCAAGTGGGCGCTAACTGCAGGCCAGTCACATCTTCACATCGCAGGCGGACAAACTTCGACAGGCGATCGGGCGAGAGCTAACCGTTGCCCGTTGGGCCTGTCAGCGTCCAGAAGCGAGCTTATCCTCGCATCCCCGCGGTGTGATAGCAGCCCTGATTGGACCACTGCTATGCACGAGACGGTCCTCACCACCTGAACTACTGCATGGTGATCACCCCTCGTCACATCCCAGCCCTCGTTCTGTCGCTGGACTCGCTACCTCCTGGCCATTCGTCTCGGTCCTCGTCTGCCGGTCCCCTAGTTACTGCCGCTGTGTTTCACCATCCTGCATCCCACGGATATTTTGTCCTGTAGAAGCGTTCTGGTTAGCTGCACTGCTGCTCGCGGTTGCCGCCCTCCCAGCACATCTGTTTCATGTTTCCCCCTCCCTGCCCAGTTGCTCGATGAGACCATACATATACCTCAAATCCCCATGCGTGGGACGAACTCCTTCTTAGTTTTCCCAATCTGCATTCCTTCTCGCGTGATCTAGATAACCCCCATTTCGGCTTCAGTCGGGTTTGATCTCATACTGTTCTGGATGGTCCACTGTTGACAGTAACCATCTTACGACTCTCTTAACTGCAACTCTCCATACATTCGCCGTAAGCACAGGCTGGTCATCATTATTTGTGGGTTCCAGAGGCCAGCCTACGTACAATACACACCATGGTCGGTCCTGTATGCTATTGATGTTGAGATACCCTACTGACCTCGCCAGGATTCACTACGAGTTCGACGTAAGGCAGCGCCTGCTTCGGTCAGCACGAAGAACCATGAATATTTCTATCCTGCCAAGGAAGTTGTCAACCGCCGGTTCTCGGCTGCAACGGACTTCGATGACACCGATTTCGAAGCTAGCGATTCGGATGAAGAATCTCTGCAACAGAGTCTCCAGTCGGTATGTTGAAGCATCCAGAAGACTCTGGTAGACCATTCTAGTATGTGCGCTAACACCAGAAAATGCAGCTCGCGTATGACAGTAACACTACTCTCTCCACTCCTGAATTGCCCACGCCGGACGAAGCCCAGCAGAACATCAACATCCGTTTCGATAAATCAATGGTGCGGGGTCCTAACGGTCCTCACCTGTTCAGAAACTCGACTGGTTCGACTATTTATGAGCCATCCACCGCAGAAATTGACCTCTACTTCGAGCGATCTCCCTTGCAAAGCGAGTTCTCGCGGTCGGTAGACACTCCGAATCGCTTCCCATTTTCTCCCAAGACCCCCAAGGCCTTGACAACCGTCCATCCTGATGTCTCGCAAGTCACCGAGGAGGAGATTCGCAACTGGAAACCCAGCCAGGTTGCGCACTGGCTGTATATCGCTGGCTACAATGATGCTGTCATTGAGAGATTCATTGTCAACGATATCGCCGGTTCTGTTCTTCTCAGTCTGCAGATCGACGACCTCAAGGAGCTCAGTATCCATTCTTTCGGAATGCGTCACCAAATCATGGCTTCAATTGACCACTTGAAAACTACCATGCAGACGGGAGTGTCACTAATGCCACCAACTCCCGAGCCTCAAATGCCCGAATTTCCTGGGAGATCTTCCGCTGGTCGCTTGTCCCCAGAACGCCACTCTCCTGGTCGCCAGTCTCCTGAGCGACGCTCTTATACGGTTTCCGTGTCTCCTAATGGAGAAATTCTCTCCAACCGTGCCTACGGACAAACAGGCAACGTTCTCGGCAGTCAAATTACACCGGCAGAATCAGTCTCGATTGTGGGCATCGAGCAAGTTCTTCCCAAGCCGCACAGCTGCTCCAAGGGTGAGAAATGCTCCAAGTTCAAGAGACAACAGCGAATGTTGGAAAAGCTTGCTGCCGAGTTCCCCGACGGTGTGATTCGTGAGGGTGCCATTATCGCTGGTAGCCCCGGAAACCCACTCACGGCCAAGAACATGCTGCGCCCAAAGTCCAACAGTGAGCCTTCGGTGGTGGCCTCCTCGGACATTTTTGGCCCTGGACCAGCCCCTGGACCCAAGCTTTCCGAGGAAGCGTTGAGCGAAATTCAGAAACTGGACCCCCAGGAGACCATTCGGAACTTCCTCAGCTACCAACATGTGGAAAGCCAGCCCAGGCCCGTGCTACCAGAGCTTGAGACCTCTAATCTGCCTCCTCATGATTACCAGATTGGTCTGTCACCACCAACGTTCCAGTCACACAACATGGCAACAAATCTTCGAAATCTGCCCAAGTTGACCATTCCTACAAGCCCCAACACAGAAGAAATGACGACAGCGGTCACTACAAACCGATCCATGACCCCAACTCAGCCTTCTGCGGGTTATGGTTCCCCTACTGCGGTCCAGCGATATGGTCCCTTCACTCAGAAGATGAACATGGACCCGATTGATCACTACCGCCAGGGCACACCATTTTCGGAGATGGATGTTCCTATCACAGCGATTCCCAATGGCCCAATTGCTCGTGAGGCATCCCAGTCGGTTCCTCCCGACATGCAATATGGAACTCTGTTCCCACCATACCGGGACCCGATTGCACGCAGCACCTCAGCTCGCCCCCGTGCTCCTCAGAGTCTCCGACGGGTTCAAGAGGGCAAGCCCCTCACTCCCATCGAGACTCCAGCGGACCTTATCCGCAGTCCCCGCATGCAGCAGCATGGCTATAGCTCCTCCCAATCGTCTCACTCGTCTCTGACCTCGGACCCAGAGGTCACCCAGAGCGGTTACATGAAGAAGCGCAAGACCACACGCCTCCTTCGCCACGAATGGCAAGATGCTCATTTCACTCTACGTGGAACTGAACTGGCCATGCACAAGGACGAGCGAGATGCCCACCGCAACTCGCGTGCCCTCGATATCATTGATGTTGATGATTATGCTGTCGCATGCTCGTCGGTTGCTACCAGCTCTAAGCTGACAGCTGCTTTCAAGAAGTCTGTCCTTCGCAATGGCAACGGTATGGGCGGAGCCCGCAATGAGCCTGCCTTTGCTTTCTCCCTTGTTCCTTCCGGCAAGGAAGGTGAGAGGAAGAATTTGTTCAGCCACAATGGTGCCAAGTCTCACCATTTCGCTGTGAAGAGCCGCGATGAACGCATCGAGTGGATGCGCACTGTGATGATCGCCAAGATTGCCGGCAGAAAGGGCCAGGGCGAGGAAATTTCAGTTAACGGCAACCCCATCTAAGTTGGGTATTCTTACAGTTTGATGTCATCATGTCCTTGTGTATGCTTTTTTTGTCATTGCGAATTGTTTCCTTTGTTTCACTCACTCCTCACTCCCCTTCTCTTCTTTGCATTTTCTCATTCCCCATATTCCTCATGAGCCTGGCGCATCTTTTGGTATACATTTCCTTTGTCGTCTTTTTTTCATTGTCCCCAGATGAATACTCACTGGATGGACAAGATGCATGGTCGCTGGACGACAAGAACAACTTGATACCCAACCTGAATAGGATAGTTAGCATTATAGGCCTTGAGGCAACTCATCAAACAGTTAATTGAACCTGAACCTGAATACTCCCTTTCAACATGTATTAAAATTTGGACTTGGCATACTAGCTACGAGAATAGGGCTGAGGTCATCCCTTAAACCGCAAATCTTTGCTTGATTTGTAAAGACTATTCAGTAGGTTTTCCACCGTTTAAGGTCATTACATTTAAGGTCACCCCATCATCCGTACAACAACATAAGCCCAACCGTCTCCATATGCCGAGCTCCTCACCACCTCTTCGATGGGAGCAGACATAGGAAGTACAGCACCATGTAACACCGGCTTTGCAAGAACAGGAGTCCTCCGACTAGGGAAGAGATTCGGAAGCAACGTATGTAAAACACCCCCTATGGTCTGAGGCTGCATACCTGGGCTCGATCGGGGACTGATAGATTGGCTGTGTTGGACACCCGGGTTGGGTATTGAAGGAGGGAGAGGCGACTGTACTACTTTCAATGATCCGGACTCTTCGTCGGGTGGCAGCGGTAGGAAGATGCGAATCGGCACGTTGCGGAATGGCTGCGATGGGGGAGGTAGAAGAACATGAGAAATGCGTTGGAAAGATGGAAGGTCCACTGGAGACAAATCTGAGTCAGCTTGGTATACTCGAGAATGTCAACTTATACGGAGTTTACCATTTTCCACTGCCTTCCAAAGACCCGATGAGTCCTCCTTGGAAAGGCTCATGATGCCTTTGGCGGTTCCATTTCGAAGAAAATCCGCTTCTTTGACGCTATTGATGAATGCGTCGTTCATGACCATACCATTCTCGTCGAGTCGAACGAGGTCTTCGGCAGGCCAGTCACTGAAATGGACGGTCAGTCGCCAGGGGAAAGGTGATCCGTTCTCCTGGGAGACCTCGCTTCCGAACCCGGTCTTGGTGGCAGGGTCTGCTCCAGCGTACAGGTCGAACAGAAGACCGACTGGGTAGTGCCATTTCAAGGGGACACCCTCAAAGGCAAACCATCCATCATGGTGCCGAGATCTAGGCTCGATCAGATATGGAGAGAAGAAAGCTCGAAGCTTTGGTAGCAACGAGGGAAGATATGAGACCCGTGGGTATGAGACCTAAATGATGAATGTTAATCAGGTTCACAAGCGAGTCATATCGGCATATGCGGTCATTACAAGATAAGCATCAGTTTTGTCATAACTCCGGCTCTCAGAGGGGGCAAGGGCAATCTCCAGGGGAATGCGCCCGTCCCAGATGCTTTTTTGGATGGCTGCAGGAGATGCCGAGTTGTCCATCTCGTAGTAGGACTCGAGATAAATCCGTCCTTGCACTTTATTTTATGTACCCATTAGCGATCTCCTTGATCCACAGGTTTGAACTGGTGGGTAGTCACAAGGCTTTACCAGGTTCTGAGAGGATCTATTGATCAACAAAGTGTGAGGGGCAAGTCATGAGTATGCCGATAAGGCTCTCTGAGATCGTGACTGCCTCCACTTCAGAGGAGACCACGTCCCAGGCGTTTGGGATCTCACATACCCTGCTTCCTTGTATGGATTTCAATCCCTATTCTGCGGCCGGCGACCGTGGAGAAGAGCGAGTGTGTTGATGGTTACGAGGCATCCCCCTCGTAGCCACGTGATGGTGCCTGAGGCTGTCAACTACTTATCGCGCGTCATTGCTCCCTCCGACTTAACAAAAGACCAGCAACACTTTCAAGACTCGATCTTTCAGGTTTGTCCCGTTCAATCAGGTGTACATGTTCTATGAACTAATCTATTGGGTTTTTAGTGGGTCCAGCGAGTAGCTCCTCTAGCGCGGTGATGTCCTCAACCTTTTCAATGTCCAACACCAGCCTCTCAATCTCGTCGCGTCTCTGATCGTCCACAATGCCTTTCGTGAATCGCCTGAACTTCGCCAGCATTTCCTCATTCGAAAGCCCCGGGTTCACGTCCTGCGGTGCAGCCAGAGTCTTCGCGACCGTACTTCCGTCCTTGAATGCGATCGTGACGCGTTGTTCGTATTTCTCGCCCAGTTCCGGCGTGTGGAAACACTCAGTTTTGTCAACTAGATCCCATATATCATTCCTGTCGAGCAAGTCATGGTGGAACTCCTGTGGTGAAACCTGACGGTCTATGGGCTGGACGGCAGCAACATAAGCGCAGGACATCTGCGCCCCCAGCGCTGAGAGCGGCCGCTGTGCCTTCCATCCGCCATGCTTGAAAGCAGCTTCGGACATCTCAATACTGATGCTGTGGATGTTTTCCAAGCTCGATCATCTGTCTGGGTACTCATTTTGCAATTGTGCGACCGTGTCAATGGTGCACTGTGTTCCTGCCATGGAGGCATGCGATTTGACCCGGATATTATCAGACTGCCAGACCTCTCCAAGTCCCTTGGTAAGTTCATCCACCAGGTACGGCGGCTCCTTACCCGAATTCTGCCCGAATGTCGACAGGAAACCACCGTAAGGTTCCTCAAAGACATTCTTGATCCCGATATAACCACTCTCTGCCATCAGAGCAGCAAAGAGGCCATTTCGCGCAGCGAATCCATGCTGCATGCGTTTCACATCGCTTCCAAACTGAGCGGACATTAACCCACATGCCTGAGTACATGCCATGCCAAGCGCATCCTCAATAGCATCTACTGGAAGGTCGAGCAGCTTGCACACTGCAGCTGCCGCAGCTGCGTGGCCGAATGCTGTACCAGAGTGCCACCCTCGTGTCAACATATGTCCACCATAAAGGCATAGTCCAACACGTGGACCAGTCTCATAACCCACAATGGTGGAGAGCAAAAGCGATTTCCCGTCAAATTTAGCCCTAGTGTTCGCTTTCTTCTGACCGGCGGCCGCAAAGAGCGGCGGCAGCAAGATAGAGTTGGAATGTACGGGAGCTAGCATATGCCAGTCATCAAGCTCGAAGGACTGGATCTCGGTACTGTTCAGGAGCGTAGCGGCTAGTGCGCCGAGGTTCTATTCGGTATTCCATGTCAGTCTTCTCCACTCGTTGGCTGTCATAAAATCGTAGACACTGCAGGCACCTTTTGGTATCCCCACACAGTACAGTTCCCTTCTGGTTCCATCGCAAAGACTGCATTTGCAGCCTTCTCGACCCAAGGAAGGTGAGCCCCGACTAGTGCACAACAGAGCCCATCAAGTATCAGGTATTTGGCCCGGGTTTTGACATTCTTTGGCACGTCGTCGAGGGATAGAGTATGGATCCACGAACACAGGTGCTTGGTTACGCCGGGAGTGGCACTTCGCTGATGAGGCATGGCGAATTGAATGTTAGACGGATAATAAGATCTGATTTTGATTGATAATTATTGAGCCAATAAATCTAACTGGAGAAGTATAACAGCATCTCATCTTCATGTGCGGTTGTCGTACTAGCTTTTAAGCATAATCGTGCCGTGACCGGGATGAGGCATGCCGAAAGCGGCCCGAAAATTAAGCTTGTCCGAGCTGATCACCTACAGATTTCTCACCATGGATTAGCAGCAGATCAGGCGAGCCAGGAGGTGACTTTTGAATCAAAGCGCATCCTGCGTCCTATCGACGGAGAATGCCATGTTTATACAGACTTTTTCACCGGTGACAATTATAGACCATCGGCAATTGAGTCTCCACTTGGTCTCTCCCCGACACCCCGTCCGAGTGGAAAACCCGCCCGTCGATGAGCTGTGTACTCCCCGGGCCGTCTTGGCCGTTTAAAAGGAAGAACTTCGGGAAGAATAGTTCGGCCTGCATAACGGCTTGGTGTTTTTCCCAGAGCTCGAAGCCATTATTCAGCCACTGAAGTCTGTTAGGTTGGCATAAGCGAAATGATAGGCAGTGGATGACATCTGCGTACAGTAGGAACTCAATGCCAACGATACCTAAGTCATCAATTTTTCTTGTTAGTCATCACCTCAATGGCCGAACTGAACTCCCGTTTCTTTTGGCCCTCAACCAATGGATAACTCTCTGATCCCTCGCCTTCGGCCCGTCCACGTGGCCCGCAGCGTTCTCATTCTTTCTTTTCGCCTTCTTCTCGGCAATCTTCCGACTAGGTACTCCACCATGGGTAAGGGTTCTCCCCGTGGGACAGAGTTGAGTTCTTCTGCATCTTCCACTTGGATCTACGAATAGGACACTGGTTATTTGCACAGAAATCACGCTCATCCTATCATCCTGCATTCTCCCCACACGCAAGTTCCGGTGGGATCCGGGGAGAACGGATGTCCATGGTGCATGATTACGCACATTGTGGCGATTAGGGCATTCTCGGGAATTCCCACCTGGATAGAACTTCTGTGTCATACTGAACGGAATTGGCCAAAAATGCAAGGCTTTTGTGATGATGCTCTTGCCTCTCGCCAGACCAGCCCGGGGAGTATGCAGAGTTTACACAAAAGCTTGAGCATGGCGCCCGGTTCCACATACCTTGGCAGGAAGTAGGATTCCGAGTTAGATATATACTAGAGGTCATTTGCTGGCCCCGGCTGAACGTTTCAACCGGGGAAAACGCTACCCCGGGTGAACAGCGCTCACCCCGTGGGAATCGGAATTTTGCAGGGAATCTCCATACGCTCATACAGCTTCACTTTCAAACCCCATACTGCCCCAGAGCGCTGGGGTTCTACGCGACGTAAGTTGTGGAGATCGCTCGTTGAGAAGAAATTCCCACACCCACACACCCACCATTGGGGACCGAAACATTACTTAGAGGCCCTTTCCGTCCTGACCGGAGTCCTTCTTTTTTCTCCATCTATAATATCCCTATCCGTCAGAAATTTTTTTCTCTTGACACATCCGCCTTCCACCCAACCCCTCTAGCTGTTCGACTTCGCAGCCATGGGTGGCATTCTACACCTCGTTGAGGATCGGCCAACTCCTCCTTCGGTCTACAATTGGCGAGTCTACGTGCTTGCCCTTATTGCATCATGTGGTTCCAACATGATCGGTTATACGAGTGCCTTCATCGGTACCACTCTCACACTCACATCCTTCAAGGATGAGTTCGGTCTCGATAAGATGTCCAAGGCAGGCAGAGATCTGATCAGTGAAAATATCGTGTCTCTCTTCATCGCCGGAGCCTTCTTCGGATCTCTCCTCACATATGGCCTTAGCCACTGGATGGGACGCAAGGTGTGTCTGACTATTGCTTCGGCCACGTTCGCTTTGGGTGCTGGCCTTCAGTGTGGTGGCAACTCTGCTCGTGGTCTGGGTATTTTGTATGCTGGTCGTGTCTTGTCCGGTCTCGGAACGGGTATTGCGTCCAACATTATTCCCATTTATCTGTCAGAGCTGGCTCCCCCGGCTATTCGAGGCCGTCTTGTCGGTCTGTACGAGTTGGGATGGCAGATTGGTGGTTTGGTTGGCTTCTGGATTAACGTGAGTCATGATACCGGGCTTCCCCCCTTGATCGAAATCTTTTTACCCAAAGCTAACTGGTGGTTTTTATCGACTAGTATGGTGTTGAGCAACATCTCAAGCCGAGCCGTGAGCAGTGGATCATTCCATTTGCCATCCAGCTTATTCCCGCTGGTATGCTTTTCATTGGCTCTTTGTGGATTCGGGAATCCCCCCGTTGGCTCTTCCTCCACGACCGCCGCAAGCAAGCGATGCAGAATCTCTGCTGGATCCGCCAGCTTAGCACCTCTGATCTTTACATCACGGAAGAGGTTGCTGCTATTGACCAAGCACACGAGGCCCAGAAGGCTATTGTTGGCCTCGGCTTCTGGAAGCCTTTCCAGGCCCTTAGCAAGCGCCCGAACATGATGTGGCGTCTGTTCCTGGGATGTATGCTCTTCTTCTGGCAGAATGGCTCTGGTATCAATGCCATCAACTACTATTCGCCTACTATCTTCACGGTGAGTCGTCTTTCCCCCCAATGCCCTCCAATTCGGGCCCTGAAACAAGAACATTTCTAATTTGTTCTCACAGAGCATTGGCGTTGCCAGCGACACCGTTAGCATTATGACTGGCATTTTCGGAGTTATTAAGGCGGCCATGACCTTTGTCTGGCTGCTCTTCCTGGTTGATCAGCTGGGAAGACGTAAGCTTCTCCTTATCGGTGCTGTCACCGGCTCTGTCTGCATGTGGGTTATTGGTGCCTATATCTATGTCGTGGACCCCGCCGATCATCCCACCGACACTCTGAACGGTGGTGGTATCGCCGCTATCTTCTTCTTCTATCTGTGGACTGCAATCTACACTCCCACCTGGAACGGTACTCCTTGGGTCATCAACTCTGTAAGTCCTCATGCTGCCGCCGACATTCGAACCTGTACTAACAATCACGAAAAGGAATTCTTCGACCCCAACTTCCGTTCGCTGGCTCAGGCCTGCACCACTGCCAGCAACTGGCTGTTCAACTTCCTTGTGTCGCGATTCACCGAGCAGATGTTCGCGGCCATGGGATACGGTGTCTACTTCTTCTTCGCCTCCCTATCCTTCCTCGCCTTCTTCTTCGCCTTCTTCCTCATCCCCGAGACCAGTGGTATTCCTCTGGAGAAGGTCGAGCGCCTCTTCAAGATCAAGCCCATCTGGAACGCGAACAAGAAGCTAAAGGCCGAGCTGGCACAAGAGGAAGAGCAGTTCCGATACGAGGTTAAGGACGGTACTATTCACCACGAGAACCAGGACTCCTCGGACGAGCCTTGAAGCGATATGACACGACATTGAAAGAGAATATAGAATTTTGTATAGATTTTGGCATTGGTACATAGACGGACGTTGGGGGTTTTTGCACATCATAATCGACTTCGGGATCGATTTCAGCGCTGAATTGATTGAATTTTCATTACGGACTCAACTGTTCTCATGTAAAAGCTCCAGTGTAATTGCTGATTCAGCCATCTCGCTCAAAGACGAGACTTACCTATACGGCTATCCGTGAGTAAGAGATTTTCCGGCTCACCGGGTTCTCCGTCACTCGTTCTTCTTACCCGATCGGAAAGGGAAGGCCATCGGCATCCAGGCATCCACAGCCTCACTGGTTGATGCCTCAGGCAACAATCTCATGTGACCTCATTTGAGGCTATTAACTGGCGCACATCTTGCGACTGCCGCATCCACTTGACAACAACGTGCTCTGCTTGTCATTATTAGTCTGCCGCCCCGGCGTTCTATCAATCAGTCTTTAGCATGCGGAGATAATCTTGTCTTAAGTGGATGTTCAGGGACGTCAACATAAGCTCGTTCCGCTAAACAATTACCATGACATCCCAATCAGCGCTATCGTACGAGGAGCCGGGAATCCAGACGATTCTGATCCAATCGGGATTCCTGCTGGTTCTCAATTTCGCCAACTCTATCCTGGATAAATTGGTATATTGTGGCTTGATCGGACAGATCTTCATCGGAGTGGCTTGGGGTATGCCGGGCGCACAATGGCTGACCCTCGAAGCCCAAGAGATGATGCAACAATTGGGCTACCTTGGCCTTTTACTTCTTGTATATGAAGGTAATATCGCTTTTCGTTCCTCGTTCCTGCTCGTGATTGTATATGATATGATGGTGGTGTGCGTTGTGCTGTTGTTGCCTCAGGCCTTGGTTGTGATGGCAGGCTCACTTCTATCAGCCACCATCTTCCCATGTCCCCTAATCCGGTGCTGTGAAGCGGGTTTGTGTCCGATTTGAGCATTGAACAGGATCAATCTGGCACATACGACCATAGGGTGTGGAGAACAGGGCTTCCCGTCCGCTCAGCCGTACTTAAGCCACACGCCGGCCAGTTAGTAGTATGGTGGGTGACCACATGCGAATCCTGGCTGTTGTATGTTTTTGTTTTTATTTTTGCAGGGTGATCATTTTCCATGGATTATAGGCTGACATTCGAGGCAGGCGGACTTTCAACATCGTTTAAACAGCTGAAGGCGAATCTTCTCCTCTCAGCAATTGCCGCATTGACGGGTGTTGCGACTCCAATGGCCCTGTCATTTGTACTGATACGTCTTGTGGATGCAACACCCCTTCAAGCATTTGGCGCTGGAGCAGCGCTGTGTTCTACAAGCATCGGCACAACTTTTACAATCCTCTCCACAACTGGTCTGGACAAATCAAGGCTAGGAACTGTGCTTAGCGGTGCTGCAATGATGGATGATGTTGCAGGCCTTGTCATGGTCCAAATCATATCGAACCTCGGCAGTTCTACTACTGGGTCATTCAGCCCAGTGACTGTGGTTCGTCCAATTTGTGTGGCGGTTGGCTTTGCTGTTGGGATTGTCCTCGTCTGTGGCCTCGCTGTTAAACCAGCCGTGCGAAAGCTACGAGCAGCAAATGTGAGCCTATTGCCCAAAGGCAAAGAAAATCAAGTAGCTTTTGTTCTACATATGGCTACTTTGATTGGCTTTGTGACTGGGGCGTCATATGCGGGTACCTCGGGTCTCTTTGCAGCATACCTTGCTGGTGCCTGCATCTCTTGGTTTGATGATCTCCTTAATGCCCTTGAAGAAAGCCCACAGCAAACCGCGAACCCATCTATCACGGCTAGTGGTGACTCTCAGCAAACTATTGAGATGAGTTCACGAGGCCCAACCAACAACGTCCGGGCCCAGTCAAATTCGCAGAAGAGCGGTGCTTTGAACTCAGACTCATCTACAAGCGCTGACCACGAGGTTAAACCTCGAATGGGTTCGGGCCAGCAAACTTTCGATGCTTATTGCAAGCAGCCACTTCATTTTATCCTATGCCCTTTCTTCTTCGTGAGTGACTTGGCCCTCGCATCAACTTCTAAAAGACAGAGCGCTGACTGAAACAGGCCTCGATTGGCTTTGCGATTCCGATAACACAAATGTTTGAAGGCCAGGTTGTCTGGCGAGGTATTGTGTACACCTTACTGATGGCACTTGCAAAAATCGTCACTGGTATCTGGCTTTTACCAATTACGATCAGCCCGCAATCCGGCCTGATGAAACTCAAACGGGCGGCAACAATCCCGATTACCTGGTGCACGTCACGCCGCAAACAAGAAGACGAGAGACAAGCAGCTGGTCGAAGTAAGAAAGGAAAGAAAACCACCCGCCCATCACGCGTTTCTACAAATCCGTCAACATCTCAGCAACCGTCAGAGGTCGATGTCCGCTCTTCGACACTATCAGAACATCCTGCACCAAGCAAACAACCCCGCTCTCTATATCCAGCCTCTATTGTTGGACTGGCGATGATTGCACGAGGCGAGATAGGATATCTCATTGCGTCCGTAGCAGAAACAGGTGGATTATTCGCACAGCCCGACAAAGACACCAATAACGGTAATTCGGAAATTTACTTGGTGGTGGTGTGGGCAATAACATTGTGCACTATCATTGGTCCGATTTGTGTTGGAACTCTCGTGAAGAGAGTGAAAAGTCTGCAGGCCCAGAGGAGCCAGTCTGGCAGCCCTGATCCCCTAGGTGTATGGGGCGTGTCATAGATATGTTCTCGTCTCTCTGAAATAGAAGGTCGCCAAAGAGGGAAAATTAGGCCATTCCAGAAGCAGTTACTGTATATAGCAGCGAAAACGAAGCTACGCAGCAGCGTCAGCATGTTGACCGTGCGCAACAATTCGAGAACTACTGCTGAGGTGGGGGTCAGGAGTTCGTTAAGGTGAGAGATCAAGTCTTGACTCCAACTATCACAATGTCCACCGTAAATCGTGAATCATGACATCGTCCCCTTATGCCGAATCCCTAGCGAATTTCCTCTGCAATGACTCATATACGAATTACGGTGTTTCCAATCCCTCCTTTGCGTGAAGTGCGTCATTACGATTTCAGATTATACAATTTAGTCCCTCTATCCAATGTAAAAAAACTATACATGCATGGGTATCAAATCTCACACCACAGTCGTCTGAAGCTTTTCCACTCCTCCATCTCTTTTCCGTAGCATACTTGCTGCCATTTCATATGCCTTGTCTTTTGCCTCGCACTGTGGGGTGCCTCGAATGGCTTCCTTATCCCACCCATGAGCGCAACCATACATTCTCTCGCAGACCACATATTTGCCATCAACGTTGCGGATATTTTCGGCTAGTTTCTCTGCCTCGATAGCGAAAGCGCACTGGGCGGCAGTGATGATCAAGACATTTTGCGGGAAAATGCTTGGATCGGCGAATAATGGTGACAGTCGATGGTCCTTTGGATCTACTCCCTTGAAATTGAGGCATTTGTGACACAAATGGGAGAAGGGTGGGAATATTTTTCGCATGATAAAGTTGGATTGATCTGCCAGGGGCTTTTCCGGAGTTGGGAGAGCCATGTCAACTGGACCATAAAACGATATGACCGTACGAAAGACATTTGGATTGTCTTTCAAGTTGAAGTGCGAGGATGCACATGACACTGCCAGGGCAATGTTGGCTCCTGCGCTGAATCCTGACAGTGAGACGCAAGAGATGTCGAAACGTTCTGGCAGCGATCGCACCCATGTCACGACGTCTTCAGCATCATTGAAAGCGGCCGGAAATGGACTTTCGGGCGCCAGGCGATATTGTACATCAATCACAGTATAGTCGGTATTGTCTGCAATGAAACGGCAATATTCATCGTCGTTTCCAAAGGTGCGAAGCACAAAACCGCTCCCACAGAAGTTAATCAAGACGGGGCTCGGGTGCTTCTGTTTCTCTCCAGGTGGTTTGTAGACGTGGGCTTTGATAGTCCGACCAGTGTCCCGCGACGGGATAAAGATTGTCTCATCTGGATTTGGATGAAGATCTAGTCTAGGGCGAACGAGACCTCGGAGGAAGATTGCAATTGATTTGTGATAAATATAGGTCAACCCCATCGCTTTGGTGGGTAGCTGGGGCGCAACCGCAATACAGGGAAATAGTTGGTCTCAGTGCACCTGTCAGGAAAAGTGGCCCAGGTCAACTTTAACAAGTTTTCAAAAAAGGGGGCTGGAACGTCTCCCCAGCAGACTACGGGACCCAAGATCAGATCGAATGACAGCATTCCAATATGCAGATACAGGATTTATCCGAGTGACGATCACACTGACGCGGCTACGTCATCCTGCTTATTTGCGGGCTAGTGCCAAGAGCTCATCATTTTCAACGCGTTCGGCAAGATCAAAACACGGGTACGTCTTCTTTTTCGTGACTATGGCCGAGACTAGGTGCATATTATCATAGCCGTATGTTTTAGAGAGCGACAGCAGTCAGGCTGAAAGTATTTTGAGGAGCGATTTTCGCGTGGTATTAATTCATGCCCTTTCATTTGTTCACTCGAGCTGTATATATATACTTTCATTTACTGAATCAACTTCGCCTAAGAAGGAAGACTATAAAGAGCTGAGGTGGAACGTTGAGTACAACCTACTTAACACGGTTAATCAACAGGTATCTCAACATTTGATCATACATTCCGGTCCCTTAAGCACTCACGTCGTCGTTGGGTCAGGGTTTCCATGTCCGTCAGATCTAAGCCTTCACCAAGAGGCATGACTTCCTGAATTCGAGCATAACATCTAGTCCTGTCTACAATGCGTTGTTAAGAAGTGTGTGCAAAGATTTAATACTATCAGACACCCAGCTCTTTATATGTTGCCGGACTTGCCATGTCGAATTAGGTACTTATCCGGGTGCTGCTGGAATTTGTGTTAGACTCCAGCTGTTCTGTATCCATGCAAAAGCTACTGCAAACAACCTTAAACGACTTTTATATGAGAATACAGCGCTTGAGTAAGAGCCCGTGTTTTCTTAACGTGTCAGCCTATCCAGGTGGTCCTCTCGAGATATCATCTATTCCTTTCGACCAGGTATCTGTCTGAATGCTGATCGCCATGCGTTTTGCTGGAAAAAAAGCTGGTAACTAAGACTGCATCTCAACATCGGTTCCCCCAATGTTTTCTCTCATCTTACGTTGGTCGGTTTTCTTTTCTTGGTAGACGCATCTAGGTGCCCTCTGTTTGGGAAACTGTTGCCTAGTCTCATAGCCCTATCTTCTTCGTTCGCACATGTCTCGGCCGATTAGAAGAAAAGAGAAGGCTGATCAAACAGCCTGGGTAATCGGAGACTTGTATCTAGACAAAATAGGACCGATCCACATGCAAATGACCAGCAGACCAAGATACCTACTCTACAGGCGATTTTCTTAGTCACTATTATCATTCATTGCTCCAAAAATTCTGGCAAGGCATCTGGATACAGTCAATTCTCACCGAATAAATCCCACGTACTATTTGGATTAGGTACTTGAATACTTCGCTTCCGGCGCCTGAACTAGAAGGCAAAGAAGAATAGCCGACTCGATGAACAGTACATATATCCACTCGTGAAAACTCTGCACTGATTTACTTCTTAGCGAAAGAACCGCTCTAAATATTGATTCTCACGCCGGAACTTCTACGTGTATTAGACAGTGGATCCATATCCATTTCTTGATGTTTCTTCTTTCCATTGCAACGTTCACTAACCGTCAACTTGTTCATTTCTTGGTACTCCGCGGATAGAAATATCCGCCGTCGATTACCGCGCCACGAGGACAAACCATTGCTTTTTCCAAAATTCGAGCCCGATTTCAATCATGGGTGAGGTTTTGCTTTTGCAAGAAGTCATGACTCGAGTTGCCGCGGAAAATGAAGGTACGCCACAACCATTTTGACCGTAGTCTAGCCTTCTCATGGGTTTGCCCCGTCGAGACCCTCTCTCGACACGCCGATCCCGACTAGGCAGGTGTGCAACATCAGAATCAACCTTGATAATAATCACCAGTTTAAAGTCAAAGATGATCTGTCACTCGTCCCCAAAACCGCAAATAAGTTCAAGCTAATGTTTCAAATTACCAACTTTCGGGAAACCGTTTCCGCCATCCCCGTCCCGACAGTTTGGTTTGGTACTGGACTGGTTTCGCAGCCTGCAAATCACAAGACTGCGCCTTCGAGAAAAAAATGATCAAAAAAGCAACGTCACGAACGACCACCAACCGGATTGCACTAATTGCTGACCCCTCGGAAATCGGATCCCCGAAGATCAACCGTCTACGGCGCCCAGCTCGGGTAGAGGAACTTTGTTGATTCGTATTGGGGAGGCAGAGATTTCTTAGCTAACGAGCCCAAGCTTCTGGGGGATGAGATGATGGGCTGGGCAACGAGGAAAGAAAATGGTTGGGATATTAGGATCCTCGGTGTTCCCCTTTTGGAAGGAGAATACTCGTATATTCCGAGAGTATCTTCATACCAGGCTGTCACAGATCGAGGCAAGGAGTTGTGACTATGGTCTAGTTCAAGCACAACCTCTGACGGACTTCCTCAGAGCCGAGTCGGGTTGTAATATCCATTCCAGTTTGCGGGGGTAATCTAGGGCTGAAACAGCATGAGCACTTGCTCCGAACCCTCCGGGACGAGAGAATGCTTAGATCGCATTGTTTGTCCTCCAGTACGTAGCTGGTTAGCGTGGAAACGGCACTTGCCAAGTTGCCCAGTATCTATATCAGGGTTAGTGAGTATTCAAGTCTCGGATCACGGTGGACAAAGTCCTTTGTACGCCAAGTCGCGTGGGGATGGCGCGCTTCAGAACCGTTGCGATGGAAACAGGGCGCGGTGGTGTTTTCGGCATCGCAGCCGGCGTACGGCCGCACGGTGGCACAGTTCGAGGCTTCAAGCATGATCTCGCGTTTCAGACTTGTACTACTGAGGCGTTCTGCGTGATTGGGCAAACATTGACCCCTCAAGGGATGATTTAGCCGGTCGATCTCTGCCGCTTTTAGCGGTGCCTGGAGTACTATTGTAAAATGCCCCTTGGCAGAGTCATTAATTGTTTGCGGGTATTGGACTTTTGCGTGTGATAGGTAGAATATCGAGCAAATTAAAGGGGTCTGGTTGGTGAACTCTGCCCAGTCCCTTTTTTGTGGGGTCTGGCTGTTAATGCTCGGGTTGAATAGCCAAAATAGGGTACAAAGGTCAACAGTCGGGCGCCTGGACATCATCAGCGAGCGAGGGACTCTCCTCGAGTCGTTCAGCAGAATCCCAACCCAACTCATGATCCGGAAAAGCAAAGCACGGCCGAGCTTCCCGACTGGCGGGCGTCTTACTAACAGGGCGCTAGAAGGCTCATTATGCGATCGATCAGCGAGCAGAACCTTTGAGCTGGGGATCGACGGTTAGCACCAAAAGGAGATAAGGTTGCTGGGATTCCGACGCTCGGACCAGGCGTGCCTTGCATCCCAGCCAGTTGTGGACCCGCAACGTCGTTAAACATTGCTCACTCGAGAGGCTGGAATGATCTGCGCAGTGGACAAGCACGCGTGGAAAAGCAACCTTAGTACGGAGTACTGTACCTGAAACGCCGGTTTCCATATGGGAATCGTGGCTGTGAAGCGCACACGGCGGGGATTGGGGCTACCCTAGGGCTACCCTAGGGCCATTCAGGGCCATCCACTGCATGCTTAGACCGGTCCCTTGACGAACAGCATAATGTGCTGCATAGCTCGGCAGGGCACGAGGATCGGAGACTCCGAGAGGGATAGTAGCAAGGAAACTCCCGTCTTCCACGGAGGGAGCGGACCGTAAGCCACTCGCTGAGAATGAGCAAATGTAGTTGGATGCTCATCTCCGGTCTTTCAACGACTGCCGCACTTATTCTTTTCTTTTGTTCCGTAAACAAGTCCTATTCCAGTGACTTGTTGTACCCGCGGAGACGCAGTGTACGAGGGGCCCATTTGCCACTCTTAGTGGCGCCTAGGGCGACATGCATCCTGCTGATGCCTACCAGATTCGGTTGCTGCGATGTTGGAGCTCTCTGGACTCGTCATACAAAGTCAGCAGTGCAGCGAATAGCGAATAGCAGGCAGGACAGTCCACGTGCCATCCCTTTCGTAGGACACGCGAAAGCCTTGTTTCAGAGTGGTTCAAACTTCAAAGGCTCTTCATTTCCGATGCCCGACGGTCTCCGGATTAGGTCTAGGACTCCAGGTCACCAACATTCCATGAGCGGCATTATGGCTATGTAGAATGGCTGAATCGTAAGGCTTAGCGGCGAGGCTTAGTTGGAATGAGCTCAACGACCGAACGCCGTAGTATAGACAAATGAACAGCCAAACTGACTTGGGCCACGTCTTCGTCGTAGAGATCAGCATCAGTGTAATCGCAAAAGGAAAACCAGAGAAACATACTTCCGCGTGTGGCCGGGGAAATGCCGTAGGTATCACCGGTGTAAGTTTTTTGTTTTGTTTTTTTTTTTTTTTTTTTTTTTTTTGATCTCTTAGTCTTTCTCGCGTGGGGGCAGAAGTGAGGAGGAGGTTAGCAGTGGAGTCGAGCGGCGAAAGTAGAAAGACTCCCCTGGACCAATGCGGGAATCCCCATGTGATCGACCACGTTGGACCCACGACATTGTTGACTTTGTCTACTGTAATTTGTTTCACCCTTGAAGCTTCTCCCCACAGCAACCACGCGAGAATTCCGCGTAATGCAAAGGCGCATTTACCACCCTAGTATGAACGACTCTGATTGATCCACTTTGATGCTAATTGATCCTAGGCTTAGCCTCCTTAACACACCTGGCCCAGGCGCTGTCCGCTCTAGACCCCTGCGCCATGACGCTCTTCCCCTTCCATGACCCTTGTTCGATCTCTCACTGAAGATCCAACGTCCAACCTGCGTGACTGCACGTAAACTGCTGCAGCCGCGCCTCCCTTGGCTCATTCCACAAGTCCCAGATTCCAGATCTAATTTTGCCCACAGTGAAACATGTGGTTGGCCATGTGCCGAGTGGTCCCTGGCAGCGAGGCATGGCTGGCCCTGGAAATCATTCCTTTTCGTTGGCGCTTGCATCGTGAAAGTGGAACCCATAACGACCCTCCCCATCTCCACTCATAAGCCCAACGGGCTACATCTGCATCTAGTTCCTACCTTTGCGGCCCCCATTTGATGAACACCACCCCCTTGGGACCAATCCCGTCCGCCTTGTCGCCTGTTTGGGATTATGCACTTCCCACTACGCCTGACTTGAACTAGCGTCCACTGCATCGAATTCCAGGCCCACCGGATATGGTTCATGCAAACACTGCTCGTCGCCAGTCTCCTCGACCCTCACGGTGGAAAAGGGTGTCACAGGCTCAATTGGTGGAGCCATGCCGTCATGGGCAGTTTATGCGAACTGAAGATCTTTTCCCTCCATTCCGTTCTTCGCTTAGCTCCCATCTGCCCATGTGGGCCGGGAGTGTAAGCTCCTGTCGAAGCTCGCGTGTCTGTCAAGGTATGTCTCTGCTTTAGCATAGCCTCGCAGTAGCTCCTCCTGCTTATATAGAGCCGACATCCCTGCTATTTCAAGACCATCATCAATCCAGATCACATTCCATTGCCTCATCATCTCCAATATCAAAGGCAACCGAGTTGCTTCAAGCTATCACAGTCCTACATTCATCATCGTGGCTACTTTCATCTGCCCTCTTCTATTCTCCATCTTTGGAGCGGATTCAGCATCTCGACGAGAAACATCAGCCAAGGACTCATCTAACACCCATTCTCAACAACAATATTCAACCATGTCTATTCCCGAGCCATCTTCCTCTAGGTAAGGGATTACTGTTTGGACACAGGCTACGCTGCGATGAAGAACTAACACTTTCGTTTTAATAGCTCTCGCAACGCGGCCGGCTCTTCTCTCAGCCAGAACAATGTTAGCCAAGTTCCACGGGCCAACCAGAACAGTGTAAACCGCTTTGCTCGCGCACCAGCAGCAGATGGCCCCTACTTTGCCGGAGCACGAATGCAAGAGCGGTCCACACACATGAACGGCCTCTCAAATCAAGTCAACGCAGTGGATGATGTCCTGAAGTCCAAATGATAAGCGAGCGTCAGCAAGAGTCAAAGTTGGGGTCGTGATTGTGAAATATGTGAAATATGCGAGACCCAAAGTGTATCATAGAGTGTTATCCTTGTCTATGTATTTCTATTATACCAATGAGTTATTCTGCGAAGAGAAATTATATGTCCAATCAAAACACGCTCAGTAGCTAAAGTCAGACCTGCCAAACCCCAAGTATCTTCCTCACAGCACCTTCGCGATGTAACTTGCAACTTCCTCGTACTTAGTGCTAGGGAATTCGTGACCGGCGTCATAAAACTTGAAGACTGCGTTCCCACCCAGAACGGCGGTAGCATCTGTAACAAGCTCATCCTTGATAATGATTGCATCAGTGTTTCCACACAGAATGTGGACCTTGTCACTTGGCAGACCCTTTTCACTCTTATCGTCTGATACAGTGCTATTCTGTGTGCTCAGATACCCCCCCAGGCGTGCCCAGGTATTCCACTGGCGTTGGCCCAGAATCGGACCGTGACGCATACTAGACATGAATGCATGGACAAAGCCAGCATGGTTGTTGACTTGCCACGCGACAGCCGAGGGAATATTGATATGAGGATACTCGCGAGACAGGACTTGAGTCTCAGCCGCGCTTTGCGACGGCAACTCCTCGGTGAGAGCATCTGCGGCATTGAGCTTCTCATTCTTATTTTTCTTGGGTGCAACCAGAGGGCCGGCTCTCAATCGACGGCCAACAAGGTACCCCAGTAGAGACTCTGGCATGAGGCCACCAGAGTAGAGAAGGCGACTTTGGAAGCTAATCTGAGAATCGCGGACAAGACCAGCAGGCGCAAGAAGCACGAGCGATGTCAAAAGTTGCGGGAAGAAAGATGCAAATGCCGCAGCGATTCCACCGCCCAAAGAGTATCCAACCAGGCAGAATCTGCCCGATCCAGCTCCCGTCCAGGAGATGGGCGATGAGGTCAACGCGAGCATCATCTGCGTCGCGAAGAGTCGTTCATCTTGGGGCAGATCAGATGGGCAGTCGGAGTATCCTCTCCCAAACCTGAATCCATAGGTTAGCATTCCTCCTTCATAAAATTGCATTTGGCGCAGCACTCACAAGTCAAACAGCATCACTCGGCAACCCCGATCGACGAGCGCATGGGCCACCCCGCCGAGCGCGATACACGGCGTGGTGATGCCGTGCACGAGCAAAACCTTCGGACCATCCTCTCGACCCCATTCATACACTCGGATCGACCCATACGGGCTTGCGACATCGCGCGCACCAGGCAGCACGTCATCCGGGAGTGGCAGTTTGCGATGTTCATCCTCCGACAGACCAGGCAGAACTGTTAAGCGGGGCGAGATGAGGATGGTCTCTTTGTGCTTGTCTCCCTTGAATAACGACCGAAGCAGAAGGCCGAGTGTAAAAGATGCGCCCGTTACAGCCAACAGGGGAAGTTGTGTTCGCTGGTTGGCCCAGGATTCGGAGAGGAAATCCACGGTTTGGTTGTACAGCGCCATGGTTACGCCCGGATACCCCTGAATTGAAGGGATCTAGCAGTGGTGACGAAGATAAAAATCGGATGAGTATCGAGAATGCGAGAACTAGACGGGGAAGCGTGTACGAGTCGGTTGGGAGATGGAGAGAAGGAGAGAAGAGGACTCGTTGGGAGCCTCCGGCCAGAGAGGACCGAGGCCCCAGGTGGCCGATAAGCCCACCTCCGATAAGGCATGGCGGACGTCATGAGGCTGGTTGACGCGGTGTGAGTACAGCTATACACCTGACATGTCCTGAATGAGAATGAGGACATTGAGAGAGGAATGTGAGGAGCTGAAGATGAGAGCCATCATTCTGAATAAATTTGCGGAGACTGGCGATCATAAAATGTCTCTTTTCAGAATATCCAACTTCCCCTCTTGTCGGAAATGTTTATCCCCGAATACCGCTGCCCAATCTACTCACCAAGACGGAGGTTTACTCCGCACCAGAGCACCTGACGATCTTATTCAGCCTAATCATCTCCGCGAGATGGAACTATTCAGTTTCAACTTAAGTGACTCTCAGAGGGCAAAGATCCACGTCAGATTTAGAAAAAAGCCTCGCGAAGCCACCGAAGCCCACCCTTTCATAGAGAGTTTTGGGCTGGTCGCTTATGTGCGTCTGCAGGCAAGGTGCATAGATCTGTCCAATGTCTCTTCACAAAGAGGAGATGACCTCTCCTAGGCTCCGGCTATCCACAGTTCTGTGAACAGACATATCGCTAAGGATCCAAGACTCTGAGTACCTTGATTAAATCTCCACTAATGCAATGGCACACAACCGTGTCGCATTTGGAAATTTGTTCTTGCAAAACCCCCTAGAAGGACCTAGCAAAGATAAGTCCAATTTACTACCAGTTATCTCTTGCAAGGTGGAGAATTTAGGAGATGAGCAGAGGTGCAAAGAAAGGGTGAAACAGTGACATCAATGACTGCAGCACATTTCTTCATAAAGACAACAAAGTGGAAGAAGACGATTTGAAATGACTAGCTGATTGACCTGTATATGCTAAATATGATTTCATCAATCTAGGTTCGCTATAGATGCTTCATCTTCAAGTACGCCCTCTAGCCTTCGTCATGACTCCAAGTGTCTCAGATGCAAGGCTTGCAGAACCTTTGATAGTGTGGGGAAATCCAATCCCTGTTAAAGTCTGCTGTCATTCAACCCCAATCCTGATGAGCTGACTACATCCTTATGCGCCCCTAGATCTTCTAGACTTTCTCAAGACTCCCTGCCAGTATGTAGATCACTTCCAGCTTAGCCATGGAGGAAACGGAGCTGGCAGCTCATCCGTCCGTCACCATAGAGGAGAAACGAGCCTAATTCATACTACTTCCCTACAAAATCCGCACTATTAAGGTATGGGGCATATGCTAGGTGAGTGGCGTCAAGCCAGTGGACACCCCGCAATGCGATCGACATCACCCGCCAAGCCCGCATGGTCATCCTTCATACTCTTTTCATCCCCTTTTCATCCGCCGACGCTTCAGATTGCATGCAGCATCACCAGCCCACCCAATGAGCGACAGAGCGTCTCCCCGGGTTGGAATAGGAGCCCTAACTATCTTTGGGTGGATCAAATGGAGGTTTCGTCTCGGCTCCGGAAGAACTCTGGAGACGACATGGAACAACGGTCACGTTTTATCCAGCCCAAGCTTTCACTATGGGGATCCATCGCGTTGATAACCTTGATCGTACACAAATGCTTAAGGCTACCATATACTGTTGCTTAAATTACCGTCATGCTTTCAATCGTGGAACAAGTGGTGTCAAAATAGGACTGTCATGCTGGGAGTACGTGGTACATGTCGGTTCAGTGAGTTTTTTTTTTTTTTGTTTCGAGTTGAAAGATGGCCAGGTACGATTCCTCAAAACGAATACGGGGCGCTAAACCACTACCTTCTCATTGAAGGATATTTTACTCGGTTTATCCGTCGTGCCTGAAGAATATTACCGAAGAGGGGGTTTCGTCGCCGATCTGAAACGGCCTATGCCCAAACGGGCGTGCAGAAGCCTCCTGCCCCAGAACGCCTCTTCCGACTAGAAACCGTTTTGTTCGCAGCGATATGTCCCAAACTCAAGCCATGCAGCAGCCATGGTGCCGAGTGGCGACTTTGGCGGATTCAGCCACCTCCACAGTGTCTTATGACTCTGGAGGGCGGGGGGCATACGTAACCGGAGTATATCACGCATTGCCTCAATCGCAACGAACAAGCAGAAACCAGAGCTTTCGATTTGATGATCCACTGGACATCTCAATGCCAATCCACATCGACAGGGTCATTTTCAATGGAGACACGAAAATTCCACTGCTATCGACCAAACCAGATCGGAGAATCCTCCGTGCTGATGGACATTGAAACCACTAGCGGCTACCTAACCGCCGTAGACTCCAGTTGAAGACCTTGTCGAGATCCATTCTGTCGAGTTCTCACGGCGATCGTTCCCCTGTTAATCGTGGAGCCGGGTCCACTTTCCAACCAATGCACGACGCCGGCCGTCACCTAATCTGGCAGTCCCCGCGATTTTGATGAAGGGTCTCGTCTGCCTTCTGTCTCGTTGTCCATACCAATTTGGCGACGGCGTCAGGGTCCGCTACACCGGGCATTGGGCCGCGGAAGAACTTGTTTCCAGCTTTCTGGCATGGCAGACCAAGTTGATGTTGTCTGAAGCAAGAAGTGTTATATAAGGATCCCGTCGCCGCGTCTTCGGTCTTGGTTTTGTTCAGCAACTGCAGGACAGTTTGAAGAAGAGCAGAGACAAAAACGAAAAATCAACCGACAAACCATTCATTCCTTGGATTCTCCCAAAGATGTATCAACGCGGAATCCTTTTCTCTGCCTTGATGGCAGGTGTCAGCGCCCAGCAGGTCGGCACACAGAAGACAGAGACTCATCCGGCTCTCACCTGGCAAGAGTGTACCTCCTCCGGCTGCACGGATAAGGACGGCTCCGTCGTCGTGGATGCCAACTGGCGCTGGCTTCACTCCATTGACGGCACCACCAACTGCTACACTGGCAACGAGGTATGCTTGATCATCCATCTCGCGAATGACCTGAGAACTAACCATTGAAATTTGCCTTGAATAGTGGGATACCACTCTTTGCCCCGACGATGCCACTTGTGCTACCAACTGCGCTGTCGATGGTGCCGACTACGCCGGCACTTACGGTGCTACTACCTCCGGCAATGCCTTGACCTTGCAATTTGTGACTGGCGCCAACGTCGGTTCCCGCTTGTATCTCATGGAGGACGACGACACCTACCAGATGTTCAAGCTGCTGAACCAGGAGTTCACCTTTGACGTGGATGTTTCCAACCTCCCCTGCGGCCTGAATGGTGCCCTTTACTTCGTCTCCATGGACGCTGATGGCGGTCTGTCCAAGTACGAGAACAACAAGGCCGGTGCTAAGTACGGTACTGGTTACTGTGACTCCCAGTGCCCTCGTGACCTGAAGTTCATCAACGGTCAGGTTAGTAACTTTATAACCTCATACTGTCTCCTGACTGGGGCTGAGACTAATTGATCTTTTCTAGGGCAATGTGGATGGTTGGACCCCCTCTGAAAATGATAAGAACGCCGGTGTTGGCAAACACGGCTCTTGCTGTGCTGAGATGGATATCTGGGAGGCTAACAGCATTTCCACTGCTGTGACCCCCCACCCCTGTGATACCGCCGGCCAGGTTATGTGCGAGGCCGACGAGTGCGGTGGCACCTACTCCTCCAGCCGTTACGCCGGTACCTGCGATCCCGATGGCTGTGACTTCAACCCTTACCGCATGGGTAACGAGACCTTCTTCGGTCCCGGCATGGACGTCGACACCAACTCCAAGATGACCGTCGTCACCCAGTTTATCACCAGCGACGGCACCGCCACCGGCACTCTCTCGGAGATCAAGCGTATCTACGTGCAGAACGGCAAGGTGATCGCCAACTCGGCCTCGGATGTTAGCGGTGTCACCGGTAACTCGATCACCTCGGACTACTGCACTGCCCAGAAGACTGCCTTTGGCGACCAGGATATCTTCTCCAAGCATGGCGGTCTCTCCGGTATGGGCGATGCTCTGGCCGAAGGCATGGTTCTGGTTATGAGCTTGTGGGATGACCACAACTCCAACATGCTCTGGCTCGACAGCACCTACCCCACCAATCTCACTGCTACTGACCCCGGTGCTGCCCGTGGTTCTTGCAGCACTGACTCTGGCAACCCCGAGACTGTCGAGTCTGAGTCTGGCTCTGCCACGGTCACCTTCTCCAACATCAAGGTTGGCCCCATTGGCTCTACCTACTCTGCTTAAATGTTGAGCTGGTAGGATTGTGAATTCGTTGTGTTCTGTCTTGTTCTTTTGTGTGCGGTACCTTTTAGGATTCTAAATCTAACAAGAGGAGCGGGGTTGGAAAGCAGTGACTTTGAAAGCTGTTGAGCAGCGATATTGGGGCTGTCTTTGTAGATTTGTTCCATTCGTTTCTTTAGAGAGAGCTATGCTCCCCTTTTCACTTGTGACCTTTATTTCGTGCAAATGCATTATTGAATTCGAGTATACCTAAGGTTCCAGACTCGCTGTACCCGACCATCTGTTAGTTGCCTTACTTCTAGAGGCGATTAATGCCACCCGAGGCAAAAGATAAAGAAATACATATAGTAGTTTGCATAACTGATTACTGACCGCTCCAGGGAAAGCTCCGTCTACCATAGTATCCTGTGCCTCCAAGTTTACCTAGGCATAAGCAAGTGCTAGTCAGGAGATAAGGTTCATTACGCTTGTTAAAATATGAAAAGCGTGGATGCAAGTTTCCATGTTGACGCCCTCTGAGATTTTCTTTGAGAATGGATCTCCTTGCAAAAAGGATTATTGACCTTTTCACAACTCACAGGATTTGAATGCATATCTTTGGTTTTCACAACAAGAAGAAGACCCCACTGGTCAGTATTTCTAGATGTGATTGAGAAAGACTTCACTAATTATCTGGTAGGAAATTGTCACCGCTTACTAGCCATCCATCTTGGAGACCCGCAACATTTTCCTGAAGCCACTGAAAACCATGACAAAGAGAACTTAGACCTACCCGGGTGATGACTATCGAATTTGCGATACTTCGAAGAGGACCAGGATTACACAGGAGATCAAGGAAATTATGAAGAAGATTCGGAAATAACATGGCAAAATGGATGGCTATGCCCTACACATATCTAATTGATTCATCCACGGAAAATTGGAAAGTGTATGGTTGGAGCTGAGTGAAGATAAAGACTGTTGAATAGTGACTGCACTTCATTGTTTCTCATCCACTTCTCGACAGAGAATTTAGGCTGGATTTTATTCGCGCCTGACTGTTAGTTTGTGTAAAAACTTTATTACACTCCAGCATTCAGGGTTTGATATGTCCTGTACCTTAATCTATGATGTCATTCATCACCAACTAGTCCCACTTTAAAGTACAGTCAAAAGGCGGTAAAGGCGGAAGATTCCCGGCCCGTGAAAAAAACGGGCAGCTCCAAAGCTCTCCGACTCCGCTTCGTAGCTTCGCAGTGAAGAAACCACAAATTCCAATCGTCAATTGCCTCCGTCCTGCTTGGCTTAACTCTCCGTGCCACCATGTTCGACACGGTTTGTTCGCTCCCGCTGTCCTCGGACTTGTTCACGCAGGCTATCCACCCGAAGGAGCCTGTCGTGTCCGTCGGACTGGCTGCGGGCCACGTTCAAACTTTCCGCTTGCCATCAGAAGAGAATGACAGCGAGGATGATGCCTCGACCTCGTCACGCAATGGCAAGGGCCACATTGACACCATGTGGAGGACACGGCGGCACAAGGGCAGCTGTCGGTGCTTGGGGTTTAGCGTCGATGGAGAAATGCTGTACTCTGCCGGCACGGACGGTCTGGTGAAGATTGCCAAGTCGGAGAGCGGGCAGGTGGAGAACAAGATTGCAATTCCTCTCGAGAAGAGCGGGTACGTGGTTCATCTTCATATTATTTTATCGGATGCACCATCTTGAATTCCCCGGGCTAACAGTTCTCTCCTTGCCCCGCAGCTCTATCGATGCACCGACCGTGATTCACGCCCTCTCCCCTCAGACTCTTTTGCTTGCGACAGACTCAAGCGCGCTGCACCTCTACGATCTCCGTATTCCTTACTCCAAGGTGTCTGCTAAGCCCGAGCAGTCGCACCACCCCCACGACGACTACATCTCCTCTCTGACTCCTCTCCCTGCCTCCGACACCAGCACCTCTGGCTTCAGCAAGCAATGGGTTACGACTGGCGGCACCACCCTAGCAGTGACCGATCTGCGCCGGGGTGTCCTAGTGCGCAGTGAAGATCAAGAGGAGGAATTGGTTAGCTCCGCCTTCATCGGCGGACTCGCTAGCAGCGGAACCAGCCGCGGTGAGAAGGTGGCCGTGGGTGGATCCAACGGGGTTCTCACGCTCTGGGAGAAAGGCGCGTGGGACGACCAAGACGAGCGGATCTACGTCCAGCGCGACGCCGGTGGCGCCGAGGCCATTGAGACCCTGACGACTGTGCCAGATGATTTGGGGAAGGGCAAGATGTTGGCGGCCGGTCTTGGCAATGGATTGATCAAATTCATTCGCATCGGCCAGAACAAGGTGTCGTCCGAGGTTGTTCACGACGAGACTGAGGGTGTGGTCGGCCTTGGCTTCGACGTTGAGGGCCGTATGGTCTCCGGTGGTGGTCAGATCGTCAAGGTCTGGCATGAAGCTGTGAATGGTTCGGGCGGAGACAGTCTGGCTGGGGAAAAGCACATGATGGGTGACAGCGACGACAGTGATGATGATTCTGATGACAGTGATGCAGAGGAGCGACGGAACGCCAACGCGAACGAGCGCAAGAAGCGCAAGAAGGGCAAGTCGGGCCGTGGTACTGGACCCGATGTCATGGCTTTTGACATGGACTAAAAAAAAGAGAGAAAGGCCTATTCTATTCATAGCCGCAATATCTGATACCCATTTTATCTGTTAGGATACCACGAAAGAAAGAAGTTCATTTCTAAGCCATCTTATTGGTGTTCCGAAGGTGTTTGAGGGTATGTTAGAAAGTAATTTGAAGGGCATAGTTCGAAGTCTATGGTTCCCTCAGGGTATGTTCACATCCGAGGGGGTCCAGCAAAAGGAAGAAGAATAACCGAAAGTTAGCCAATTCCTCTCCAGTACTAACCTAATTCAACATTTGCGGAACGCTTATTCATGCTGAACTAAGCCTGGGGGATTTCCGCGATGCTTGAGTCGATGCAACTAGACAACGACTTTGCAGAGGCATTGAGCCAATTGTCGTAGCCAAACAGGTCAGGAGAGAGTATCAAGAGCATACGAAGCATCCGAACCATCCAATTGATCATATAATCTAGTCAATAACTCAAAATCTTCGTTCCTGAGCCACCGGAGAACTTGCACACCGGAACGAAGCTCAATCGAACTGCCGACGGCCGACCCCACGGCCCCACGGCAGTAGCCCATGACGTTCTTCGGATCACGGTGGGGTGTGGGGGGTAGTTCAATTATAATTATTATAAGACTGCATTGATCCGCTCTCTATCCGGGGGACAAGAAATCAACTGAAAACTGTACCGAAAACCTATCCCCATGGACGCCTTCGAGTACAACCCCAATACCGGCCGCGTCGTCTTCGGCAGCGGCACCCTGCAGAAGCTCCCCGATGAAGTCGCCCGGCTGCAGGTGAAGGCACCACTGGTACTCTCGACACCGCAGCAAGTCAGCCAGGCCGAGACTGTCAAGGATGTGTTGAAGGGCCAAGTGGCCGGCATCTTCAGCGAGGCTACTATGCACACCCCGACTCATATCACTGAGAAGGCATTGGAATATGCCAAGGCACAGGGCGCCGACGCAGTCATCTCCATTGGAGGTGGAAGCACCATTGGACTCGGCAAGGCGATTAGCATTCGCACTGGACTTCCGCATATTTGCATTCCAACCACGTATGCGGGCAGTGAGATGACTCCCATTCTGGGCGAGACCGCCGATGGGCTGAAGAAGACTCGCTCGGATCCCAAGATCCTGCCTGGCACCGTCATTTACGATGTGGACTTGACCATGACCCTGCCGGCAGCTATGAGTGCTACGAGCGGTGTTAATGCTATTGCCCATGCCGGTCAGTGAATATCCACATCTATGGAACATCCTTTTCAAAGCACATTCCGACTAATTCTGTCCTGAACTATACAGTCGAGGCTCTCTACGCCCGCAACACCAACCCTATCATTAACATGATGGCCATCGAAGGCACCAGGGCCCTCGCATCCGCTCTTCCCGAAATTGTCGAGAACCCATCTTCTCAATCAGCTCGGTCCAAGGCCCTCTACGGCGCCTGGCTGTGCGGTACATGCCTGGGCAGCGTGGGCATGTCCATTCACCACAAGCTGTGCCACACTCTGGGCGGTAGCTTCAACCTTCCTCACGCGGAGACTCACACTGCAGTCTTGCCCCATGCCATCTCTTACAATGCCCCGAACATTCCCGAGGCTATGAAGCAATTAGCAGAGGCTTTGCCGGACAGCAATGGCGATGCCATCCACGGTCTGAACGTCCTGCTTGAGAAGCTGAAGGTCAAGCGTGGCCTCAAGGACTTTGGCATGAAGGAAGAGGATATCGACAAGGCTGCTGATATCGTGGTCTCCAATCCTTACTGGAACCCTCGTGCGATTGAGCGGGCTCCTATTCGCGAGTTGATCCGCCGAGTATGGGCGGGAGAGCCGGCCAAGGCGGATTTGTAGATTAGAATATTCAGCAGGAACTTCAGATTTGATGAAAGATGTTTAGAGATATGGAACAGCTTGAGCTAGGCCTCGATTTATCCCGTTTTTCTCAATTTTAGCTCTATATTATCATGTTCATCGGCGGCGATGCTAGGGTTGGGCCTCTGCCAATGGGCTGATCCGCAATTTTTGTTATCGGCGGGGGGAAGGTGGGGGAATTATTTTTCTCTCCAAAAATTTTAGGACCCTCCACCATATCGCCTGTCTACCCCTCCAACACCCACCTACCAGTATATACTTTCCAAATGGGCTCCGAAATGGAGGCAGCGCCCGTGCTGTCCACCCCCGACGATCGAATCCTCGAGGCTGCCGAGCCCGTCATCGCCAACGATGCGAAGCAGCCGCTGTCTGACGATGAACTCTCCATCACCTACGACATCGAGCGCACGTTGAAAGAGATCCGCCAGGCGCGGTACAAACGCATTGCCCTCCAGTTTCCCGATGATATGCTCCCCGATGCGCCACGGGTTTTTCAACTACTCAGCCGTGGCCTCAACTCCGAGGAGGTTGCCAGTGCGAATGGGACACACGCGACCGGCCAGACAAATGATGGTGCCGCGGATGCGGAAGGAGGCATAACCCAGTCAGTGTCTCGGCTGTCTGTGGCCGATGAGACAGAGAAGTGGTCTCCTCGACTCTATATTCTGGCCGACACCTCGTACGGCACCTGCTGTGTGGATGAGGTCGCCGCGGAGCATGTCGACGCAGACGTCGTGGTGCATTACGGGCGTTCCTGTCTGTCGCCGAGTGCCAGACTGCCCGTCATCTATGTCTTTACAAATAAGGCCTTGCCTCTGGAGCCCGTCGTGCAGGCGTTTAAGACCACCTATCCGGATCTGACGACCAAGGTTATCATTGCAGCCGATGTGACCTTCTCCGGTCATGTCCCTGAACTCTACGCTCGCCTGGTGCAGGATGGCTACAGCAATTTGTTTGCTACCGAGGTGGCTCACGAGCCTTCCTCGCCCATTCCCAATCGCACTGTGCCCGAGACTGTTCGAGAGGCTCCAGAGACGCTGTCAGACTGGCAGCTGTTCCATATCTCTGACCCACCTACCGCCCTGCTCCTGATCCTTGCTTCGCGCGTTGCCGCCATTCATATCTACCCCACGAGTAACCCAAGCAACACCAATATCAAGCCACTTCCGGCTTCCACTTCGGCCGCATTGCGCCGTCGCTATGCGATTTTGACTTCTCTGAACACTGTGCCGATCTGGGGCATTCTGATCAACACCCTCAGCGTTAAGAACTATCTGCACATTGTGGATCATGTGAAGGAGCAGATTTCTGCTGCGGGCAAGAAAAGCTATATGTTCGTCGTGGGCAAGCTCAATGCCGCCAAGGTCGCCAACTTTAGCGAGATCGGCGGTTGGGTGGTTATTGGTTGCTGGGAGAGTTCGCTGGTGGACAGCAGGGATTTCTGGAAGCCCGTCATCACTCCATTTGAGTTGGAACTAGCTCTGAAGAGCGATGCCGAGCGAGTCTGGACCGGATCGTGGCATAGCGACTTCCAGGCCGTCCTCGACAAGCCTGCCGAGGAGGAACCAAAGGAAGTTGAGAAGGCGACCTCAAATGGTGCAACCGACGACGACGATGACGAAGACATGTCGGAACCCGAAAGTGCACCGCCCGAGTTCGACTTACGCACAGGACGTTACGTCTCGCATTCCCGTCCGATGCGAGATCCCGCACCCCGCGCTTCTTCCCAGATCGACGGGTCGACCGCGGCCGGACCAGCCGCTGCTAGGGCTCTGGCCCGGCGAGCTAAGGGTGACTTAGCGATGATCGGCGGCGCCGTCTCGCCAGGGGCGGAGTTTTTACAGTCCCAACGTACATGGAAGGGGTTGGGAAGCGACTTCGATATTCGGTACGACGAAGAGGAGGACCCATCAGACAGCACGCTTGTCAAGGAAGGGCGCAAGGGTATTGCGAGGGGCTACACTGTGGGCGAATCGAGCGAGAAACATTAGTTAGCGCCGCTCTTTGGGCCCTTTGAGGCGACGACCGAGCGCCCTATAGAAGACATCCACCACATGGAAACCATTTGTACATACAAGTGATAGAATGCAAATAATGTTGTCGATCAACCATTTTGGAACTGGGGACATTCAATCTATTAGTATTATTTAACTGTGACTATTCAGTCTTCCTCCTAAGACCCTTGCTCTACCTGAAGACAGACCATGCAGCGTAGTATCACATGACGCTGGCTTCTCTAACGGGGCGCATCCGGCACAACTGGACTGACTGTCTTTCGATCTTCCTTTTTTTTTTTTGGGCTTGTGCATAATCCCGTGAGACCTCTCAATTTTCATCTCTCTCCTCTTCCTTTCTGACCTTTTTTTTGCTTCGTATCTCTATTTCTTTTCGTAAATCCCCCTCCCTCTCCCTCCCTCGCTCCCCCTTCGGATAGCCGATCCGCCCAGCCCTTGCGATCCACGTCTTATCGATTACCGAACTCAGTTCAACGCTGTACGGCCTTGCATGGTGGCTTGTCTGGAGATGTGATTGCACATTACCCAACTCCAGCCCACCTTATCATGAGCTGCGTCCTGACACAAACCACCCGCGACTTCGCGCTATCCCATCTCTCGACCTGAGCTGGATTAAGTTGACCGAGCGAGATCAAGATCGGTATCGGTATCTACTCACGCGGGCCCGGCGTCAAATCGCCGCAACACGACCACCATGGCGCAAGCACTCGCGGGCTCTGAGCAGGCACCGCAACAGCTCGTCGAGAATGCCCTGCAAAATAGCGTCGTTCCAGCACAGCGAATACTTTCTCTCTTCGAACGGGTAATCACCACCAATGCACCCATCCTCGAGTCCCTACTCCTCCAAGTCCCGACCGACACCATCCTCGCGCTCTACCACACCTCCCACTACCTCCGCACGTTCCTTCAATCATACCCGACGGCATGGAAATCTCTCTCGTTTCGACTTCTCTGCCCGTCGGGCACCCTCCCGTCAACACGGATTATCATCCCGGGCATGTCGGACCCGGAAACGCAACGCCAATCACGACCATATGCTTTAGATCAGCTGCTGATGAATGTGGTGATCCCGTTCAGTGGATGCCTCAGGAGCTTGGAACTGGATAATACGGCCGTCTCGGGTCAGATTCTGATCTCGACCGTGTTGCATGCGCGCCGGCAGACGCTAGAGCACCTGTCGGTTCGGGGCTGCAAGAATGTATCTCTCAAGTACCACATTATCCCGTATCTGACCATGTTCGGATTGCAATATGACGTGGATATGGAGAAGAATATCGGCAGCTCTCCAGCCACCCAGCGGCTTGCGCTCAAGAGTCTCTATGTTTACCGATGTCGTCACCATCGGCGTCGGCCGTACCTCTCTGCTTCGCTACTGCGGAAAGACTCTGACTCGGAGCCGACTCATGATTTAGTGAATCTTTGCCATAAACTAGGGATATGGACTGACACTGCCTGGTGCACGACGCCAGCAGGAAGATGTTTCCGCAGACGCGGGTATGTCTCGATGCGGGTTCCGCAAGGTTCTCCAGAGGTTTGGGTGGTATTTGACCGGCTATGGCGATGCAAGAATTGGATCGGTCCGGTGGACTCTAAAACAGAGCGACCACGTGTGCCTGATGGGAAGCTGTGGGAGAACTGCGACTCGGGATGCCATGGTGAAGCCCTGGGTACCGGCGAAGGGCCAGATGTAGGCGAGGGGAAAATGACACCGGCGCATTTACGCCAGAGCCATACGCAGTTTGTGCAGAACGTGAAATGCGACAACTGTTTCGATGATATCTCAGAACGGTGCGAGCAGTGCAGCATCCTGATGCATTGCGTGGGGTGTCGGAGAACCCTGTGTGCAAGCTGTGCCTATGAGCGCCCCTACCTTCATCGAGGACCATCTGCTACCAACTCTGGAAGCAACAGTAGCAATGACTCGAACAGTGCAACCTCTCTATGGTGGGCTCCTGGGGCGACCCTCTCACCTAGCTCGATGCAAGACCCGGTCTCAAACCCAATGGACAACACTGCATTCCACGGGGGTGCGCCAACGTCACATCCTGCTCTCAAGTTCCACTGGTGCTGCACGGAGCCCATCTTCTCTGGAGGAGGGGGTATCAGCATCGGCACTCCTAGTCGAGATGTTGATCAAGTGCGTGCTGTTCCTTTGCCCCGCGGTCAAGGCTGGGAAGACCTCGAGTACACCGTCAGCGAGTGGAGCAAGACCTTCCCAAAGTACGCTTATGGCGATCCCAGTAAACCGGACTACTCGTTGGAAACGGGCCACCTCGCCATGATGAAATGGTTGCTTGGACCGCCCAATCGACAGGTGTCACCGTGCCCGCGCAACCTATGCCAGGAGTGCTACGACTCGCCACAGTGGAAAGTGCATTGCAAGAGCTGCTCCAAACCTCTCTGCATTGAACACGACCTCCGCGGGCTTCGTCTGCGCATCTGCGGCTACAGGGACCTCGCATTCGAGAAAATGACTATTCAAACGCGATCTGCGGCACATTTATCACCTGATGCGTCCTTCAGCCAACAACTCCCTGGCTACGACCTCCCATTCCGAACGCATCGGATCATCGACTCCGCCAACAGTAGCTTTATTGACGATCCACAGGGCGATGGTGTCGCAGACGACACCGAATTGGACACGCCAAATGTCGATGGATCAGCTCATCCGCTCTTCTCTCGCAATGCTACTCGCTCCTTCTCTGCCCCACCGTCCAATCACTCCGGATCATCCTCACCAACGTCCGTATCCTCCGAGTCCCCCTTCGAAGCGCCACGGTGGCAAGGATGCCAATCTTTCTTCTGCCCTCAATATCGTGCTGTCGGGGATCAACGCCAACGGTGCCCGAGCTACCTCCGGGAATGCAAGGCCTGCGCCGTGTATGTCTGCCAGGATTGTGTACAAGCGCATCCACCGTGCAAGTGCTCCTACTGCGAGGAAAACTATCTGTGCCCGAACTGCATGAAAGTCCGTGCTCGTGACGGGACATGCCGCCGTCGAGAAGAAGAGAAGGCACGGAGGGAGCGGAAGTGGAAAAAGGACATGCAGGTGCTTGAAGGCATCTTGGAGCTCAAGGTTGCCAATGAAGTTGCCGAGTTTGCTGGCCAGTTCTTTGACCTCGTCGAGCTTGACACTGAAGGCGCCATTGTCACCAGCTGTCTCATGGACGATACCGAGTCTGAGGAACCGCAACCCGGTGATTCGCAGGTGCTTTCCTCGGGCTTGAACACGGACGTCGGTTCGAGTACTATGTTCTTCGCAGACAGCTTCACCGGCGCACCTGACGAGTCGGAATAAGCTTCATCCAATGAAAGAAGCCACGATTCAGCTCACCGCATCTACTCCCATACTTCTGTTCTCACGGGCCTCTCCGCTTGTTTTATTCCCTTTAGCGATCTTTCCTCATACCACGGCGTCAGCAGGGAAGGCCACCATACTCATTTCCTGGCATCTATCACATCACACCACATCATCCTCGAATCTCTCTGCACGGGATTTGTTTTCCGAAGCGATCTATGCATGGCGGGGAGCGCGAAATAACATGCTACTTCGTCTGGGCGTTTTGCGGCGTGGGGTGCGTCTACCACCGGCATATCCTGCACTTTTTGTCCCTTGATTCTTCCCTATCCTTTGTTCTACCCCCCTCTCTTTTCAAAAAATCTTCCAAATCGGACCAATGCTGCAGATAGCGGACGGGGGGTCCTGTGCCCCGTTTTGCTTCTTCGGCGACTGGGTTTGCAGGAACACAAACCGGTCTGATGACATGGCTGGCCAATGGATGCAGGCACCGAGCCAGTACTTATCATTATTTTATTTTTTTTAGTCTCTATTTTCTTAGCTTCCTCGGTTGCCAGGCTGGTTGATCCAGCGCGTGATTAGGTGAAGGATGGCATGGCACGGCAATATTGGCGGGACTCATTTTTTACGATCATGATGGGCTGTGCAGCATCCTTCAGTTTTTTTCCATATATCCATATTTATTGCTCGTGATCAATCTTATCCCCTTTTGGTAGTTTACTGCCCAGGAGGTAGAAGAACTGGTTATATTCCTTGTAAAAACTTAAGGAATGTCGCATTTCTCCGTAGGTTTTTAGAATAAGTACAGTGGGGTTCCATAAGTTTGAAGCCAGGACAAGTTTTCAAAATAGATTTTCAGTCAAGAGTTGAATGACAGACCAAAAAAAATGACACCTGAGTTATCAAGAAAGACGATTTAAAACATGTTTAGAATGATCTTCCGAAAAAGAGGAAGTTGAAGCATATCTGGTTGGACTGTTTCTCTGGTCTCAGACTCAGACACCTTTGAACTGCCACTGTACCTAATAAACCTATGGC
Source organism: Penicillium goetzii (assembly GCA_037043885.1). NCBI lineage: Eukaryota > Fungi > Ascomycota > Eurotiomycetes > Eurotiales > Aspergillaceae > Penicillium > Penicillium goetzii. The sequence continues at coordinate 183,252 of JAWLST010000030.1, forward strand.
TCTTGGTGTTTACGGAACTCCGGCTTGTGGAGACAAGCAAAAGGACCCATCTGAATAACTGGATCCGATAGGTTAAGATCCCACTTGTAAGTATATCCACCGCTACCTAATCCGCCACTTCCATCTCTTCTCTTCTGAGTCTTCTCCGGTCCGCGGGTACGGGAGTATAAGCTCCTACTCTAAGGCTGATCAATATCAAAAGAAAGACTAGCGTGACCCGTGACGTGGTGCATCAAAAACGCTAGCAACGAATCTTACCCGAATATCCGCGGATCTACATAGGATCTAATTTGTCCACGAAATGATAATCACGCTACTAGCCTCTAGGCCGCTAAAACTCCGGCGAAATACTGTAGCACCCCCACGGCTACGGCAGTGCCGGCGCAACTTAGACCTTCACAGCTGGATCGCCATCTCGTGATACCTGAATCATCACGGAGCTAACAATTCCGCTCCTCTTTTGAACTGACGTGGCAGGCTCAGCAACGACACCTACACGCCCGTCAATCATCATACCTAACCTCGTCGCTACTAGTCATAGCCTCCGGAAGCCCGACTCCCAAAGCCGACGACAAAAGAACCAGTACTTACTTACCTAGTGGCAACTTATCGCCATCCATCTTCCGATCCCAATATCCAAATCGGGCCATACCGATCGAACACCCTAGTGACCCTACACTAAGTACAGTCCCACTAGTTAAAATCGATACGTATCTTTTTCCACGGAAATTCCACAAACCGCGCTAGTGTCGAATTGACGTGTCCAAAGTACCCTTTCTAGCCTGATGGAGATAGGTATTTTTGCCACGTCAGTATCTTTGCGCTCGCTGTTGTCCCCCCGTCTTTCCGCGTCGTGGTGGATGGGAGGGTGCATTGTGGATTGTGGATTGGGGGTTTGTGCGAAAGTACCTACAGTACAGGTGTCGATCACCTGGACTACAGTGGGTGGACTTTTCCGATGTTGGGGGGAGGAAGGTGGGCCGGGGCCGGATAAATAGCATACAGCCCTAGTACTGTAGGGGTTTTGGGTTAGGTTCCGGTAGTATGGGAGAGTTGGGTCGCGCGATGAGTCCGTTCTGTCGGGTGATGTTGTGGAGAAGGGAAGAATTATTGTACTACTGTATACTGGAAGTGGGGATTTTGTGTGCTTAGCGAGTAGTTGGTTTATAGCTTGTTTATGGTAGATTTGATTTATACACTTACTGTACTAGCCATCTACGGGCTATTATTGCATGGAGGCACGGAAGAAGGAAAGGGACGGTTGCCTTACTCCTGTAATCTTCAATATTCCTTTTTTTGTTTCTCACTTTTCATAATCATTTTGTTGACAAGTATGGCTCTTTCCTTTCGTCGGTGTATGAAAAGTACGATCATGACTCATAAGTAAAGAGTGAGATTAGGCAGGCATGGCTTCGGCCATTGTCTATAGTACTACCTGTCGTGATATCGAAGAAGATTAGGCATGATTGATGTTATGCTAGGCTTATTGGTTCGTTCGGTCTGAGAGAATACAAAGCGGGTAATTCCGCAACTCATCTATAGTTCCCTTCTTTGGTCCTTAACACCAGTGTAGACCTGGCAAAGGGCTGTCTAGCATGGCATCTATTCTCCGAATGGTATGAAGCACTATGAAGTCATAATCTACCTGCTAATGTATACGTAGTCGCGAAATCCACCACCTAAAGCTGAATTTATGGGAACTGTACAATATGGCCCTAACAACTATACCGTTTATCCAACCATCTAATCTCCCCCTCCAAAAACCTGCACCTTCTACTGGATCAGGAGTTGGCGGTAAACCACAATACCAACATCCCAGTAGAACCTTAATTCCTCCGAATGTCGCGCTGAAGGTCCGACGCAAGTATCGCGCCCCGAGCGACTGACAACCTCCTTCGCCGACGCAATGCACCCAAAGTGCCGACATCGTCATTATTCTTTCTATCATCCGTCAGCATCGGCAGCACAAGTACATCGACCGAGCGTCGGCCATCTGATAGCCACGGAGGGGGGGGGGGAAGTAGCACCTTGCAAAACCAATGTCGGTCCAAGTACGTGTCTTCACATACTTGGCCCCGCGACGATGCGGTCAAGAAGGAAAAGCACAAAACGAACAAACCACCAGGGCGACGACAACAGCAACGGTCGTCATGCGGCCGCGCACCACGTGGGATGGGAAGATGCAACCTCCCGCAATGACTCTGCAACTTGAAATGTCTTATCGGCGGTGAAGGATGAACCCAGCGGATTGGGGGGCCAATAAGACGGATGGTATGCCAGGCAGGAGAGGCACCTGGGTGCAGGGCCGGACAGGCAGAAGCGCTTTTCTTCTGTGGCTTGTTGTCCTTTGCTTCGGTGGGTTTTCTGTCATGGACTCATGGCCTCGCGCAGGTTGGCAGCAGAGATCGGGTGGATCGGGCGCGCCGATCCTTCAAGATCAACCCAACCCGAATCCTTGGGGCTTGGGTTGTCTAGCGGATGTACTACTAATCCTGTACTCCGTACATATCCACCTGTCGGGCCTGATCCAGTAGACAGGTACAGAGTACAGGTACACGACATGTCTTGTCCTTCTTTTTTAGTTTACACGCGCCCACCCACTTCCCCCGCTCCCCCCCTTTTTCCTACTGGATGTACTGTGCTGTGCTGTGCTTCAACCCCCCTCTAACCTACCTTCTGTCAGGCGGCAGTGAAAGGGATACAGACACAGTACAGTACCCGGATCAGATATCAGATCGGCTGGCGCGGATGCAGACATTGAACCCCCCGATTGGTACGGGGCTTCCTTTGGAGGGTCTGTCTGGAAGACTTCCCATTAGCCAGGACCCCAAGGGGAAAGGGATGGATGGATGGAGGGGAGGGGCACCTGCCACCTAGTGGGCACTGTCGGGCTGGGGCCGCGGTGGGTGGAGTGCGATCAGGATCAGGGAGTGTAACTTGGTCAACTAGTCTGCCGCGGTCTGACATCACTGTCGGCTCTGTCTCTTTCAACGTGAGGTTTTTTTTTTTTCTTTGCTTATTTTCCTTTTTCAGCCAAGGGCCCAGGGGAAAGAGGGAGGTGGGGTTTAGTAGAGTGGGGGGAGAAAAGGACGCGATGTTGGTGGAGAAGACTGGCGCCAATTTCAAGATCCCAGCTTGTAACCCTGGTAGACGAGTATAGTCTACTTGACAACCTGTGACTCTGACTGTCAGCACACTACTCAGTAGTAGTAGTAGTAGTGACTCGTCCTCGGTCGATCCAATTGGATAGCCTGGATATTTCTCCATACCTGCATATGCCGGGATTTACCCGGGTCTTGTTAGGGTAGGTCGGGTTTAGGCGGACCGGTCCAGGGTCAGAGGCGAGTGAAATCCAGTTGAATCCAGGGGGGACGTGGGAAAAAAAAGAGAGTCGGTGAAGCAGATCAAACAGCAGCTGCAGACGCGATGGCCTTGGAATTGATTGGTGGAGTCAGAGCTGATGATGTTTCCTGACCCGATGCATTGAATGATTGGAGCGAGATGTCAAAGGATTTTGGGTAGTTGGAGCCCTGGCGTCACTGGGCTCTGCGGCTCGTGACCGGTTTTGGCTGTGATTTTTCTTGTTCAGAGAAGCAAACATGTTCACCCAATGCGTTGGTTGGATTAGAAAAAAGAAATTTTAATTAAATACGAAAAAGGGATTTTTATTTTAGGTATCTTTCACATCTTGCAGAGTGGATTCGCTTTCTTAATTTTTATTTTATTTTATGGAATATAGAATGTTCTATTCTACTCCGTGCCTGTTGAGATGTTATATAAAGGGGGGGGGGGGGGGGGCCTTGGGGTCATGATCACCGAGTTTTCGCTTTAGGTTTGGGTGACGATATTTCCAATCATCCATCTGGACTTTTGCCAACGATCTCTTATCGGCTGCTTCTTGTCATCTGTCTTTCCGTGAATACACCCAGTTTAGACGACCTATTTACCTCCGGCATATCCTCCTCTATACTCCTCACAACTTCGACTTTTATACTCTACAACTATACTCCATACAGATACTTGATTCTATCGCAATGGATTCAGTCAAAGCCAAAGACCTCCCTCAATCCACCAAAGACACAAAGCCCATGACCAGCGTGGAAGAATACCAGCGCCGATGGGCCCAACTCATGGACGACACAGCCAAGCAGATCCAAAAGATTCGAGGTACGCAATTCCGATTCTCCCGGTCCCTGACTGACGTCTGATATGTCATATGCACGGAGGCAACCAAAGCTGACAGTTTCTTCCATGTTATTCAGATGAAGAACAAGCCCGGAAGTCCAGCCCGGCTTCGAATCAATGAGATCCAGTCCGCCCTTGCGCAACGCGAACGGTTATAAGCTGCGGCTTTAACGGTCGTTGATCCATTCTTGATTCTTGTCTATGCACTTGGTCGGAGTTTTATTGGGATTTCATTTCATCATTTCATCATTTATGCATTTCTCCTTTCATTTACTTTTTACTTTTACCTTTTTCTTCCTCTTCTTTTGGATGTGTTCTTGTGACTGGTTTCCCTTCTTGACTATACTTGCATGGGTGGAAAGTCAGCCAGGGATGAGATTTAAGAGCTGACTTCTGGGACACTCGCTTTTTTTTTCTTTTTTTCCTCTTTGGAGTTGTGTTCCGTTTTGGTTTAGAGAAGGGGCATGGGAGCAATGGCATTTCAGCACCGCCACCAAGGGCCTGATTCAGCCTTGGGGGGGGTGTTTATGGGTTTTTTTTTTCTTTTCCAGCATTGTTTTTATTCTTGTCACTGCATGTACGGAGTACCAACGAACGATCTTCTAGAAAGTGGATAATTGGCGAGGACTTGCATATCCGAAGGGGAAGCTCCATTCATCCCTGGTTTGATCTCCTCTGCGCCCTGGCCTGGTTTCGAATTCACTACTGGGAATGACTCTTTCTTCTTTCAATACCATATTGATGACTATCATTGTTCATGATCCATCGTGATTGCGACCGTTCGTTCATTGTTCGGACAGTGATTCGTCGATCCGTCCATTATTGGGTTTCTTTGCGTGAGCGTTGAGCATTCCACACGTCCCGTCTGGCCCTGTCGATATCTACACGGCCGTCGGCATTGTCCGACAGGCATTCCACAACGAGGGATTCAAGATGATGCGAATGGTCCAAATGATTCAGATCGATGATCTAGTCATCCCCATCTGGTTCTCATGGCATGGCGTGCATACGAGAACGAAGCAGGTCAACGGCGACGATCGACCGGTCGACTTGCATCCCCATTGGCCCACGCGGTTTCAGCCTAACTGGTTCAGCTTGCCATGGCATGAGTATAACTATTGGATTGCTTGTATGAGCGGTGTGTCTATATGGTGTGTTGCACGAGCTTCGACAACCTGAACTATCCCGGCACGCCTGTAGCTGGTGTAAGTAGTGTGTAGTTGAGTGTCGCTAAGCATGACCGGTCTGTAAATAGCTCCGAGGAAATCCGGGCCTGGTCAAGCAGTCTCATACTCACGATCTGCTCGTCTGCTCTGTGTCGCGTTGTGATCGACCGGCGGCCAACCTCCGAATCCCTGCAGTCAATTCTTTTTTTTTTTTTGACAGCATTCCGCACCGTTGTCGATCAGTCGCATCGGGTGGCACCGGTCGGAATCCATTGCCCCTTTTAATCGGAGCACTGTGAAGTGAAGCGAGATACATAGACTGGCCAGAGTTCTGGAGATCTGTCATAACTCTGGTGATCCTTCGGGAGGACCCTTGACGTGTGCTTCGATGGGCCATGCAAGGAGGTCAAAGACAAAAAGGAAAAGACGCGTATAGCGCGGCTAGAAGGATTTAGTCCCTGATCGACTCGTCCAGGCAGAAAGTGGAGAGCTGGAGAGGTCGAGACAGTCGTCAAGGTACACATCTAATGGTTGACAGGTTCTTCAGGTGCTTCTTAAGCAATTTCCCTGAAAATGCCTTGGAGTGAGGTGCATGGAGTAGTTTGTGATGGTTGTCAGAGGGGCCAATGAGGATGCTGGACCGAAGCTCTCGAAAGTGGGCTGTCCTTTCCCCACCGCGTTTGCTTGTCGTTTTGCCGCACTTTCGTCACTTAGCGATAAACATCTACACATCTTCCCCTCTATCCCCTCCTCACAGCTCGAGTCACCATGTCTTCCGCCGGTCTAGAACAAGACCTCTCGCCCGTTGAATTGGCCCAGCGCGACCAAGAGGAGAAGGACCGCAAGGCCCTCGAAGCCGCGGAGCAGGCACAGCTTCCCTACCAATGGACCCAAACCATTCGCGACGTGGACGTCACGGCACCGATTCCTAGCAACATCAAGGGCCGCGATATGGAAGTCACCCTTACAAAGACCAAGATCCGCGTGGCAATCAAGGGACAGGAGCCGATCATCGAGGTATGAGCCATGAACACGTACCCAGTGAACTCCGCTAGGTGGGGAGCTCGGACTATTGAAACCATCAGACTAACTGAGTTTCCCTCAATTTAGGGCGACTTCCCGCACTCCATCCTCGTCGATGAGTCGTCCTGGACTCTCGAGACAACATCAAAGCCCCCGGGCAAGGAGGTCAGCGTCCATCTCGACAAGGTGAACAAGGTGGAGTGGTGGCCGCATGTAGTCAAGTCGGCGCCCAAGATCGATGTGACCAAGATCGCTCCCGAGAACTCCAGTTTGAGCGATCTGGATGGCGAGACCCGTGCCATGGTCGAGAAGATGATGTACGATCAGCGACAGAAGGAGATGGGTGGTCCGACTAGTGACGAGCAGAAGAAGATGGATCTGCTGAAGAAATTCCAGGAGCAACACCCTGGTAAGTCATCACAAACGATTATGCGGCGGTGTCTTCGAGCTTTTAGGCTGGAGATGCAAACAGTGGCTAACATCTGTGACAGAGATGGATTTCTCCAACGCAAAGATGGGTTAAAGCTTTGTGGAGACGTGAAAGTCGATCCTCATGTTCTATACCAAAATCATATCATGTATGAAGTATGAGTTACGTGCATCGAGGGCTATCAATTGCCCTGAACTATGAATGATGAACTATAAAGCCATTGTCAACCGGCGAACTTGCTGTCGCCTACAAGTCATGACCAGCTTGCAGGTCATGACTGGGCTGCTCGAGTCTCTTCGTGTCCAGCCCGCTTACTACTTGCTACCACAAGATGATCATGATTTACTACCAGGCACCAAGTACTAAAGATAGTAAAATGCAACGTCTGCCAAGTTGCCCGAACAGGATGAATACGAGGATTGCCTATTCAGGATTAGCGCGTCCGTAACCCCACGAAGGCGACCTCATGGACTGCATCATTCTCTCCTCTCTTTTTTCCTATATTGAATAGCCAATCTAATGATCAAGTCAGTCAGCCGAGGCCATCTAGAGCTCTGTCATTCTGATTGGCTTGTGTACCGTTACCGTCACCAGTGCTGTTCAGTCGGGCGGAGGCTGTGACTACAACACGAGAATCAGCTCCATATGTCTGCCTTGCGTGGTCCCTTATATCAGTTTCAGTGAATAGTACAGTCTTACCTATTCCCTTTCACAGCAAGCCTTTAAACACGTCAACACACCGGGATATTAAATTGCGAAATTGAAACGATATCTCCGACCAGTCCAAGCATGCACCAGTCCGAGAGCCGCCAGGACCCGCCTGCGCCTATGCAGGGGCAAAAGATTGTATTTCGGATCCCCAACTACAAATCACAAACGGCCCTACCGCATGGATCTACGGAAGAGTCGGCAGCGCGCACCTATCATTCTCGCCGGTCCCATCGGAAGTCTCGTGGCGGATGTGCCAATTGCAAGCAGCGAAGAGTCAAGGTAGGTCCCTTCCTTCCACTACTTCCCTAGTAGAGTCAATGCAAAAGGACAGCCCCCGCTAATACAAATGGGCTCAAGTGTGACGAAACAAAACCACACTGCCAACGTTGTCAAAAACAAAAGCTTGATTGTGACTATACGGCTCAACCCGTCCGCTCTAAAAATCCGCAACATGTGGTTGCTCAATTCATCACATCATGCCCGGATTTGATGTCCCGAGAATCCTTATCTTCGTCTATGTCTTTGCAAATTGTAGCGGAGAAATTGATTGAAGTACTCCAGCTCAGCTCAGCTGCTTCCGGGCCAGGTCTTACATCCCGTGCGGGCTCGCAGTCAACGGGCCAACTCTTGGAAGCTCTTCAGCATTTCAACCTTAATACGGTAGCGAGCCTTTCCTCTCAGAGAGATCCTTCAAATATGGATATGATGAGAATAAGAATGACGCAACTTGCTTTTGAAGTGAGTATCCCAAACCCTAACATATGTCTATAGATCTAAACTGGTCGCTAATTTATAATGATCAGACACCTTTCCTCATGCACGCCATCATCGGAATCGCAACCACCCACCTGTGCAGTGTCGTCCCAGACAATAGCCAATACCGAATCATAGAAGCCCACCACTGGGCCCAAGCAATACGGCAATACGCCAACGAAGTCTCTACAGGCATCCATAAAGAAAACATGGACAAACTCTACTCAACCTGCATCCTCCTCACCGTCCACTCCTTCATGTTACCCGAATACAACCCGCGCGCCTCCTTCGTCTTTTCCAATGACCCCACAACCCTAAACTGGCTCCTCCTCCAATCCGGTCTACGCTACCTCCTCGAACGCACCCTCCCCTGGATGCCCGAAAGTATCTGGTGGGCCACATTCATGGACTCGCGCACCCCAGATATCGACTTTGAAGATAAACGGCCGGGGCGCGTGGATCTAGACCCGGAATTTGCAGATCTATGCGGTATTGACGAGTCTTCCACCGTGGATAATAATCCATATCTCTGGCCGTTGAGGATGTTGTCGTGGTTGCTTGTTATTGAGATGGCGCCGAAGAGTGCGCAGACGTATAATATGTGGATGGGTCGGTTGGAGCCGGAGTATTATGATTGTTTGTTGGCGAAAGATCCGCCTGCGTTGGTTTTGCTTGCGTGGTGGTTGGCGCTTATTTGCCATGTTGATGAGTGGTGGATGGAGAATCGGGCTCGTTCCGAGTGTACGGCTATTTGTATGTTGTTGGAGGATAGTCTCGATCCGTTGGTGCTGAAGTTGTTGGAGTTTCCGGCCCAATCTTGTGGGTACCTTCTTCGGCATGTGCAGGAGAGAACTGCGCTGGAGTTTGAAGATGATTTGCTGCTGGGTTTGTGAATAGAAGCAGATTTATAAAGATTGATCAATTGATGCCGAGTTACTTTGCAAGATTAATTCTGATCCAATATTTGCCGGGCACTGAGAAGTGAGCTCTACGATAGGTATGGCCAGTCATTCAAGTTTGAAGTTGATGTATTTTTCTTTATGGTGTAGTCCGCACTGCCTGTAGTGATCAGATACGCCTCACCCTATAAACAAGTATATCCAATGCGTCCATATATCCAGTCGCCCTGATTATTAAGTATCCCAAGATATCCGATCCGATGATTACAATGCAGAATAAAGAAAATCCAAAAGTGTGTTGTCAGGTCGTCGCGTCGTATGCATTGCGTGAAGCACAAAAGAGCAAAAAAAAGTAATGAAAAGGAATGCAGCAGGAGCAAGTTCACAGAACTCGGGATAGTCGATTCCAGATCGAGTATCATCATGGATCCCAGGCCCAACGTTGAAGATAAGGTATGGTAATGGGGTAGGTCCACTAAAATGACGGTAAATGGGAGGTTTCAGAGCCTTGTCGAGCTGAACTCTATTAACGGCTCTCCCATGAAGCTCTCCGGTGACGCCGAATTGATCGATCGTCAGCATCGGAGGGAGGAGGTCCCGTACGGGCACCGTTCAGACGTGCCATTGGCGGGGGGTTGATGGTAACAGCCATTGCGGAGGAAATAGAGGTTGCGCGCGATCGACTCAGCATAACTGAATGACGAGGCGAGTATGGAGGCGGCGGCGTCTCTCGCGTCGCGGTCGAAGTGTTACCATAGCTGCTCGGATACGAGATAGTCGACGAGCTGTCCGATGTCACTTCTTCATCATACATGTGACGGCGTTTCTCGTCTTGGTAAATAGAATTGGAGTCCGAGGACATCGGAGGATCACGCAAATGAGCCTCGAGAGTCTTCTCGTGAATGCTCATCGGGCGTGGCGTGTATTGCGGAAGCGGGACCACGCTAGCATAGCCCCCGATGGTGTCCGAGTCACTGGGTGGGGGCCCGTGCCCGGGTCGCCCACCTGGAGGACCATCTGCGCGGACGAATTCACCCTCATTAGTGAGGATGAAACTGCCTGTCTGAACACCACTTCGGGTGTGAGAGCTGCTGGTCTGCACCTCCGGTTTTGACGAGGATTCAGGCGACACATCGCCGCGGGTGAAGCACCCGCAAAGCCCGGCAAAGAAGGACATGGTAGAAGGTAAAGCGCCGGTGGGAGGGCTTTTTGCTGGTGATAGGTTCAATAATTGAACTTGAATAAAAGAAACAAGAATGAATCGAGAGAATATAAGAATTTCCTAGGAAATTATCCAAAGAAAGTGAAGCCCTTGTTCAAGGAAGCTACTGCATCCCAGAGCGACGAACGCCGTAAATAAGCCCGGTGTTCTTAGAGCCGCAATCGAGATCGGATCAGCGCGATAAGTGACGGGTGGGGGATGCTCTCCCCACTCAAGTCGATAAGCCCCTGGGGCAGGAGCAACGACAATGGACAGCGAAAGGTCCACAGAGTAGGAGATTTGGAATCACAGAAACATGATGGGGAAGAAGAAGATAGGGGAAGAGAACAGATGGAGGGGAGTCGGGGACTGGACTGCTGCGGACGGGTGCCGCAGGGCGCAGGCATCCAGATTCCTGGGGCCCGTGATTGGTTGCTGATGTCAGCACTCACGCCTGAGGCATGCTATCTATCACGCTGCATCCATGGGTCTTTGCTAGGGGGATGAGATTTGCCTCAAATCATTTGTCAATTCTTATTTAGACTCGTAAGCTTCCTATTAATATGGATGCTATAATGATGTGAGATTCTTACTTACGAGTTACGTACCTAGCTTAGTTATCTGATCAGGCTTGTCAAGACCGGGTTCATTGTGTCCGTACCTACCATCATCATGATCCGTTCTTTCCTCGGTCATCTCTCTCTTCAGCAACTTCCACCGAGCACTCATATAGTTAAGCATATCGCCATTTTATCGTCTATGCTTTTATTGTCATAGAAGAATTGCTTATTAGCTTATCATGTGACAGTAGAGAAAACGGCATGGTATGCATCGTGCCTTAGCCACGTAGACCTAATTACCTCTCTCCATTCTTACACTCTCCTTTTCTCAGCGTTAGACGAGTGAAGGATGTATCCCAGTATAGCCGCATGCCAATAGAGCGTTCTAGCTAACAAGTAGGCGAAGACATCGGTGTATATAGTCATCCAAAATGATAAAATCTAGAAACCAGAGACATGGTCCTACTAGATATGCTTAGCTTCCTTTCTCCTGAAAGAGTTTTGAGTATTCAAATCATCCTTCATAACCTTATGGCTCAAGGATTATCTATTGTTTTTCGTTCACCTCGCGACGTTTCCGATGATTTTGAACTCCGGGCGGCTTTACTTGTCAGCATTTTCCTCTACGAGGTCAACTCCGGATCCGCCAGTCTGGGTCTGGATCGGGTCGGCAGTGCTCATAGCGCAAGAGATTGGGTTGCACTTTCTAGTGAATTTCCTTTCCAATACAAAAACCAGACAGTAAATGGCAACTATAGTCCAAGAGTGTTGCCTGCGGAGCAGTTTCGGCCTAGCGGGCTGTTTGCCTTCATCAAAACGTCAGGTAGATTGCTTACTACATTGATTCACGAGATAACGAGATCACGAAGGCAAATCAAGCCTATCTCCTCTGACCTCCGGACCATCAATCCATCAGGACCTTCCTCCCGTTCTCCAAATCTCTGATCTCCTTCTGTAGCTACTGACGTCTACGCTTAGTCACTGCATCCTCTCCAGCTATCTCTTCAAGCTGATTAGTGGAAAGACTATTCACCTAGGCTAGAGAGAGCAACTTTATAGGTGACTTAGGTCCTGTGACTAAGTAATAATCTGTGGCTTATATACAGACATTATCGATAAACCGCTTGCGGGCGACCTTATAGTAAGACTCTAAGATATTATAAATATCTTAAATAGTATAATCAAAATTACTTATATAATCCTAATAATAGATATCACTAAGTCGAACGACTTTTTTAGGGCCCTACGAGAAGTAAACTATAAAAGCTTTCTTAGCTAGTATATCTTAGGATCGCTTTTACCGGCTATAAAATCAGGTTAGAATCACCGAATACACTATTACTAGTAGTAGCTTACTATTTTTAAAGATTATTATTTAAATAGTGGTTTAATGTTATTAAGATACCTACCCGTTTAATATCTAAAAGGCAATTAGCTATAGAGATTACCCGTTAGTAATTCTCTATTAGCTTATTTATTAGTAGCGATAGGATACTTAAAGATATTTTGCTATTAGGACACGTAGCTAGAAGTGCCTTCTCGATAAATCTATAGACGAAGGAGATAATATCGCTAATATATCCCTATATAAGGTTAGGCTATTTAGCTAATTACTTCTTTATAAGGGTCGAAAGCAAAACGTGATTAAATATACTAATCTTAAACCCTCGGGTATTCTTATAAAGTTTACTAATCTACTTAGTAATACCGACCTATATTAAACGCTCGATAGGGGCACCTTCGTGTAGGATCTTATATAGATCTCTATGCTCTACGACTTTACGACTTAAGATTGACTATGCCTCCGGTGTAGGAGAACGACTATCGTCTTTAAATTTCTACTTAGGAGTATCTCTAGTCTCTTCTTCTTCTTCTTCTTCTTCGTCGCCTCCGTCACTATTACCTATATAGTCTATATTCTTATCACCGCTATATACCTAAAAGGCATATTTATAACCCTGATTAGTAAGATTATTAGCAAAATCGCTATTCCGGGTCGCGACTAACGTAGCTAGTCGTAGTTCTAGATCATTAAAAATTTCGCGTACGCTATAGTTTATCGTTAGAGCTTACTAGGTAATATCCTAGAAAGTCGTAATAATACCTAGTAGAAGTCGTTACTATTACTCTATAGTCTTACGCTCGTCTCCGAGAGATCGAAGTATATCTTTAGACGCCTTAAGCCTTTTATAAACCTCTTTACGGACCTATTTAGAACGTTAAAATTATTAGTAAGCTCTTCTTTTCTAAGTTTATAGTATATAATACGTACTAAAGGAAATTCACGACGAATAGTTAGCGTAAGAACGTCCTAAAGACGATTTATTAACGCCCTAATACCGAAATTCTTAGGCCGAACTCGATTCTATAGATACGTCTAGCAGAAGGCTTCCTCCTTAGTATTATTATTAACGTTTCTATCCTTAAGTTACTACTATCCTAGATTTCGAATAAGAACCTAACCTAGCTAGCTACTAGCGTTCTAATTCTCGATTAGGTTAATAACTTTATCTTTAGCCCCCTTATTAACGAGATTAGGCTTAGTAAGAATCCCTAGTATTCTTTCTCTAGGAGGATTAACTTCGCGAGCTAACTTAATAATCTCCTAAGTAGTAATATCGATATTAGCTAGGATAATAGTTATTATAATTAACTAGGGGTTCTATATATAGCGTAGGACTATATTACGGACTATACTAATATCGTTCTTTATAATACACCTAGGTATAGTATTCTTAAAGATACTAGGAATATCGATAACGCTAAGATACTCCTTAACGGGACCGTAGATCTATAAATAGAGAATACTATTAGAGAAAGTTAGTTTCCTATCGTTATCCGATAAAGAGAGTCTTATAACTTTATAAACCTTAATTCTTAGTTAGTCTACGTTAGAACTAGTAGAATATAGTATAGGAAAGGTAAGATATAAAGGGAAAATATACCTCCTTTATTATTAATATAAACTACTCCTTATCTAGTATCTTAGCACTAGAAGCCTTCTAGGCCTTTAATCTCTTTATATTAGCTATATTAAGATTAGGCGTAGGTATAATTAAGGCTAAAATCTCGCGCTCCTTTAAGTTCGTATCGTAACGAAAGATAATCTACGTTATAAATCGAGTATAGAGATTACTATCACGAGGAAAGCTAAGCTTAGTTATGCCCTCTAAGATAGAACTCTTCCTACTTATGTTAGGACTATCGTACTAGTAGGTCCTTATAGGAATAGAGAACTTGTTAGGACTGTCGTACTAGCAGGTCCTTGCAGGAATAGAGAACTAGAGTGAAGGAATCTAAAGGGGTATATTTGTATTAAGACTAATTGCTAAAGAGCCTAAGTCCTACTCCTATATGTATAGGAAAACCCTAGTAGGGCCCGGTAGGCCGGGTAGACTAGCTATATAGGTTACTACGTGACCTAGTATAGTCGGGCGGCCTAAGTAGACTATCTATATAGGTCTAACTAGGGACGGATAGTTCCTAGTAGAGGCCGTAATATTCCCTCCCTTCTTTAAGGGCTACGTCTCGTAGCTAGGCCTCCTTATTATTGGAGGTAGCTATTTACTACGGACGTTTTAACTAAAAATAAAAATTCGAGGATAAAGGGTTATAATATAGCGGGCTAGGCGACGTTAGGGCGGTTCTTTATCCGTCCTTAGTAGAAATAGATACTCGTTCCTTAAGATTTTAGGCGATCTTTATTATCTTTTAATAACCTTTAGTTACTATAGTAGCTCCTCTATTCTCTCCTATTAATTCTACGATATATAACCGTTAGTATATATATACTATTCTAGTGTATATCGCGCCTAGTAACCTAGTAGTAGTATAGTACTAGTGTTATATAGATTATCTTACTAGCGATTCCGCCTATTAGTATTCCTCTCTAGTAGTAGGTATTAATACTCTAGAGCCCTATTATATATACTATACTACTAGGAGGTATAGATATATTATAGTAAGAAGCTCTATATAGTATTTAGCGTTAATTCTAACCTATATAGATTAATTCCTACCTCGATACCTAAGCTAATATATATATTAATGCGCCTTATAGCGGCGCCTTTAATAAGTAGTAGTTTACTATAAAGATTAGGGTATTTTATAGTTCCTAAAACTATCTTTTATAGGCGATTTTTAGAGATACTATACTATAGTTTAGTCCTTCTTACTCTAGATCTTTATCTCCTCTACCCCCTCTACTATCTCCTCTATCTCTAATAATATTATAGGTAATTATCCTATAGTTATAAGCGTAGATACTAGTAGTATAGATATATATAATTTTCCCTATAAGATAGATTAGAAGTAAGGTTAGGGCGCTTTTAGTTTACCTTTAGGCTATTCTATACTTAGTATTAATAGTACTATTAGTCTATAGAATTACTACGCTAATAGTAGCTTTAGTATTTATTCTTTTTAGAGAGCCTATCTAGTATATACTATAATCCTATTCTAAAGCTCTCTAGCTCTTCCTAAAGCCTCTATTAATCTTCTAGAGTATTATCTTACTACTACTAATATTACTCTAGTAACTCTTATATTAGCTTAGCTAGATCTAGATACTTTATTAGCTTAGTATAGAGTAGTTTAGGATCCTTAATCCTCTACTACTATCTCTTATATTTCTATAGTAGATCTAGTAGTAGTTTCTATAGATACTTTTATAGGTAGCCTAGGCTAAGAGCCTCTAGGCTTAACTATAAATACCTTCTCCTTTCTTCTCTTCTCCTCTTCTTCCTTCCTCTCTTTAGGGTAGCTAAGGTAGAGAGGATAAGATACTAATAAAGATAAGTTTAAGTAATCTTCTCTATCTTAGCTACTTACTTATTAAGAATATAGTCGAAGACTATATTATCTATTTTTATAGAGCCCTAGTTACTTATAAAAATAACCTAGACTAGTACTAGTAGAAGGGAGAACTTCCTCTAGAATATCTAGAATTTAATTACTAGTATTAAGGATATTTATAAGTAATAAGAGGAGTAAGAGATCTATAGCTATTAGCTATTAATCTACTTCGTAATAATCTATAGTAAGAAAGAGTAAGGGATTTACTATTATTAGCGGTATATATTAAGACTTAGTCTTTAGTAGGCGTCCCTAGTACTTATAGTAATCTAGTAGGATAAGGTTCTTAGCCTTTTTCCTATAGTTTTCGAATACTATAGTACTTTCTATATTTATCTTAGGCTCCTATATATTCTCTTTATAACTATAGCCTTTCTATTTAATAAGGTATTTTACTCCTTAGTAGTTATCCTTAAGGATTTCTTCTACTTTCTATTCTAGTTCGCTATCTACTAGTACTAGATTAAGCCTTCTCTAGCCCTTCTATAGGTCGCTATAGTATAGTTCTAATAGGGATATATACTATATAGTATAGATCTTACGATATATTAAAGTTAGGATTAGCTTATAGGCTTACTTACCTATAGTTCCTATAATCTAGAAGAGCCCTATATAGTAGTTATCTAGCTTCTTATAAAGGCGGCTAGAATCTATATACTTATTCCTAAGTATAATCTAATCCTTAACTACGAAGCTTCTATTAATATACTTCTTATTATAAGTACGCTTTATAGCGGCTTTAGACTCTTCTAGGTACTTTATAATCTTCTCTTATATCCTTAGTATCTTTTTAATATAGCTAGTAGCGTCTTTATAGACCTCTATTATCTCGTTAGGAATAGTAGTTCGTAGATCTAGATAGAACCTAAGTAGAGCTTTAGCTAGTAATATCTTTAGTATACTATAAGTAGTATTATTATAGACTATCTATACTAGTAGTAGCTATCTTACCTAGTTATTCTAGCTCTATCTTATAACGTTCTTTAAGAAGTATTTTAGGGTCTAATTCTATCTCTCTATCTACCTATCTATCTAAGAGTAGAAAGCTATTAATAACTAACGCCTTATAGTAAGTAGATAGTAGAAGTAGGCCTAGAATTAACTTATAAAGACTAATCCTTAGTCGCTAATAAGCTTTTCCGGTATTCCCTAGAGTATTATAATCCTCTTATAGAATAGTATAGTAAGGCCTAGAGTATTAATATCCTTAGTATAAGGAATATATAAAGCGTACTTAGTAAAAAGATTAACTATAACTATAATACTATTATAGACTTTCCTCTCCTACTTAGAGGGTAGTAGTCTTATAATAAAGTTAATATTTAGCTATTCGCTAGGTTTTCTAGGAACTAGTAGGGGCTTAAGAAGCCTATATAGCTTATAGCGCTTTACTATATTCCTTTAATAGACTAAGTAAGTCTTAATATACTCCCTAATATTATCTATTATCGTTCTCTATAGATACTTTAACTAGATAGCTTTTATTATCTACTTTATAGTAAAGTACTCTTCTTAGGGGTTATTATAGTAGAGGTATATAATCTCTTAGATAATAGTAGATTCTTATAGTATAAAGACTTTACTATTATACCTTAATAGCCTATCTCTAGCTTTTCTACTCTACTTAGTCCTAAGAGACTACTCGAATTTATCTCTCTCCTAGACTTCTATAAGCTTAGTATAGGAGAACTTATCTTTATCTTATACCTTAAGTAGGAGATCCTTTATAGACTCCTAAGGCTTAGGATAATATATAGTCTTACCGGAGATAGTCTCTTAGGCTTCCTTATAGCTTATAAGCTATATTAGTAGAGATAGAGATAGAAGTTCTATATAGCTTATTATTATTATAGTATTTAAGTATATAATATTATTTAGCTCTATTTAGTACTCTATACCTTTATTAATAGACTACTAGAGCCTTTATATAAAGATCTTATACTTCTTCTTATTTAGTAGCTTATCTATTATATAGTCTAGCCTTCTACTTAGAGTATCTATAGGGTTTATCTTCTCTAGCTAAAATATAATAATAAAGTTAAAACTAGCTAGGTACTCTACTTACTAAATCTAGTAGTATATAAGTTCCTTTATAGTTATAAACTATACTAGATTAGCGTAGTCTATTAGAACTATAATTAGGTATATATTTCCTTCTAGGAAGTAGCGCTATTCCTTAAAGCTAATATAGATTACTAGTATTTCCTAGTCTCCTATCTTATAATTTTACTCTACTATAAGTATCTTCTAAGAGTAGAATATAATAGGGTACTAGTATCTATTAGTATAGAGTTAAGAGATAATTATATAGATAGCCTTTCCTAAGGTATCTATTTCTATTATCGTCTTTAGTAGAGTATTAAAGTAGGTAAGGAGTAGCGCTATTTAGAAGGCCTCTTTTATCCTCTAGAAGGATTCTCTTACTTCCTAGGTAAAGATAAAGCCTATCTTACGTTTATTCTAACCTTTCTTCTATATATCTAGCCTTTTAATTAAATTATTTAGGCCTCTACTTAATACTAACTACTTCCTAATAAAATACTAGTAGAAGTTAGCGAATCCTATAAATTACTAGATATTAAAGATATACGCTAGCTTAGGCTACTAGTATATTATTTCTACTTATATAGGGTCTATAGAGACTCTATCCTTTAATATAACGAAGCCTAAGAACTCTACTTAGTCTATATAGAATATATATTTAGAGGCCTTAATATATAGCTTATACTTAATTAGATATTCTAGTACTTCCTTAATCTATTATATATAAGTCTTCTTATTTTTTAAGAAGATTAGGATATTATCTAGGTAAACTACTAGTAATATATTAATAAGACCTATAAGGGCTCTATTAATATATACCTAGAAGATAGTAGGGATATTAGTAAGCTTAAATAGTATTATAGTATATTTAAAGTATCTATAGTAGGTCCTAAATACTATCTTCTACTTATCTCTCTCCTTAATATAGATCCTATAGTAGATATCGCGTAGATCTAGCTTAGTATAGATAACTACTCCTAATAACTTAGTAAGGGACTTATTAATTAGTAGTAGAGAGTAATAGTTCTTAATAGTAATTATATTTAGTCCTCTATAGTCTATATAGAGTCTTAGCTTACTATCTTTCTTTAGTATAAATAAGATAGGTATACTAGCTTAGCTCTTAGAGTACTAGATCTATCTCTTTCTAAGGTTCTCTTTAATATACTTATATAGTACTTTAAGTTCTACCTAGGATAGGGGATAGATTAGCTTCTATAGGGGCTCTTTACCTAGAATTAGATTAATTATATAATTATACTTTATATACTCTAGAAGGGCTATAGCGCCTTCCTTATTAGCTATAGCTTTAAGGTCTTTATACTCTAGGCGTAGTATATCTAAGGTCTCTATAGCTCTTAGCGTCTTATATCTACCCTCTAGCGTACTCTTAGGGGTTAAGCGTAGTTCTATAAATATATCTTATAGAGCTATAAGCTCTTTAAATTCTTATAGGGCTAGTATTTTGAGCTTTAGTAAGGCCTTCTTATAGTATATTTACTTAGCTACGCTCTAGTTAATATTAAGATTTACTATACTAAGCTAGTCTATACCTAGAATTATATTATAGACCTTTATATCTATAGCCTCGTAAGTTATATAAATAATCTTATAGGTCCTATTATAATCTACTAGCCTTAGCTATATATCTTAGTTCCTATATAAAGGGATCTTTTAGCTATTTATAGTCTTTATAAGGTAAGCGCTAGTCTTAATTATATCTTCTAGGTTCTCTTTTATCTATCTTTAGCTTACGAAACTCTAGGTAGCGCTACTATTAATTAGCGTTCTAGTAATCCCTATTAAGGAGCCTTCCTTACTATTAGTAACTAAGATACTATACTTAAGTACTCTATTAGCTATCTTATATTTCTCTAAGAGGACGACCTCTAGTACTATAGTAGCTTATATTATAGAGTTATCTATTTTTTTAGCTCTCTAGAGATTATAGTATCTACTATCTACTTCCTAAAGTAATCCTTAGTCTAGTAGCCTAGCTTTTTATAGAAAGCGTAATACTTAGGTTTACTCTTATAGTCTCTCTTCGATCCTATTATAGGCCCCTTACTATCCTCTTTATCTATTAACTAAGGATTTTACTATAAATTAGGGTAGCCTTAGCTTTAGTATAGCTTCCTTTAGTTATCCTATAATTCTAAGATTACGCCTAACTACTATAGTTATAGCTTTTTAGTATCTTTAAGCTACGCTAATTTAATAAGTATTCCTTACTCTACTTAATTATAGAATACTACCTACTTATCCTACTAGTCTATAGTAGATTCTATAAATCTCTTAGCCTTACTCTAGATCTCCTTAAGGAGTCTAGTCTATAATTAGTTAATCTATTACTACTTAGATAGTATATCCTTAAGGTAGTTATAAATTCTAGTAAGCCTTAGGGTATATTAGTAGATATCTTAGTAATTAGCCTATACTACCTATTACTAGTCGCTCTTAGCTTTACGCTAAAGCTAGATAGGATCTATAATCTAGGAAAGGGCCTAGGTCTTAAAGATATTCTAGGTAAAGTCTAGGTAAGGGTTATCCTTATAATATTATATCTAGATTATATTAATCCTTAGCGTAAGGAACTTAGTTACTCTATCTACCTTATAGGTATTATTATAGAACTAGGTAAGATATTAGTTCTAGAAGGCCTTTTACTTCGACTTAAAGAGATTATACTTACTAGAGCTCTTAGCCTTATAGCTAATTATATTTTAGGGTATATATAGTTCTTTTACCTCGCCCTAAGTAGGGTTAGGCGCTAATATACTCTCTTATAATACTACTAAGGGTACTAGCGCTAGGTATCTAGCTCTTAGTAAGAGGAAGATAGGCTTAACTATTAGTTTAGGCGGAGTAGCGGATTTACGTGTCTCTATCTCTAGGATTATAGTCTCCTTTACTCTATCCTTAAGATAGGCTAGGATCTTAGTCTTCTTATTAGCTAAGGCTAGGTATCTTTTAAGTACCTTAACCTTATATAGCTCTGCTACTAGGCCTTTATTAGGCTCTTCTTCCTAAGGGGTATTAACTAGTAGGATTTTAGTCTTAGTTCCTTATAGAGCTTATAAGGCTTCTTTATAGGCCCTACCTTCGGTCTTATAGAAGATTATATCCTCTAGTAGGGCCTAGGGAGTATTATTTATTATAGGGTTTATATTAGTTCCTATTATTAGGTCCTTAAGTACCCCTAAGGCCTCTTGATAGGGATTACTATAAGTATTACGTAATATTATAGCGGATTCTAACGGTCTAATTTAATTAAATATAGTAATTAGAATATTAGGACTATTGTACTAGTAGATCCTTATAGGAATAGAGAACTAGAGTAAAGGAATCTAAAGGGATATATTTATATTAAGACTAATCGCTAAAGAGCCTAAGTCCTACTCCTATATATATAGGAAAACCCCGATAGGGCCTAGTAGGCTAGGTAGACTAGCTATATAGGTTACTATATAACCTAGTATAGTCGGGCGGCCTAAGTAGACTATCTATATAGGTCTAACTAGGGATAGGTAGTTCCTAGTAGAGGCTGTAATAGAACTAGAGTAAAGGAATCTAAAGGGGTATATTTATATTAAGACTAATTGCTAAAGAGCCTAAGTCCTACTTCTATATATATAGGAAAACCCTAGTAGGGTCTAGTAGGCTAGGTAGACTAGCTATATAGGTTACTACGTAATCTAGTATAGCTAGGCGGCCTAAGTAGACTATCTATATAGGTCTAACTAAGAATAGGTAGTTCCTAGTAGAGGCTATAATATTCCTCCCCTTCTTTAAGAGCTATATCTTATAGCTAGGCCTCCTTATTACTAGAGGTAGCTATTTACTATAGATATTTTAACTAAAAATAAAAATTCGAGGATAAAGGATTATAATATAGTAGGCTAGGTAACGTTAGGGTAGTTCTTTATCTATCCTTAGTAGAAATAGATACTTATTCCCTAAGAATTTAGGTAATCTTTATTATCTTTTAATAACCTTTAGTTATTATAGTAGCTTCTCTATTCTCTTCTATTAATTTAGTAGTATATAACTATTAGTATATATATACTATTCTAGTATATATTATATCTAGTAATTTAGTAATAGTATAGTACTAGTATTATATAGATTATCTTATTAGTAATTCTACCTATTAGTATTCTTCTCTAATAGTAGATATTAATACTCTAGAGCCCTATTATATATACTATACTACTAGGAGATATAGATATATTATAGTAAGAAGCTCTATATAGTATCTAGTGTTAATTCTAATCTATATAGATTAATTCTTACCTTAATACCTAAGCTAATATATATATTAATATACTTTATAGTAGTACCTTTAATAAGTAGTAGTTTACTATAAAGATTAAGGTATTTTATAGTTCCTAAAACTATCTTTTATAGGTAATTTTTAGAGATACTATATTATAGTTTAGTTCTTCTTACTCTAGATCTCTATCTTCTCTACCCTCTTTACTATCTCTCCTATCTCTAATAATATTATAAGTAATTATCTTATAGTTATAGGTATAGATACTAGTAATATAGATATATATAATCTTCTTTATAAAATAGATTAGAAGTAAGATTAAGGTACTTTTAGTTTATTTTTAGGCTATTTTATACTTAGTATTAGTAATACTATTAGTCTATAGAACTACTATACTAATAATAGCTTTAGTATTTATTCTTTTTAGAGAGTTTATTTAGTATATATTATAATCTTATTCTAAAGCTCTTTAGCTCTTCCTAAGGTCTTTATTAATCTTCTAGAATATTATCTTATTATTATTAATATTACTTTAGTAACTCTTATACTAACTTAGCTAGATCTAGATATTTTATTAGCTTAATATAGAGTAGTTTAGGATTCTTAATTCTTTACTATTATTTTTTATATTTCTATAGTAAATCTAGTAATAATTTCTATAGATACTTTTATAGGTAGTTTAGGCTAAAGATCTTTAGGCTTAACTATAAATATCTTTTTCTTTTTTTTTTCTTCTCTTCTTTCTTCCTCTCTTTAGGGTAGCTAAGATAGAGAGAATAAGATACTAATAAAGATAAATTTAAATAATCTTCTCTACTTTAGCTATTTATTTATTAAGAATATAGTTAAAAACTATATTATCTATCTTTATAGAGTCTTAGTTACTCTATAAAAATAATCTAGACTAGTACTAATAAAAGAGAGAACTTCCTTTAGAATATTAAGAATTTAATTACTAGTATTAAGGATATTTATAAATAATAAGAGAAGTAAGAGATCTATAGTTATTAGCTATTAACCTATTTTATAATAATTTATAAATAAAAAAGAGTAAAAGATTTATTATTATTAGTAATATATATTAAGACTTAGTCTTTAGTAGATATTCTTAGTACTTATAGTAATTTAGTAGAATAAGATTCTTAGTCTTTTTCCTATAGTTTTTAAATACTATAGTACTTTCTATATTTACTTTAGGCTCTTATATATTCTCTTTATAACTATAGCTTTTCTATTTAATAAGATATTTTACTCTCTAGTAGTTATTCTTAAGGATTTCTTCTACTTCCTATTCTAGTTTACTATCTATTAATACTAGATTAGGCCTCTCCTAGTTCTTCTATAGGTTACTATAGTATAGTTCTAATAGAGATATATACTATATAATATAGATCTTATAATATATTAGAGTTAGGATTAGCTTATAGGCTTATTTATCTATAGTTCCTATAATCTAGAAGAGCCCTATATAGTAGTTATCTAGCTTCTTATAGAGATAGCTAGAATCTATATACTTATTCCTAAGTATAACCTAATTCTTAACTATAAAGCTCCTATTAATATATTTTTTATTATAAGTATATTTTATAGTAGCTTTAGACTCTTTTAGGCGCTTTATAATCTTCTCTTATATCCTTAGTATCTTTTTAATATAGCTAGTAGTATCTTTATAAATCTCTATTACTTTATTAGGAATAGTAGTTTATAGATCTAGATAGAACCTAAATAAGGCTTTAGCTAGTAATATTTTTAGTATACTATAAGTAGTATTATTATAGACTATCTATACTAATAGTAGCTATCTTACTTAGTTATTCTAGCTCTATCCTATAATATTCCTTAAGAAATATTCTAGGGTCTAGTTCTATCTTTTTATTTATCTATCTATCTAAGAGTAGAAAGCTATTAATAGCTAATATCTTATAGTAAGTAAGTAGTAGAAGTAGGCCTAGAATTAACTTATAAAGACTAATCCTTAGTTACTAATAAGCTTTTCTAGTATTCCCTAGAGTATTATAATCTTCTTATAGAATAGTATAGTAAGGCCTAGAGTATTAATATTCTTAGTATAAGAAATATATAAAATATACTTAGTAAAAAGATTAACTATAATTATAATATTATTATAGACTATACTCTTTTACTTAGAGAGTAATAGTCCTATAATAAAGTTAATACTTAGTTATTTACTAGGTTTTTTAGGAACTAGTAGAGGCTTAAGAAGCCTATATAGCCTATAGTACTTTACTATATTCTTTTAGTAAACTAGGTAAGTCTTAATATACTCTCTAATATTATCTATTATTATTCTCTATAGATACTTTAACTAGATAGCTTTTATTATCTACTTTATAATAAAGTACCTTTCTTAAGGGTTATTATAGTAAAGATATATAATCTCTTAGATAATAATAGATTCTTATAGTATAAAGACTTTATTATTATATCTTAATAGCTTATTCTTAGCTTTTCTACTCTATTTAGTCCTAGAAGATTACTTAAATTTATCTCTCTTCTAGATTTCTATAAGCTTAGTATAAAAGAACTTATTCTTATTTTATACTTTAAGTAAGAGATCTTTTATAGACTTCTAAGACTTAGAGTAATATATAGTCTTACTAGAGGTAGTCTCTTAGGCTTTCTTATAGCTTATAAACTATACTAGTAAAAATAAAGATAGAAGTTTTATATAGTTTATTATTATTATAGTATTTAAGTATATAGTACTATTTAGCTCTATTTAGTACTTTATATCTTTATTAATAGACTACTAGAGTCTTTATATAAAGATCTTACGCTTCTTTTTATCTAGTAGCTTATTTATTATATAGTTTAGTCTTCTACTTAGAGTATTTATAGGATTTATCTTTCTTAGCTAAAATATAATAATAAAGTTAAAACTAGCTAGATACTCTATTTACTAAACTTAGTAGTATATAAGTTCTTTTATAGTTATAAACTATATTAGATTAATATAGTTTATTAAAACTATAATTAGATATATATTTCCTTCTAGGAAGTAGTACTATTTCTTAAAGCTAATATAGATTACTAGTATTTCCTAGTCTCTTATTTTATAATTCTACTCTATTATAAGTATCTTCTAAAAGTAGAATATAATAAGATATTAGTATTTATTAGTATAGAGTTAAGAGATAATTATATAGATAGTCCTTCCTAAAGTATCTATTTCTATTATTATCTTTAGTAAAGTATTAAAGTAGATAAGGAGTAGTATTATTTAGAAGGCTTTTTTTATTCTTTAGAAGGATTCTTTTATTTTCTAGGTAAAAATAAAGCCTATCTTATATTTATTCTAATCTTTCTTTTATATATCTAGCCCTTTAATTAAATTATTTAGGTCTCTACTTAATATTAACTACTTCCTAATAAAATACTAGTAAAAGTTAGTAAATCCTATAAATTACTAGATATTAAAGATATATACTAGCTTAGGCTACTAATATATTATTTATATCTATATAGAGTCTATAGAGACTCTATCTTTTAATATAATAAAGCTTAAGAACTCTACTTAGTCTATATAGAATATATATTTAGAGATCTTAATATATAGCTTATACTTAATTAGATATTCTAGTACTTCTCTAATCTATTATATATAAGTCTTCTTATCTTTTAAGAAGATTAGGATATTATTTAGGTAAACTACTAATAATATATTAATAAGACTTATAAGGACTCTATTAATATATACCTAGAAGATAATAAGGATATTAGTAAGTCTAAATAATATTATAGTATATTTAAAGTATCTATAGTAGGTCCTAAATACTATTTTCTACTTATCTCTCTTCTTAATATAGATCTTATAGTAAATATTATATAGATCTAGCTTAGTATAGATAACTACTCTTAATAATCTAGTAAAGGACTTATTAATTAGTAATAAAGGATAGTAGTTCTTAATAGTAATTATATTTAGCTCTCTATAGTCTATATAGAGTCTTAGCTTACTATCTTTTTTTAGTATAAATAAGATAGATATACTAGCTTAGCTTTTAGAGTATTAGATCTATCTCTTCCTAAGATTCTCTTTAATATACTTATATAGTACTTTAAGTTCTACTTAGGATAAGAGATAGATTAGCTTTTATAAAGACTCTTTATCTAGAATTAGATTAATTATATAATTATATTTTATATACTCTAGAAGAGCTATAGTATCTTCCTTATTAACTATAGCTTTAAGGTCTTTATACTCTAGATATAGTATATCTAAGATCTTTATAGCTCTTAGTATTTTATATCTATCCTCTAGTATACTTTTAGAGATTAAATATAGTTCTATAAATATATCTTATAGAGCTATAAGCTCTTTAAATTCCTATAAAACTAGTATTTTAAGCTTTAGTAAAGTCTTCTTATAGTATATCTACTTAGCTATACTTTAGTTAATATTAGGATTTACTATACTAAGCTAGTCTATACCTAGAATTATATTATAGATCTTTATATCTATAGCCTTATAAGTTATATAAATAATCTTATAGGTCTTATTATAATTTACTAGTCTTAGCTATATATCTTAGTTCCTATATAAAAGAATCTTTTAGTTATCTATAGTCTCTATAAGATAAGTATTAGTCCTAATTATATTTTCTAGATTCTCTTTTATCTATCTTTAGCTTATAAAACTCTAGGTAGTACTACTATTAATTAGTATTTTAGTAATCCTTATTAAGGAGCCTTTTTTACTATTAGTAACTAAAGTACTATACTTAAGTATCTTATTAACTATCTTATATTTCTTTAAAAGAATAATCCTTAGTACTATAATAGCTTATATTATAGAGTTATCTATTTTTTTAGCTCTCTAGAGATTATAGTATTTATTATCTATTTTCTAAAGTAATTCTTAGCTTAGTAATCTAGCTTCTTATAAAAAGTATAATACTTAGATTTACTTTTATAATCTCTCTTTAATCCTATTATAGGCCTTTTACTATTCTTTTTATTTACTAATTAAGGATTTTACTCTAAATTAGGATAGCCTTAGTCTTAGTATAGCTTTCTTTAGTTACTCTATAATTCTAAGATTATACTTAATTACTATAGTTATAGCTTCTTAGTATTTTTAAGCTATACTAATCTAGTAAATATTCTTTACTCTACTTAATTATAGAATATTATTTACTTATTTTATTAGTCTATAGTAGATTTTATAAATCTCCTAGTCTTACTTTAGATTTTTTTAAGAAGTCTAGTCTATAATTAGTTAATCTATTATTACTTAGATAATATATCTTTAAGATAGTTATAAATTCTAGTAAGCCTTAGGGTATATTAATAGATATCTTAGTAATTAGTCTATATTATCTATTACTAGTTACTCTTAGCTTTATACTAAAGCTAGATAAGATCTATAACTTAGGAAAGAGTCTAAGTCTTAAAGATATTCTAGGTAAAGTCTAGGTAAGAGTTATTCTTATAATATTATATCTAGATTATATTAATCCTTAGTATAAGAAACTTAGTTATCCTATCTATCTTATAGGTATTATTATAGAACTAAGTAGGGTATTAGTTCTAGAAAGTCTCTTACTTTAACTTAAAAAGATTATACTTACTAGAGCTCTTAGCTTTATAGCTAATTATATTTTAGGATATATATAGCTTCTTTATTTTACTTTAAGTAGGGTTAAACGCTAATATACTCTCTTATAATACTACTAAAGATACTAGTACTAGGTATCCTACTCCTAGTAAGAAGAAAATAGACTTAACTATTAGTTTAGGTAGAGTAGTAGATTTATATATCTCTATCTCTAGGACTATAATCTCTCTTACTCTATCCCTAAGATAGACTAAGATCTTAGTCTTCTTATTAGCTAAGGCTAGGTATTTTTTAAGTACCTTAATCTTATATAGCTTTATTACTAGATCTTTATCTAGCTCTTCTCTCTAAAGAGTATTAACTAATAGAGTTTTAGTCTTAGTTCCTTATAAGGCTTATAAGGCTTCTTTATAGGGCCTATCTTTAGCCTTATAGAAGATTATATCCTTTAGTAAGACCTAGGAAGTATTATTTATTATAGGATTTATATTAGTTCCTATCGTTAGGTCCTTAGGTAATCCTAAGGCCTCTTAATAAGGATTACTATAAGTATTATATAATATTATAATAGATTCTAATAGTCTAATTTAATTAAATATAGCGATTAGAATATTAGGACTATTATACTAGTAGGTCCTTATAGGAATAGAGAACTAGAGTAAAGGAATCTAAAGGGGTATATTTGTATTAAGACTAATCGCTAAAGAGCCTAAGTCCTACTCTTATATATATAGGAAAACCCTAGTAGGGTCTAGTAGGCTAGGTAGACTAGCTATATAGGTCACTACGTGACCTAGTATAGCTAGGCGGCCTAAGTAGACTATCTATATAGGTCTAACTAGGGATAGGTAGTTCCTAGTAGAGGCTATAATAACTTAACTAGTCACTAATAACTATAAGTTACAGGAGACTAATATACTCGCTAATATTATAGGCGAAGAGCTTATCGATTTTTTCGAGAAGTAGGGGGTCCGCTAGCGTAGTACCGGCCCTAGGCTTAGGTATCTTTATAGATACTATAATTATTAATTGCGAAGCGTAGCGGAGCTTTAATCTGTTAAGTAGGTGGTGCCTATTTCTAAGGGTGCGCGTAAACGGGCGATGCTGATTAGTTAATCCGTGGCAGAAATCAGCCCTTTGATTAGCTGGATTTAGGCGGTGGGTATCACTTTCTGGCGCTTTGATTAGCTGAAAGTTTCACTATAACGTTATAGCAAATATTAGTCACGTAACACCCTTATATTTTTATGGTCCTTAGAATTTAGGTATTAACACCTAACGCTTACTATATTACGTAATATCTATATATTTTTGCGATCCTTAAAAATTAGGTATTACGCTGCTACTCTTAGGGGGGGGCGTAGCCCCCCCTAATATATCTATATTTCTATAATAAATCTAGTGCTTTACCTACTAATAGGGGGGGTCTAGGGGGGGGCTTTGTCCCCCCTAGGTTAATTCTATAGTAATCTCTATATAAGATACCCCTACCTACTACCCTTTACCCCCGGTAGGGGGGAAAGGGTGGGGGGTGGGGGAGGTAGAAACGCTTACTACCTCTCTATTAGAAATATGTATATTATATAGTAATATAGTAATATATAGATAGCTATATTATAATATTACTTCTATAGGATAGCCTTCCTACCTAAGCGTATTAGATATAGCGCTACGCTTCGCACTTTTTGGTGTCCTCCTCAAGGGGGGCGCCAGTGGAAACCTTATATAATCAGTAAGGAGAGAATAGAGAGAGGATTATAGAAGTGCTAGATAATTATAAGAGTTTTAAAGGATAGAAACGGCGATCAGGAGGGTTCTAGAGACAATATAATAAGGGAGGAGCTGTGGTAAAGAAGAGAGGGTTTATAGGAAGAAAAGGCAAAGATATAAGCAAGGAAAGAAGAAGGAGAGGCGTGATAGAAAAGGCAATCACCCGCGCAAACAACCTTATATCTTGTCTTACCCGTTAAACTCCTACATATCGACAAAGATATTTCTTCTAGTACATCTTAATTGCAAACAGAGTACGTATATCTGTGCCAGTAGCCTCCCGGTGTGGATAGGCAGAAAGGCACAGATATAATGCAGCCTCCCTCTGTATGGAAGGAGTTTGCCAATTTGGGAGAAGGGAGAGCAGTGAGCTAGTTGCCTGAGTAACAATGCACACATGATATAACTCTCCGTCGAGACATAGAGGGGTAACTTACTACTAGGCAGGGGTTATACTGAGTGACCCACTTTCCGTTGTGTTGAGCAAGCTGATCAAGAAGGAAGAAGAAGAGATCTCTCTCTGAGAATCTGATTGATTAGATCTATCTTGCGAGGAACAGGAAAAGGGATGGGCGGTGATATACCCTCATGGAGAAGAGAGCCCATAACCCGAGCACATCGCCGGTGTGAGTCACTCGACAACTGAAATCCATATCGCTCCCAACTGCAGCAACAGAGCGTTTGCTCTCGTATAGGCAAACGCCAGCGTAGTGGGAAACTGCTCAGTTGCCTCGGTTGGGTTGATAACGGGAGGCTTTCGTCGTCGTCTCAACGGGGGAGCGGAAGGGGAGTTTGCCAGGGCGGTGTCTCGGGTGCTCTCTCAACAGCCCATGATTTTCGTTCTTTCCAACCAACATTTTCATCCAAGATTTATGAATTTCCAGATCGGGGAATGGGTTGAACCCCGACTTCCCGATCGATAAGAGATAAGAGATAAGACTCCCCGCCACCTGGCCTTATCGATAAGGCTTTACATAATCAGGTACCCCCGCCGACGGGCCGATCTCGAAGTTTTTTTTTAGTTGATTTTGGCCCCGCGCAATTGGTCTTCATTACTGTTCCTTTCGTTCGAGAAAATCCAGCACAATGCCCTACGACGACGAAGTCCACGACGCCGTTCGCAATGCGCAACCAGCGCAGCAGCCTCCCCACCGGTCGCACGACCCCTCGAATAACATGAAGCGTTCCGACCCCTTCAAATTCGGATCGCGGTACCTTGAGCAGGGCGACGATGTCTTCGAGTTCAACGCCTGGGATCATGTCGAGCCAGATGACGAGTTCAAGGCGTTCGCCGAGACCCAGTACGAAAAGCAGCGTGCGGCACCTGTTTCCGAGTTCGATCAAACCCGCTTCAACAATGACCCCGCGAAGTGGTGGAATAATTTCTACAAGAACAATACGGCCAACTTCTTCAAGGATCGCAAGTGGCTGCGTCAGGAATTTCCGGTTCTGGCTGATGTGACCCAGAAAGAGGCTGGGCCTAAAGTCGTTCTCGAGGTCGGCGCTGGTGCTGGAAACACTGCCTTCCCTTTGATCAGGAACAATGAGAATGAACATTTGAAGGTGCATGCCTGTGACTTCTCCAAGTATGCGGTTCAGGTCATGCGTGAGAGCGAGGAGTACAATACGAAATACATGGTCGCCGACGTATGGGATGTCGCTGCAGAGCCCACCGAAAGCGAGGATTCCTTGCCCCCTGGTCTGGGCGAGGGCTCTGTCGACGTGGTAGTTCTCATTTTCATTTTCTCCGCCCTGAACCCGGATCAGTGGAATCGCGCACTCCGCAACATCTGGCGTGTCCTGAAGCCTGGCGGTTGTGTCCTGTTCCGTGATTATGGCCGTGGAGATTTGGCGCAGGTGCGCTTCAAGAAGGGCCGGTACATGTCGGAGAACTTCTATATCCGCGGCGACGGTACTCGCGTTTACTTCTTTGATATGGAGGAGCTGCGACAGATGTGGGGTCGTTGGACCCCGGAGAAGGGCGTGCAGGTTGATCTCGAAATTGAGCCCGAGTCTGTGGCTGCTGAGCCTGCTGCGCCGTTCGAAGTCAAGCATTTGGGGGTTGATCGCCGACTTATCGTCAACCGCCAGACCAAGCTGAAGATGTACCGCTGCTGGATGCAGGGTAACTTCCAAAAACGCGATGATACTGCTGCTACGAATCCAAGCACCGAGAACGGCCAGTGAACTTGAGCTCTTGCCTAGCACATACCTTCGGCGTCGGATGTCTGCAGTACTACAGGCCTTACCTCTGAACGAACAGGCGACAATATCGACATTATTTTCCTCTCAAATCATGCCATCACCTGCGCAGGAATGTTTCCACTGTCCCATGGTAACACAAAGTCTTTGTATGCGTCCGAGAGGTTCATCGGCATGCCGGATTGCGCCGCCTCAAGTACGCCGCAGCGAGAAAAGGTGCAAGGGGGTCCTCATGCCGGGGCTGTCTTTTAGAACAGGGGATACCTCTCATCGCTCGGCTTTGCTCAGCGGGTCTATACCGTTTCCATCGGTTGACTAGGAGGCTATGGCCCGGCCCATTCGCCTGATATTGTCTACGAACCATGTCATGACAGCCTTGCACGACGAAGATGATAGAAACGTTTGCATAAATCCTTTCATAGAGTTACGAATATACCACGCATTTCAATCATGATTAAATCAGAGTTTCGATGGGCATCCTCTCGAGTTTCTATGACAAAACCAAAGTTAATTATAAACAGCTAGAATCTTGATTGAGAGACTGTGCATGCTCTAGCAACTCTAGCAAGGCGGTATTGAAAACCACCCAGACAAAGCGAGAACCAAAAATCGAAAGCGTAACTGCAACACCAAATTAGGTACAAGAAATAGGCGATATGTGTGTGTGATCTAACCGCCACTGAGCGCTAGCAGCTCATGGCAAGCGGGACCAACAAGCCCTCGAAAGCAGAAGCTTATCGAGAAAAGAAAGTAATGGACAACGAATCAGCAAGAAACGAAAAACTCCATCCATGCACCAAATAAGAACAGCCAATCGGCGCAGTGAAGAACAATGTCTATGAGATCTCGCAAAAAGACAAACATAGTCGCAAAGGAAAACCAAGAGTTTTTAGCAAATCTAGAAAACGTGAGGCACAAAATAATGTGGTCATTGTACCTCGTCTTCGTTTATCATAAGAAAGCAAAGACAGACGTGCACTGCCATTTAGATAGTAGCGATAAGCGGCTGCTTCACGACGTCAAGTTGGGGCACTCGCCCTGGGCACGCTGGAAAGCATTTGTGAAGAGATCCTGCATGGCGCAGTAGTGGAAGAGGATGCCTCCCAACACAGCCAAATGCCAGATGTTGTGGCTGCCACCGAAGTAGTCGAAAAGGCCCGGCTTCCAACGCTCGGGGACCTTGGATGCATACACAAGAGCCCCGACGAAGTAGACCATGATACTCTTCACAACAGGGGCGTAGAAATACATGCACCATTCTAGGCCACGAGAGTAGGAGAGCTGGGCAAGAGGGGCGAATCCAGTCAGAGCAAGGGTGACGTAGAAAGCCACTCGAGCCCAGGCCATGTCGTGACGGTTGAATGTTGGGTGCCAGGGGAGGATGATGCCGCCAATACCAAGGCACATTGTAAGGAGAATGTATGTCCAGCGAGAGGTAGGCTCGCAATAGAATGCAGTATACTCGGTGGACACGATCGACGCGGCCACCAGCAAAGAAATTCCCGTGTAGTCAACACAGGCGAACCGCTCCATAAGAGATTGGGAGGCAATGCTGTTCATGGTGTGCCAGATGGTGCTGCAGACCAGACACTTGCACGCAGCAAAGAAGAACACAGCGGCGATCATGATGTCCGCCTTGGTGCTCAGGTGGAAGTTTGTATGGAGCGGGTAGAAATAGAAAGCGATAGCAAGGACAACGATCAATCCAATGATGTGAGACCAAATGTTGACGAACTCGTTTGAGAACGAGAAAACCGAATGGATACACTCCACCTTGGAGGTGGTAAAGCGGTAACCGTTCAGGATGTGCGGGTTTACCCTCCAGGGGTCCGGCAGATCGGCATAGGTAATTAGACGCTTCTCTTGGGCAAGACGGATAGCCTCGTCGATGTTCTCCCGGAGAGCAGCGCGGGCGCGGCGAGCACGTTCCATTCCCTCATCAACCACCTCCCGGGCGTGGACAAGTTTGGAATCCATGACCTTCCATCCATCATCCAAGGTGCCGTAAATGCCACGGTCGTGGATGGCGTGTACTCGATTCTCTAGTTCGGATAGGAAAGACTCCATCAGGCGCACTCCAGCTTGCGCTTTTTGTTCAAGAGTCTCCTTGGTTGCCAGGGCCTCGTTGTAACCCTCCTCCAGCGTCTCCACGAGGATCTTGGCCCGTTTCTTGCCACTGCCCATCAGTTCACCGGATGCCAGGGAGCACTGGTCTCTCACGGCTTCCAGGGTGGCGTAGCCCCGTCGAAGGCTGGAATCGATCTGATCCATGTGTGATTTCCGGTATTGTTCGATCCATGACATTCGGCGCTCGAGTTCGGCGAGGAAGAGTTCGACCTAGAGTACGGTTAGAGCGGAACAGACGGCCGGAAAAATCCGCAAGAGTGAGGCTCACTCGAATGAAGACAGTATCGGCATCCTGGTAGTCACAGGAAAGCTTCCGGGGAGCATGATAAGAGTGCCGACGTCGCCGATCTCGCAAGAGGGAAGTGTCCTCGCTGGGAGTGGCAGTGGAGGATGAGACCCCCTCCGCATAGGACTCCATGGTCACTGATGATGCCGAGCAGGTCATTGTTGAACAGCGGGGGTTGGCCCGTCCTAGGGCAGGTCAATCACCACCAAAATCCCGTAGATAATTGTGTTCAAGGACGGTGGGTCGGGGAAGTCCGGGGGTTGGGTGTTGAGTGTTGAGAATTCGGGAACTGATAGATCAAGCGACTAGTAAAGGAGGAAGTCGAACACCACCAGAAGAAAAAAAAGAGTCTGTTGAAACCAGGAAGAACAGACTACTATGTACACGACATGACCGAGAGGAGGGGACGGAGAAAGGTGGGGGGGTTAAGAAGGAAGAGAGTAGGATGCCAGACGAAGAAGCCGGGCTAAAGTCTTGTCAGTCTTGCCCCCAACCACCGGCCGCCCAGCATTCACATGGACCGAACGGAGTGCGGGTGCCGCGCCTGATTGATCCGTCCGCAACTCTTCCAGTCTCCACTTTGGTCCACTCATTCATCGTTCAAACCTTCGAAACGGATCTTCTCCCTGTCAACCGTGCATCCCACCCTCTCTCTTCGCCACCTGCTTCCCCAAGTCATGGCTATCAGTGAAATCGTCTCTGACGAGTCGCTGCTGCCCGTGCTCGGCACTAGTGCAGAGACTTTGGCTCAATGCCAGCAGCTGATAGCACTGTTGAACCCCGACAACAGCCCGACCGAACCCGCCGGCCTCAAGGAGCTGTCCTTGGCCGTGTCCAAGCAGCAAAAGATCCTCTTTGCTCGATTGGCTCAACTTCGCGGCCAGAATCGAGATGCCATCTTTCGCGTGCGCGATACTAAACACGCCACTGCCGAGGCTCGCCAGGAGATCGACCGACTACATCTCCAACTGCAGAACTTGTACTACGAGCAGAAGCACCTTACGGGCGAGATTGCCGCCTGCGAGTCCTACGAGTGAGTGGCATCTTCTTGCGAACTTAAACACCTTGCATATTCATGCTTGCATCTCGCTAATTTGAGAACTCTTCTTGTGTAACAGTCACAAATACCTTTCGCTGCCTCTAATTCCTGTAGAGGAATTTCTGGACTTATTCCCCGAGCATCGCGAATCCAATGAAAATGACCTCATGATCGCGCGCATCAACCACGAACATGCCGAACGAGAAAAACTCGAGCAGGCGCGTCAAGAGCTCTTGAAGCGCAAACAGGCGTTGATTGCAGAGAACAAGAAACGCAAGGATGATTTGGCCAATTTGGATCAGGATCTGGAGAAGTTCATCGATGTGCGTGCCATATCTCTCCCCAGTCTATTCTTTGAGTACGTTCTTTTACTAATCGAGCTTTGCGAATTCAGGCAGCCAAACCGATCCAGAAAATCTTCGAAAAGGAATACTGAGAAGCATGTTGTCTTGGGCGCGCTGCGAATGAAAGACTTCTACACCTTTTGGCAACTACATTGGGCTGGCGTTATATTGGACAAAATAGATACCCTTTTCGATTTAATTGGAGGCATTACACAGATCTTTCTGCATCTACTTTTCCATATCTGTCTTTCGAGATCGAGGCTCTTTCAACACTTGCCATGTTGAGTATCAGACCGGATACAGACTCCGAATGCGCTGAACTGTAGGCTTTTAAGAGTAAAATAGTTGTAGAAATAGTAAGTATCTTTCAAAGTCTGCTATACAAATAGTTCAATAATCCAGGAATCTACATTATTGCGCATTGATTCCATTCGTCATCGTGGTGCTTGGCCGTATACTTCGCGGAGAGCTCAGCTTCGGCCGTGCCACCTGTTCCTCCCTTCTCCGCCTTCCGCCTCCCCCAACTCCACACCAGCACTTCGAGTAAACACTCTGCTCTGGCGGTCCGTCTCCAGAGCACAAAGCATGTCCCAATCATGACGAGCAAAACTGGAGACCATGAGTCTCCTCAGACCTCGGCCACATCAAAGGCCGCCGACCTTAAACCCAGCGCACAGCGCGTCCCGCCCCCCGAGACCCCGGAAGTTATCCAAACGCGATTCCGAGTCATTGCGGCCTTTTGGGCTGTGATTATCTTTCTGGGATTCCCAATATGGTGGAAGACTACTTCCATCTACCGGGCGCATTTGCCAATCCAGGATATGGCCGACTGGGCCGATGGCAAGGTAAGTCTTCACTTGGGGGAGGGAGAACGGATGCGCCTTCTCGAGAGTCTAATGCCTGGTGCTGGTCGTTATAGACATGTCGCCCGGTTTTCCCGCTTGAAATTCACGTCGCAGCACCGACTATGCAGCTACCTGAGTCGCAACATCTCGTCCGCACAACTCAGCATGCTCTCGACGATCTCAATGAATTCGCCGCCCACCACCTTCGCCTCAAGTTGACGAACGACACCGATGCTTCCACCACGCAAGGTAGTGAACATAACACGCATGTTGCTGGAATTATAGTGGATGATGGGCCAGACACTGCATTGACCGTTCGTGTAGTGTCCCAGGAGGGTCTGGCTGCCCCTAGGTCCGAGCTACGCGCAGACACAACCCAGCTCGACATCTTCTATCCACCGAGTCAGGTGCCCATTCCTTCATCTTCAAATCCACCGCTCTCGGTCTTTATCGCAGAAGAGCTGCAACGCCTGTACAGCGAAGAGAAAGCTACTATTGCCCACATTCTTTCTGGCGACACGGCCGGTCGTGACTCGGACATCAGCCGACGGTTACGTCGGTCAATGAAGTACGCCGATACATACCATCTATCGTTTTCCTTGTTTACACCCGGCTCTGCTCCGTCCTCGTGGGATATCGAAGCCGTTGTACAAGAGTACCTATCTCCTCTCCTTCATGCATTTAGTCCTATCAGCAACTTCACCATCGACACCCAGGTTCAGCTTTATGCAACCTTTTCGCCTATGGCACCGCCACCTATATATGACGAGGTTGAGTCGGCATGGACATTGAAGAAGGAGGATCTCAGCGCCTTTATCAATGCCGCTGAGTGGCCACTGAACCCTAGCATTGGCAACGGCCCTACTCTCAACTTCATTCTTTACGTTCCGGATCCTTCTCAATCCCCGATGGTTGTCAAGGAAAATCATGCGTCTAGCTGGATTGTGCCACAATGGGGCGGCGTTTTCCTTCTCAATCCGCCTCTTGAGCAGGGAGGCAAGAGCGGAGGCCAAACGAACCCGGCCCATATCACTCAAGAGTCATTGCGCCCAGCATTCATGACCTTTTCGCATCAACTGTTGACTCTTCTTGGCACTCCTACAACTCCTGCCTCTCTCCCGCTCCGCCTCCAGTCATTAATTCGCGTCCGTGCTGCAACGCTTCTCCTTTCCGCTTCATCCACCATGGGCTCTTTGGCCCGTCTCACCGAATCTCTGCCTTCTATCCCCATCCCCGCTACAGTTGCATCCTCTGTCTCCACGACACTCTCCCACCTCTCTTCCACATGCTCTCATCTCCGTGAAGGCCGCTTCGGCGCTGCTCTTGCCAGTGCTCGGATCGCAGAAACCGAAGCTGAGCGCAGCTTCTTCGAGAAGAGTATGGTTGGCCAGGTATACTTCCCA
This sequence comes from Penicillium goetzii, assembly GCA_037043885.1. NCBI lineage: Eukaryota > Fungi > Ascomycota > Eurotiomycetes > Eurotiales > Aspergillaceae > Penicillium > Penicillium goetzii. Next base: position 220,944 of record JAWLST010000030.1, read on the forward strand.
GATGAGCACAAGGTTGCTGTCTATTTACCTCTGCTGGGCCCAATCGGCGTCCCATTGCTAGTCAGCCTGATGAAGGAACTGAAGCGGCTTGTGGCAGGGTGGAAAGCGCGGAGGCGTTCCGCAGCATAGATCACTCTAGTCGAGGTTGTTTTTCTTTGTATCCTAGGAGTTACACATATACACGTTTAACTATCGGTAATCTTGTTGCATTTTGAAGATTTCTAATCACGATAAATCTCTCCATTGCTGGTCAGCCCTCATTAGATCATCCACCGAAAAGAAATGCGCAGCGCAAGGTCAGAGCCAGGTATCTTAAGGAATGATAATCCGAATAATGCCACATGTACACCATCAAAAATGCTCAAAGAAAATAGGCACACTCGATGCCCGATAGAAGCCGAAACGAATGAAGTATCACCAGAGTAATGAAGCAATCACACCTTCAACTCTTTCCCCTGCAACCCAGTAAGTTTGTACGAAGGATTTCCCTTCGAATCATTAAACCCAACCGCCTGCACCAAATCCGTAAAGGTCGTATCCGGTCGCGAGATACTCCCCGGATACGGCTCGGGCCCCAGAAACTTTCTCGACTGCGAGAACGCGCCTGGTGGCGAGTACACCTTGATACTCTCCGTGCTAGGCTGACGCTGGCACGGGGGCGTAGCTGGACATTGAGCCTGCACCTCCGGCACGGGAGGAACATCCTTGTCCAATCTTGGTTGACCGGAGAAAAGACTTCTAATGCGTGAATTGGTTCGGTGCAGCATTGATCGTCCGCCTGTTGAGGAGCGTCTTTCTGCGGATGGGCGGAGGAGGAAGTCTGTTCGGTAGGCGTTATCTTCGCTAGCGATGGGGCCGGATATTCCTATTACGGCGCCTGAGGAGGAGCGTTGGGACCAGTGGAGGCCTGTTTTTGGGTCGTGGGCTTGTTGGGCTTTCTTCTGGGCGCGGTGGCGGAGACAGATTGTTATTAGGATGGAGAGGATGGCGCCGAAGATTGCGCCGGGGAAGAAGCCTGCTAGCACGGCTTTGGTTGGGAAGGAGGGACATGTGGAGGAGAGGGCTTCGGTGGAAGTGGAATTGGAAGAGGAGGAGGATGGTGAGGAGACGGGTGTAAAGGTAGCGCCAGTTGTGTCGGCGGTGGTAGAAGTGGAGGTTGATGAGGAGTTTGAAGATGTTGCTGTACTTGAAGTCTTCGTGTCCAATGCACAGGTGCTGTCCCCTTGGCATGTATACCCGAATGGGCAGCAAGCACTTCCACAAGTGGGAAGGGAAGCATCGAGCTTTGTTGTCTTGACTGTACTTTTGGGGTGCGCGGTTGCATTTTGCTCTTGTACATCGCAGACTATGGGCGAGATGTAGTCACAGCTAGCCCCGGATGGACAGCATATGGCGGAGCTTGCATTGTCGAGGCTGATGCAGGTTGAGGTAGAAGGGCAGCAGAAACTGTCTGGTAGACTGCTCCCACAGGTATTGTAGGAGCTGGGACAAGATCCTGAGCTTCGAGGGAGCAGGTCTAGAGGATCAAACGCGAAAGCATGACTTGGTTGAATGTGTGCTATGAAGCTCAGGAGGAGGACTGCGGAGCGTCTGGCGATTATGCCCATAGAGGATCTCGCCATATTGGCGTTGCGTAGGTATGTAGTACTCGATATTCCGAAGATATTGAACGATCAAACGAAAGCAAGTGTCGCAGGAGTTGTGGACTAAAGAGTATCCTAGTAAGGGCGAAACGGAGCAAAGAGCGAGTCTAGAGATGTAGAGGAAGAAATTCCACGAGGAGGAAAAGGAAAATGCCAATAGGCAGACATGGGCAGTAATAGGCTGAAACATATAGGAGCTATATTAGGCAGTTAGGCAAATAAAGAAAGGTCACAATCAAAGGCATTCATTCACGAAGCCTACAAAGAGCTTCTATTCATGGCACGCGCCCGGGATCCCAATAAGGGACCACCGGGGAGTTTCAGCATGAGCTGCATGGTCTAAATATGCAGACTAGCGGGCGCTAAACCAGATTTCCTGTTGCAGAATCAGCCAACTCGACCAGGGTCACAGGATGAGAGGTGCAGATCGACTGATGATGGGCGCTTAGAGAAAGAGAGCATGAGAGACTGAGGAAGGTCGAAGTACTTGGGGATGCGCTGATTGGCTGGATTATGTCAGCAGTGCTATTCCCGATTGGGAAATGCGTCGGGAGTGGAAATTCTTCGATTTCGCGAAGCTCCAACCTATCGCCAAGTCACTTCTCACGCCCATCATGTTCAGCCGACTCGCTAGGCCGGGCGCTCTGCGCGCGGCGTCATTCCAGGTTAGTCCTGCCTGCTTTTGGGGTGTCTAAAGGCACCCATTGTCGCTCGCTCCGCAGAAACTGACCGCGTTGTTCTTCTACCCAGACACCTACCTCCGCCCTGCGCTTCCAGACCCGTGCCCTGCACCGCATCCCTCAATTGCAGCATGACGCCTATTACAAGGAGAATGGTGTTCCGGAGTTTATGTCTCCCGAGGCTTTCGACTTCTCCTGGACTCAGTATCAGACTCTCCTCGTGGATAAGCTCAACCTGTTGACGCAAGGTCAGACCCGACTCGTCCGGCCGAATTGTCTTTGAACCCGTGCAAAGACACCAATTCGCTATCACACAGAAATGAGGACTGTATACTGACTACTGTCATACAGATACCGTCGATGCGGACGCTAAGCCCGGAGAATTGCTGGTCAAGTACTCCAAGCGCCCGGAGATGGCCTCGGTCTTCAACTATGCCTCCATGGCTCACAACAACCACTTCTTCTTCAACTGCCTGGTCAGTATCTGCTTTGATACGAGTCTACCTCTTCTCTGTTTACTAACCAACTCCCTCTATGCAGTCCCCTACCACCACCAAGATCCCCGAAAAGTTCGCCAAGGACATCGTCGACACCTGCTCCTCCGTCGAATCCCTGAAGATGGATTTCCTCGCCACGGCCAACGCCATGTTCGGCCCCGGTTTCGTCTGGCTCGCCAAGAACCTCGAGCGCGAGGGCCTGATGCAAATCTTCTGCACCTACAACGCCGGTTCGCCCTACCCGGCCGCCCACTCCCGACGACAGCCCGTTGACATGGCCACACACTCGCCCGACGCACCCCTCGGCAACCAATTCGCCGGCTCAATGGGTGCCCACGCCCAGAACCAGAAGAGCCTTGCCCCCGGCGCTATTGATGTGCAGCCCATTCTGTGTGTCAACACTTGGGAGCATGCGTGGATGATGGACTATGGTATTGCTGGAAAGGAGGAGTACCTCGAGCGGTGGTGGGATCGGATTAACTGGGATGTGGTGTTTGACAACTACAATGCTATTAGCTCTGTGAAGGGTGCGCGGAGCACGGCTAACCGGGACCGGAGTCTGAGCATGCTTTAAGCGCGGGAAAAGCCCTTCTTGTTTGGATAATCTGTACTATATATACTATCACATTTTTCTTTTCTTCGTTTTTTCCAAGTTTGGACTTGAACTCTCCTGGTTTTTGGAGGTTGTACAGCAGATACTGTTTGATAGAATTGGACTCCTCAATCATTATCCGTGTACTTCTATAGTAGGAGATAGTCTATATAACACTGTACATGCAGACATCCAAATACCAATAATATACAAAATCTATAATCCCCGTACATCCATGTCTATACTTCCCCTCCGTTCTATTGCCCCCGAGTATGACTCTCCCGAATCCGCTTCTCAAAAGCCTCAATCATAATACTAGCCATCTGCCCCTCCACAGCCCCCATAACAGTCGCATGCAACTGATTCCGAAACTCAAACCGCACCTCCAAATTGACCTTTGTCTGCGGTCCACCCTGCGCCTCAACACCAGCCACAGGCACAAGTTCCCACCTCGTAGAAAGGTACTCAAAGATGCCCTCCGAAGCCCCAGGAAAGAAGCTACTCAGCCCAGATGGCGCACTGCTACCGCTTCCTTCAGGCTTCCCATACTTCGCCCCGCTCCGCGCCTCAACGACCCAGGTAGCGGGATCACAGTCCACGCGCGACGTGAACGTCTCGCTGAGCGGGCCGTAGCCCACGGTTAAGAAGGCTTGTGTTGGGTATCCTGTTTCCGGGTCGCGGGCTGTCACGGTTGATTCGTTGAGGAAGGGGAGGAATTGGGAGTAGGATTCGACGGAGGAAATCACTTTGAAGAGGAGGGCGGGTGTGTAGGGGAGTGTGCGGGTTGCGGTTAGGACGCGCTTGGGGGAGTTGTCGTTGTTGCCGTTGCTGTTTGGGGAGGAGGGGAGGAATGAGGAGAGTGATGGGAGGCCGAAGGATCGTTTTGTTGTGTAGAGAGGGTTCGGGGTTGAGGCTTTTGTTTGTGGAAGTGCACGGCGCTGGGATGCTGTGCTAAGGGTTCGAGGTGTGGGTTGTTTGCGCAGTAGTGAGCGCTCCGGCAGGCCTTGGGGCCGGGTTGAGGAGAGGATTGTGCGACATGGTAGTCGCGGGTGGCAGGCAGGTCGCATGGTTCAGTTGCGGAGTGAGAGCAGCGAACGAGTGTGTGGTGATTGGAGATTGTGTTGGAGGGTGGTTCCGCGAAAAAAGACCCCGAGTCCGCGGTGATCGGCATTTCCGGCCGAGGCCCCATTTAGTCTCTGAGTACGGAGTATATGACAGATATCGCAAGTACAGTAATAATTAGTCAGTTGATATGTATCCACGATCTCTAAAGATATGCCCATTTCAATAATTACATATTTTTTTGCCATTCCTCATATATCATAGTTCGAGAGATTCATCTCTCTGAATGAGCATAGCTCCTCCAATCAACCATCTAACTACTTATATGCGTCGAATATTCACCATTAGGATACGTCATAAAATCCATATTTGTTGGCAAAGCCTGAGCTCCCATGTACCAGGAATTGTCCTGGTTCGTCGTAGAGTACCCAGACACGCGACTGTCATACAGGCGCTAAAAACCCCAAAGTTAATTCGATTCATTTACCCCCATGGTCCGGAAGAGGAAGGAATGTCTTACCCAATCAATTTGAGCTGGCGTGCTCAGCATATCCCCGATCACTTCGAGTGATGAGTATGAGGGCGTCGAGCTGGTATTGTACATTGCAGCTTGCATATCGTCGGCGCTTGCCGTGGTATACGTCGGGTATTGCTCCTGATCCATCGTGGTCGAAGCCAATTGGAATGTCACTTGATCTGCATTCGTCATCAGTCTCCTTCCTTATGATAAAACCCGATCTTAAAAACGTACCTTCCATTGGAATCTCCTGTTCCTCGGTCTCCGCTACCAGGCTGTCAACACTCGTGCCATGGACCTGACTGAGCATAATAGTTAAAGCGGCAAACGCCCGCTGCGTGTCCACAGAACGACGACGTGCCTCCTTGAAAATCCGATGCGTGGTCTCCAGCAGGGAGATCAGATCTGTGCGTTCTTGAGGTCCCAGACGAGAAGCCCTACCCCGTTCATTATCTTGAGACAATTCCAAGCAAAGAATCATAGCGGAAAGTACGAAATCAGTGTTTTGGAAAGAATTGACAAAGAACCGCTGAGCGTACAGCTGACCTCCAGGTAAAGACTCATTCCAGATATCAGAATGATGTCGCAAAGTCTCCCGAGCAGCGGCAAGGCAGACCGATCGCGAATAGGCATATTTGCTCCCTGGCTCAGACATGTACCGACGATGCAGCACCACGCGCGTCTTTTGGTAGAGCAGCTCCAATGAGTACCGTCGCATGATAAGACTGGTTGGTAACGCAATGCATTGGGCAATCGGTTGGATGCGGAACGTGGTGGGCAGCAGGTTATGGGCCTCCTCTAGACGACGGTCCGTCGCAAGGATCTCGTCATAAGCTGCTGTCTCTCGCGAATAGGCCAGGTCGACAGCTTGGCCAAAGGCAGTCATGATCCGCGACTTGGCTCTGGCGTACGTGCAAGGTGTTACCTCTCCCTCGTCGCTTCGTCCTTGTGGCAGTTGGATTGTGTTTTGGTCAAACTCTGTGTCGTGCAGGTTGGAGGGTAATTCTGTATCAAATTGCCACGGTTGAATAGTCCGAGGAATTCCAACCTGGAAGGATATCAGAATGTCCAGCTGACACAGTACGGCCCAGAGACGACGACGCATCTCGCCATCATATGCCGACAAGCTCGGGTAGTGTCTCGCATCACGGTGGTAGCCCATGCGCATAGCTAGGTGAATGGTCATTGTAAGGAGGTACGAAACCCCAACCTGGGCGTCCTGGCTCCGATAGAATTCACATATCGCGTACATGAACAATGCCTCGCACTTGTAACGGCCTGGTGTGAGATAGTTTGCTTGCACCAGACACTGCGCTGCTCTTTTGCGGAAAATCTCCCAAACAGTTGCCGGATCCACCATTTCACATGGCAGAGCTTGCTCGCATCGGCGATACCAAGATACTGATAAGGCCAGGATATCGAAGAGTAGGGCAATCCAAGTAAATGACATGCTGTGCGGGTTGTTCCAAAATTGATCGTACTCTCGTTGAAATGTAGGGATGTGGAGGGCAACTGGTTGCCGTGTTAGAATACAGTTCAATCAAAAGGTTCCGCATTCAACCTACCCAATGCTGGCTCTGTCGTCTTGAGGAACCGAGACACCAAGCGATCAGCTACTGGTCGTGGGGGGATGTCGACCAGTACTTCTTCTTTGGTGACTGGCCTGGACATTCCCAACAGCAAGGCTGGAGATGGACCCTCGCCTAGTGCATCTTCGAAATCTTCCTGGTCAGAGTTTTCATGTTCGGCGATATACTCTTTCACGCCGTGGATCTTAAGAATTGAATCAAGTTAGCCCAGTTTTCTGGGATATAATAGTCCGATGGTATCAAGACATACCTCTTCCAGAACCGCACGCCAGTCAGCACTGTCGATGTAACTAATTCCCTCGTCTTTTACAACCAGCGTGCCCGTTTCAGTGGGAGACTGCTTTGTCTCACGATCGCCCACTGAAGGTGGCGTATCATATGCGGTCGTACTATCAGACGAGCCTGTGTTGAAATCGATCACTGACTCGCTGGGTCTCTTCTTCTGAGACAAGGACATGACCAGATTCTCCAAATGCTGAAGACGATCCTGCACCAGGGTTGGGCTCGAGCGCCCATGCTGGGCTTTCCCTCGAGGACCACGGCCAACATAAGTACACGTACCAGCCTCGCCCCGCTTCTTGCAGTTGGTGCAAGGGTATGAGCGATCGCATTTTAATCTGCAGGTTGTTAGTAAACCAGGACAGAAATGGGGAAGCTATTAATGCAAAGTGATCAGACACCTGATATAAAAAGCTTAACGTACTTTCGGAATCTGCATGCTGTACACGAAAACTGGACCCGCGTCCTCTTCTTGGGCGCGGGGGTCGAGGGATCCGCGCCAAGCGGGTCCAGGGAATTGACAGGAAGGTCGGACATGGGGGCGGATGAATACCTAAGCGCACACTTCATAAAACCGAGGGGCAGAACAATAGTTCGCGCATCCAGGCCAGCTCAATCCGGCGGGGGGTGCTTCAAGAAATCCGATGGGATGGAGGGGGAGGTCACGAACTGGAGAGACTGGAGGAGTCAAAGGTGGGAAGGGTCGGTCTCCGCTTTCTTTATCTCCGGTCCTTTTGCAGGTGGGGGCCGCTGGAACAAAGAATGAAGCTGACCCGGGGAACTTGCAATGAAGTAGCGCCCTGGTTGGTAATGCCCGATGACTTAGAAGAAGACGAAGGGGATCAATATTCTTTCCATGCTTGAGATTAATAGATCCCAGCAGGGCTGCATGGGAAAATCTCATGTGTATATTCTGGGAAGTGGGATTCGATATGGAAAATTGATACAAATGGAAGGGAATCGATAAAATGGAATTCACAGAATATATACTGGGCTAAGATCATGGTTCAAGGATAGTGAGGGTATCTGGAGGTTGAGGGCAGCAGGTGAATCGTACAACGCTTCTTGAAGCAGTAGCTTAAAAATCAGGTAGAGAGACAATTGCACCAGACGAATCTAGCATTTCAGGTCCGTCTCTCAAAGACGAACCTGGCCACCGTTCAACCGATCCCAGTCCTTCTGCGCAAACGGAACATAAGTGTCACCCTGTAGCCAATACAGTCTGTCATTCTGGGAGACCTGCGATAGATCGACTCCCTGCGTGCGCAGTACATGTTTCTGCTGCTTGTTATTCCCAGTGGACACCATCTCGGGCATCACACGGATGAAGAGAGGCGCAGCGAATCGAGGCAGATTCTTCAAAGTATGAGCCGCCAAGCTATGAAGTGTCGCAGACGACGGCTCCAATGCCGGGCCGGATGTATTCCCGCTGGCAACCTGCTGATTGAACACGATAGCGGCACATCCAGCACGACCATCATGGTTGGGAATAGTGACCCCGTAAACATTAGCCTCATACACATCCGGATGTATCCCGAGTACCTCGGCAACCTCGTTGGTAGACACATTCTCGCTCTTCCAGCGGTACGTATCGCCAATGCGATCGGAAAAGAACCAGCGTCCGTCAGTATCCCATCGAACTATATCACCTGTGCGGAAGTAGGCATCGCCCTTCTTCAGCACATCGCGGACGATTTTGCCCTCGGTCGCCTTGGAATTCTGGAAGTATCCCTGGAAAGTTGCCGCAGGATCCGCGGGATCAATGGCAAAGAGAAGCTCGCCTGGATCACCGCGAGGGACCTTCTTGCATAGCCCAGACTTGGGATCGCGCCACGGCTCCTGAGTCTCGTGGTCTACGTCCACAATGGCCGAGCCACGACCGAGAATGATGTTGCCTAGAGCGCCATTGCGACCGATGGCGCCGGCGGAGAAGTCATTAGAAGAAATGTTCCATTGACCAGAGGTGCCCTCGGTCGCAGCGTAGAATTCGGCAATCGTGGGGATGTTGAAGCGATCCTTGAAGCGGTTCCAGATATCCGGACGCAGACCGTTGCCAAACGCGAGTCGGATATTGTGCTTCTTGTCCAGATCCTCGCCTGTAATGGGATCGATCTCGGGAGGCACATTTAGGATATAACGCAGGGTCTCGCCAACATACTGAATGACGGTTGCATTGGTGTCACGAGCCTCCTTCATGAAGTTGCGAGCAGAAAACTTGCGTCCGATAATAATCGTCGACCCATTCATCAAACACGTCACGAATCCCAAAACCGCGGCAGAAGAGTGATAAAGTGGCATGCAGGTGAAGAAGCGATCCGAAGGACCGATGCGCATCCAGTCACCTACAAACAAGCTACCAGACCAGCACTTCTTCCAGCTGACAATAGCAGGTTTGGGTAGACCCGTAGTGCCACTGGTGTAGATCAGGATTGCCATGTCGCGTGGGATTAAGCCACCGCGCAGCTTGTCATCCTCACGCGAAGGCTCCATATCCAGAATCTGAGACTCGACGTCGGGAGTGAAGAAGACCACCTTCACCGAACCATTTCCGTCGCGGAAACTCGGCGACGCAAAGGTCTCCAGTTGTTCCGGGGGGAAACAGTTACGAACTTCCTCATCCACGATCAGAAGCTTCGCGGTGGAGGTCCGCACTGAGTGGGTAAGTGGCTTGCCAGCCAGGTTATAGTTGATGAAAGCGGGGACCGCGCCAATGCTCCAAAGGCCGAGGACCATGAAAAGGAAGGTCGAGGAATTCATAAAGTCGATGGCTACTATATCCTTACGGCGAACTCCCTGGACTTTCTTGAACCAGGTACCGTATCGAAGGGCCATCAGGTATGTTTCGTGAAATGTCCACGCCTTGCCATCGTATACAATGAATTCCTGGTCGGCGGTCGCGGGAGAAAGGGCGAAGTTCTCGAGGGCATAGAAGAGGTTCAGTTTATCACCGCGTTCGGCGCGGCGTGATTTGACTGTCATCTTTAGGGCAGACTTGATCAGGCCGAGATCGTAGGAGAGGGACCATCGTGCATTGAAATATGCCGCAGTAGCAGCGGCGGCTGGGAGAGCATAGCGTAGGGGGACGTCTTCACGTAGAGGGGAGCTATCAGCAGAGGTCATTCGACTCTTCTAGATATAGAATGCCTTACCTGGCCAGGATGAGAGCGGCATCTTGAATATTAACCGCAGGGATCGAGGATCGTCGCCGGGAAGAACAATTGGAAGCAAGGGCGCAATCGTACGACTCGGCTTATCGTGGCTGGACACGATCGACCGGAGAAGCTATGTACGTCAATGCCGACGACAGTAGCCCACAGGATATATAGAGTGGGGAGAAGAGAGCTTCAATGCAAAGAAACTAGTATCAGAGCCCGAGGCTGGGGTAATAAATGGCTAAAGGGGGAGGGGGAGGGGGAGTGGGAGGCCCAGGATTCAGATTGCGAAGATGCGAAGGGTGGAAAGTTGCCTCGGCACGGCGCTGATCCGGTTTATGTACGCAATATGCTGCATTTATGCTTTGGGAACGGTGGCTCCAGTCTCCACCGTGTCACATCACCCCGTCTTTGCTTCCCCACATATTCTATCTGTCTTTCTATCTGTCTTTCTATCTGTCTTTCTATCTACAGTATATTGATAGCTACAATGGGCCATCATGGTTCCATTATTTTACATTCCGTCTTACACCGTATTTCGCTCCATTCTCCCCATCCCAACACTCCAACTCGCGAACGCATCTTGGAGCAAAAGTTGCACCACCTGCACATGGGCCTGTGGCTCGGCCTATTTTAGTTGATAACGCAGGTCAGAGGTGCGAGCATGGGGTAGTCAGTATAAGCCGGGGTTTCTTTTTACCCCACGTAGTTAGGCTCGCGAGGTGCGTTCGACGGTCGAAATGTTAGCCTAGACATCGGCGATCGCCCCCGATAAGGCCTCTAGCTCCTTGGCCAGCGGCGTATTCTCCAGACTCCACCCCGGATAAGCACCTGGGAGTGGGGTTACTGAATCATCTTGCAGTAGGTAGGGGCTATATAGACATTCCACCCACAGATCTCAGGATATCGGCACTCTCATCCATGGACACGCCCGATACTATTCCGGGTTGCCCCGGTCAGTATGTTTGCAGCTCTAAACGTCTAGCCGGCATTTTTCACCTCAGGCAGGAGATGAATCTAGCTTGAGATTGAAATAGATAATGTACTTCCTTATTTTGTTTGATATACATCTCCAAGTCTATTGGGGTGCCTTGACCTTCTTCAATGCAGGGACTTCCTCGTAATCATCCTCCATAAATTCTCGAAGGGCCTCGAGACCCTTCTCCAACACCTCGGTCTCGCAGGCATATCCAATACGAACATATCCCTGGAAGTCCTCTCCTCCTCCAAAACAAAGGCTACCCGGCACAAACATGACGCCCTTCCTGTCCTGAAGCATCTCGCAGAAAGCGACGTCATTCACTGGCTTGCCCATTTTATTAAAGCGGACGAATGCCGTGGTGCCCGCACGGGGCTTAATCCACTCGCACGCCCAGCGGTGAGAATCAATGAACTTCTCCAGAATAGCGAGATTAGTCCGTGCCAGCGCGATATTTCGCTTCAAGACGTTATGGATGCACTCCGGCGCAAGCGCAAAGCTAGCGATTGCGTCATCGATCTGACCGACGGAGATAGTAGTGTAATCGCGCGAGTTGGCGCAAGCTTCGATGATGGTTTTACTGCGAGATGCGATCCAACCCACTCGAAGGCCCGCTAGACTGTATGCTTTGGATACGGACCCAGTCACCACGCTGTGCTCGTAGCCGAACGAAAGAAGGGAGGGAGGGAATTGTGAGTCCATGGGGCTGATATTGTGGAAAAGGGGACGGTACACTTCGTCCGCGAAGAGGGTGATCGAAGACTCGCGGGCAAGGTCAACGAGACTCTGGAGTGTGCCGCGGGGGATGATGGCACCCGTGGGGTTCTGAGGGTTGCTATTATGAGGTAATATATGGTCAGTATTTGAAAAGTCCCCAGCCATTCATATTGATCCAACTCACTTGATGATAATCAACTTCGTGTTCGGGCGCATTAGACTCTTTAGCTCTTCAATATCGACTTGCCAGTCATTAGCCTCCTTGGACTTCCACAGGCTCACTTCGGCCCCCAGAGATGCAGGGACCGAGTAAAGCTGCTGGTATGTGGGATAGTGGCAGATAACATGATCACCAGGCCCGACGAGAGTATACAGCAGCAAGAAGTTGGCCTGAATAGCACCCGCCGTGATCAGGACATTGTCCTTTGGAACCAAACCCGGAGTTTTCACCGAGTAAAGATTGCTTAGCGTCTCTCGCAACTTATCGGAGCCCCGAATGGCTCCATATGTGAGCTTTGTGGACTGAAGTGCGGTCAATGGGTTGACATCCTTGTCCTCGGAGAGCTCGCGGAGGTCGTCAATGGAAATGGATGCGCAGCAAGTCTCGGCGGTGTTGTACTTGGCAGTTGTCTCATACTTGTCCATCCACTGCAGGCTTGTCAGCGTCATTGTACAGTCTCTTGGTCCATCACACGCAGCCCACAAACGACTGAATCATGCGCAAATGCGGGGAGATTACCTGCTCAACAGCGAATGTCTCTAACTTCACCATTGTGTCCGATTATGGGATCAGAAGTGAGAGGGAAATTTTTCACGGCAAAATCAAAAGCTTCTCGACTCTTCCGGGCCACCAAGATCAAAACTGGTTCGGTGCGCTCAGAGTCGCGTCGCTTTTCCTCCGAGGCCCGCCAAATCTCCAAATCACGTGGTATCCCGTCCCCGCATTGAGGCTGTGGAGCCCGACGGCATCACCTAGCTTTGTATGACTAAATATCTCGTGTCCGGTCGGGTATTTTTAGACTCTTCGGAATGGAAAGAGGACCAAAACGTGGACTAGAAAGAAGACTAAACAGAGAACTGAAAAGAGAACTAAAAAGAGACCATGATCAAAGCATCGGATGAAGTCGCAGACCTCACAAACGTGAGTTAGATATATTTATATCATGGGCTGTATAGGTGACAAAGCTTCGGAAACATTGTTGAATGAGCGAATTTATTCAAGTAGTAAGTTTGTCCTGGCAAAGTTGTCTTCCTTTAGCTCATTCCCAAGTCCTTCCTAATAGCAACTATGTTTTTGAGTATACGTTCACGATTTGCTAGACCACTGGTAGTGTACCATGTCCGATCTGACACAAGACCCATCACATCAAGTCGTGACATCTGCGAGTTCACAGGAGAGCTAGATTCCCCGAGAACATCCAACTCGAAGAATAAGTCTTTTTGAAGCCGTCTTCGCCAAAACCAACCAGGCAACTTCCAGTGAAACGCCAACAGCATATTGCGCATGTTCTCAACATCATCCAAGGTGTACTCCTCTGGGCAGACCCACTCTGAGATCAGGACAGTGAGTTCCACCGGGAGCTTGCTAAAACGAGGATGTATACAGCCGCTTGTGTTAGCACCGGCAATCACTCCTTGAAGCGCTGGTATGATGAGTGGATTTTGATAAATATCACAACCGTATCGAAGCTTCGATAGAGCCTGGTTTGGCTTGACCCAGCGAATGCCGTAATCTATTAGACCTCTCAATTTTTGTTTGCGCCAGTGGCTTAGGGCAGACTGGACGAATGTCGCGAGTGTGGTCTCAGACGGTGTCATTCCCAGAACTCGTCCAAAGAGTGCCCAGCAATGAGCATGAACAATATATCCAAGTAACTCCCCTTTATAATGCGGCGGTTGTCTTCCGACTTTGGCAGCAAAGAATCGAGTAAAAGCTTGATCGTCGTATCGGGCATTTAGGTTGGGTCTCCCGCCAATTCTCGCGATCGTTGGATCTGTCGGAAGATAGTAGGGTCGACTGCCTTCATGTTGCACCATGTTATAATACCCGTTAGACGAGATTTCTTATTCGACTCTTTGATGACTAAAATACTTAGTGTATGACTTCAAGATATCTTCCCAGGACTTACTAGCGCGACAGAAACATGACCATAGCCGGGGTAAATCACTAAAGCATGCCTCTTCTATCTTGCTGGACGGCACCATGACATGCTTTAGACTGGATTTCCAATAACCTCTCCATTGATTTTTGAGTAGCCGATCGTTACTATCATAAAATTCCGCGATCCCACTATTCCGCGTGGATGGGATTTCCATCTCGCATAGAAGGCATGTTGGCGGGGGGTTCACACCTGTCGTTGTACATTTGGGATTCTTGCGTCCCATTGCGATGTTCGAGAGAAGAATGAAACAGTTTGTTAGGGAATAAAACCTGGGATGGAGCATTGTCTAATAAAATAAATAACTATTCCCACACTCAGGTACTGTCATGAGCTGATGTAATGATGAATGCTTGACTCGCGAAGCCAGACTCGAGCGAGAGTTTATCATGTCTTTGCCTTTCTAATAGGGCTTAGGCGTAACGATTGTTGTATTCTGATACACAATGGATTATTCGGTAGCTTTGCAGATCCGTAGTATCAGCACATCGTTAGACTTTTGCAAACATTGAGTCGTATCTCGTTGAATCAGATAAAGACATCTTAGCTACATCTACCTTGCTTCCAAGGAAAAGCAGCGAATGATACTAGTCAAAAAGACCACGATCTTACAGCCAAAAGCCACGCACCCTCGTACGAGGCTGGCATTTGGCCGCCCGGTCGACCCCGCTTACTACTCTCCTACCTTGCCGTCCACCGTCACGGACTCACAGTTACTGCGGGTTCCTGGCCCACCCGTCAAGGCAGAGCCACTTGTTCTCGGCTTGTTCTCCGCCCGCGTCATCGGCTGGGGCCATCTCCTCTCCGCTCTAGGGACCTCCGTCTCAACCACTCAACCACCCTCTTCCTAACACTCCCCGACGATCCATACGGATGTTTGAAGCTCACTACTAGCTTTAAGCTATCCTGCGATTTGCTTTCGCATTCTCGCTTCGGTCGCTGGCAACCGCGGTATTAGACCAGGGCCCAGCCACCCCTGCGCAACATGCGGTCGGCATCCGCATTCCTTCTCTCGGTAGTCGCTCTCGTCTGCTGCTCTGTCTCATCAGCAGCCTGGAGCGATGTCTACGATGTAACTCTCGTTCCTCGATCTCCCTATCCGCTTCTCGACGACCGGCCCTCCGATTGTCCGCCCTGCTTCAACTGTCAGCTTGACTCCTACAACTGTACCCACTTTGCGCCCTGCAACAAGTACAACGGCAAATGCTCTTGTCCGCCGGGCTTTGGAGGAGATGACTGCTCAACACCCGTGTGCGGTTCGCTGGCCGATGGCGAGAACCGCCCCAGGCGCGAAGGTGACACCTGTAGCTGCAAAGATGGCTGGACCGGTATCAACTGCAACGTCTGCGAATCGGACAATGCCTGCAATGCGATGATGCCCGAAGGCGAGGGCGGCAAGTGCTACAAACAAGGTGTTACCGTCAAGGAGAACTTCCAGATGTGCGATGTAACAAATCGAAAGATCTTGGACCAGCTTGATGGCCGGAAACCCCAAGTGACCTTCTCTTGTAAGGATGAGGATAAAACCTGCAACTTCCAATTCTGGGTAGGCCAGAAGGAATCCTTCTACTGCGGCCTGGACACTTGCGAGTGGGGCATGGAGAACGATTACGATACGAATACAACCAACTACAAGTGCGAGAACGCTCACTGCAGCTGCATCAAGGACAGGTTCCTGTGCGGCGAGAATGGATCCATCGATCTCAGTGTCTTCCTCGATCAAGTCATCAAAGGTCCCGCCACTTTCTCCACTAAATCAACAGCAGAAGGCTCCAAGAGCGTCTTCTCCGAGCCCGAAATGAACAACCTGATCAGTGGTGTGTTTGGTGACCCCAGCATCTTCTTGAGCTGCAACTCTGGAGAGTGTCTATACAAGACCGACGAACCAGGCTACGAGCGGCCGATCAAGAAGATCAACACTCCTCTGATTGCAGGCGTGATCGCCGGTTGTTCGCTCTTCGTCGTCGCCGTGATCTTGCTCGTCTGGTATCTGTCCCGCCGTGCTGCTCGCCGGGGTTATCTCCGTCTGTCTTTGTCTGATGATTCTGATGACGAATCGGCCAAGCTTCTGGCTGAGCATCGGCCTGCAGCACTGTACTGGGATAATGTGTCTTACTACCTGAACGGTAAAGAGATTCTCTCTAATATTCATGGTGCGTCGGGACCGGGGCAGATCACCGCGATCATGGGTGCATCTGGTGCTGGCAAGACTACCTTCCTAGATCTTTTAGCACGGAAGAACAAGCGCGGTGCCGTTCACGGCAACTTCTATGTGAATGGCGAGAAGGTGGAAGACGCCGAATTCAAGAGCATGGTGGGCTTTGTCGACCAAGAAGACACGATGCTGCCGACTTTGACCGTTCACGAAACTATTTTGACCAGTGCTCTCCTCAGACTTCCGCGGGATATGAGCCGGGCAGCCAAGGAACAGAAAGTCCTAGAGGTTGAAAAGCAGCTTGGAATTTACCACATCAAGGATCAATTGATTGGCTCGGAAGAAGGCAAGGGTCGCGGTATCTCTGGCGGTGAGAAACGCCGTGTTGGTATTGCTTGCGAGCTGGTCACCAGTCCCAGCATTCTTTTCTTGGATGAGCCTACCAGCGGATTGGTATGATTGAAACAAAATGACTTCTCTATTTCTGACGCTAACGGATTTCTAGGATGCATACAACGCGTTCAATGTGGTCGAATGTCTGGTTACCCTGGCCAAGACATACAATCGCACGGTTATTTTCACCATTCATCAACCGCGCTCCAACATTGTAGCCCTCTTTGACCGACTCATACTTCTCGCGGGTGGTCGCACAGTCTACTCCGGTCCCTTCTCGACATGCCAGCAGTACTTTGACCATATTGGATATTCATGCCCTCCTGGGTTCAACATTGCCGACTATCTCGTCGATCTCACGATGCACGCCAGTGTAGCGAACTCTTACTCTGATGACATTGGACCTGCAGTGGACGGACACAATGGCCCTCCCAAGACTGCTTCGAGTAGCCTCAGAGCGGTCAAGTCCGTCGCTAGTGCGTCCAACGTGAGCATTGAGGACAACTCGAGTTCAGCAGCAGAACCAACGAGGAGACCGAAGAACAACCGACGGGTGTCTATCAAGCAGCAGCAAGATCGCCAGCTTTACTCCCGACGGAAGGATCAAGAACAACGGCCCTTTACACCAAAGACTGATGAGGAAGATGCTACGCTTGATGTGGCGGAGAACACCCAACAATGGCTTCGTCTGCATCGCCAACCGGGCAATGTTCCCCCGCAGATTCTCGATGATCCGGACCAGCTACCTCCCCCGGCACCTGGCCAAACCGATCTGGATATTCTGGTTGCTAGCTACGCTAGTTCAGACGTCTCCCGCTCCGTCCAAGATGAGATCGTGTCTGCCGTCCAGTCTGCGCAGAATGCGAATGGCTCCACCAACTCGCATATGACAAATGGTTCAGGCATAGGGCAGATCGGTTATGCTCGAGTCAGTCTGGCTCGGCAGTTCCTCATCCTGTCGCAACGCACCTGGCGCAACCTCTACCGCAACCCGATGCTGATGCTCACGCATTATGCTATCGCCATTCTGCTTGCTGTTCTTTCCGGATATCTCTTCTACGGGTTGACGGATGACATCAAGGGTTTCCAAAATCGACTGGGCCTTTTCTTCTTCATTCTGGCTTTGTTCGGCTTCAGCACCCTCACGAGCCTAACGGTTTTCTCCACCGAGCGACTTTTGTTCGTCCGCGAGCGAGCCAATGGCTACTACCACCCGGTCACATACTTTGCCGCCAAGGTCGTATTTGATATAGTACCGCTCCGACTCATCCCACCCATCATCATGGGTATCATTGTCTACCCCATGACTGGATTGATTCCTGCATGGCCCGAGTTCCTCCGCTTCATGCTGGTTCTGGTCCTGTTTAACCTCGCAGCTGCTTGCATCTGCCTGTTTATCGGTATTATATTCCGGGATGGCGGTGTGGCAAACCTGATTGGCAGTCTTGTCATGCTGTTCAGTTTGCTCTTTGCTGGTCTTTTGCTGAACCACGATGCGATTCCCGCGTCTGCCTTGTGGTTGCAAAGCGTAAGTCTATTCCCTCGATCCCCCAAGTCCAGGCTTATTTATTAATCCATTTCTAGCTGTCAATCTTCCATTATGGCTTCGAAGCTCTTATTGTTAACGAGGTCACTTTCCTCACCTTGATTGACCACAAGTATGGCCTGGACATTGAAGTTCCCGGAGCCTCAATTCTGAGCGCATTCGGTTTCAACACCCTTGCTTATTGGCACGATGTGGTCGGCCTCGCTGTGATTTCCGGGGCCTTTATCATCATTGCATACGGAGCGATGCATTTCCTACTTGTTGAGAAGCGATAAGTCCGCTCGGATTCTTCGACCCTTCTTAGCATGACTAGGAAATCCCTGTTTTCTGTTTATTCGTTGGCACTTTCCGCTTTCGCAGTCTATTGTTCTGTATCTTGGTTGAATGGCGTTATGTTTTTATTTTGTTTCATGTGAACGTTTTTTTAGTCCTAGAGAGCACTGGAGAAGCTACCTTGTATGAAAGCACATGTGTCGAGGTAGGCCTCCCAGGTGTGGCCCAAGGGCACGACTCGATTTATGTGTATATAGACCATGCTCTGTGACCAACTATACAATCCAGGAACCAATACTCTATGTAGAAAGTAGGCCTATTATAGTTAGTACCGGTAGTATATACTTCTACGGTGTTCCCATGGTGGAACTTGGGCTAATCACCAGCAGCCATCTGGAATGCGAAGCACGTGTTTCGACGTCATCCTTTACGACTCAAATCCTCAAAACTTTTTGCTTGTTTTCGCTGTCTCCGCCTGATCAAATTATCCCATGCCTAATCCATTCTCATTCTCAATCAGAAAGACCATCATTTGCGAGTGTTTCTTTCTTACTCATACCTGTTCTCTACTTTGTGTATACACTGTACAGTGCCCGCCCTCCTCTCTGGCGGATGACGCGCTAACTTTCCGCAGTTGTCGTAGTAGCTGGCCCACCGCCGACCCGTTCAGGTTGGCGAGGTTCGCTAACTAAACTCATCTCCCAACCTCCCAAAGCTCTTTTGCCCAGCATCTCCTCACTTCTTTGCGCCCGCTCTCTCCTGTTCCTCTCCATCCCCACCAACTGTGTCATTACGCAGGCTTTAATTTGTGAGTGAATCTCCAGTCACCTCCTGCCCTCAACGGTTATCAAGGAGTCTTCGCGATTCCTCCGTCTTCCTTGGGGCCTCGGACCCCACAAAACTCCATCTCCAATTCCGGCCTCGCGGTCCGCACCACGGCTTGGAAACCTCTCCCCTCCTCCTCCTCCTCCCCCAAACCCACATCTCCACCTCCCTTTGTCAACCACCACCAAGCTGACCATCTGGAATCCCTTCTTTCAGTCATTGAACCCTAGCTTATCTCTCTGGAGGAGTCCATACCTTGCCCATGATGTCCGGCGAAGCGTGGCTTTACCTGTTGGCAGTGTTGATCAATGCGGTCAACCTGTTCCTCCAGGTTTTCTTCACCATCATGTACAGCGATCTCGAGTGGTGAGTGTCATTGTCCTAAATATCTACAGGCTCGAGCCCAAAAAGCCGTGCCGTTCATCGCTGGAGCATAGCTAATTCGCGCCTCCCCTTTTCCTGCGCAGTGACTACATCAACCCCATCGACCTTTGCAACCGCCTGAACGCCTACATCATCCCCGAGGCCGCTGTTCACGCTTTCCTGACCTTCCTCTTCGTTATCAACGGCTACTGGCTCGCGATCTTCCTCAACCTGCCTCTCCTGGCATTCAATGCGAAGAAGTACGTCCCGCCACCCCTCCCCGATGCCGGCCTCCGCATTCCCAATTCCGGCAGCAAAAGGCTAATCTGATGATGTTTTTCCTGGGCATATAGGATCTACGACAACCAGCACCTGTTGGATGCGACCGAGATTTTCCGCAAGCTCAATGTGCACAAGAAGGTTGGTTATCGCTTGGTCCTCCGATCTTCACGATCTTCTGCCATGGGCTTTGTAGCTGACCCGTCCGCGCCATCTATAGGAATCGTTCATTAAGCTAGGCTTCCACCTCTTGATGTTCTTCTTCTACCTGTACAGCATGATCGTCGCCCTCATCCGTGACGAAGGCCATTGACTTCGCGAAAAGGCGGAACATGCAATGCGCCATGGCCCTGCCAACTAGCTCAAGGACGTCGTTACATTCCCCAAATGCTTTTCGGGAACTATGCTTCGTCTGTTCTCGGTCGGTGTCTCGCTCCTTCGGCTTATACTTATCGGGTACGACTGCATCTCCCCTAGGCAGCCGCCATGCCATATATCGCGGTGTCTTTTCCTCGCTTGAGTTGGCCTGGGTTGATGGATACGAATTGATGGATTAACGTGTGAGGATCTTTGTATCCTTGGCTCTAGATGGCTGGTTATTGGCTGCGGCGGTGCGTAATAGAGATTATCCTCGGGATTTTTCTGCGGTGGGTGGTGTTTGACGGGTCTGGGTGATTCTTGTTAGAAGAGGCTTATGAAATCTCTTCCAACGGGCTGCTCGGGTTCGTTTCTTCTTATGTTTCTTTTTTCTTGTCTTTCTATGTTGATCTTGCCATGTCTTTCGGCCTGCGAGCTGTATATACCTCCCATGCGGTTTGGCAATGAAGAGCGTACGATACCCAAGTCTTTTCTTCCAATATTTCGTAAAAAAATTGAAATAAAAGTCAAGATCAGACTTACACCAAATAGAATTTACAACCAGATATCTACAATCCTTAGAAGATATTTGCGGGGTGAGGAGTATCAATGCGGGCCTGCGAGCTATTTGCCGCAGCGGGCGAGCTCAGCTGGATCGGTCTTGACTTCTTCACTTCGCGGGTCTCCCGACGCCCGTAAAATTCCCATCCGCCCAACTGCCAAACCACCCTCCACCCCATCCCATCACTTTGTCGCAGTCGTGGGTGGGCTTCAATTTAAATAAGTGCATTCTTTCGACATATCCCAATATGGCGTCTCTATTGGGCGCAGGCTACGACTCGAGCGACGATGACGCCACCGTGCCCAACCCTTCAGTAACGACCGCGAACAAGATCGTTGCTGCACCAGAGGTCAATACAGAGGTTTGGTCCCCCATATGCCGCCCTTCCCGCTTCCCATGTCTTGAACTTTACCGCTTGCTCCATCTTGGGACGACCAGATAAGACTAACTCCCCTACAGGACCAAGCGCATATGCAGATGACCCTCGCCAACACCTCGTCGCAAGCCCTCACCTACAACGCCACATACGATGATCTAACGCGGCCCTCGCAGGGTCCTGTGAACCCTTTCAAACCAGCAGGCCCCGGCAATGGAGTCAAGCGGAAGAATGTTCCGACCGGATTCGCGGAGGAAGCAGCTATCAGCGAGTCGACGTTCGCCGCGCAACATCGCACGTTCCAGAGTCTGGGATATACCCGCAACCCAACCTTGCCGGACCAGTTCGTTGGAAATATGGACAATGTCGCGCAGTTTGGAGGACGGGATGTCGTGCAGATGAAGCCTAGCAAGGAGGCGTCTGCCGCATGGCGATCAAAGCGACAAAAGAAAGGCGACTCCAGTATCGTGGAAGGTGATGGCGCATACCTGGGGCCCTGGGCGAAATACCAGAATGAACAGCAATACGAGGAAATCGAGGTCGGGTCGGGAGAAGAGCGCGAGCTCGCAAGCGATGAGGAGTGGGCGGAAGAGGACGAGACTTTGGCTCCCGCGGCGCCCATGCCGGCCATGAGCAAGGAAGCCACCGAGTACCAGGGGGATACATCGAAGGTGGAGACCACCGAGTTCCACGGCTCCGAGCAGTTCGACTACCAGGGCCGGACGTATATGCATGTCCCCCAGGATTTGGATATCGACCTGCGCAAGGAGCCGGGCAGTGTCAAAAACTACGTGCCCAAGAAGCTGGTGCATACCTGGAAGTCTCACACCAAGCCTATTACTTCGCTTCGCTTCTTCCCTACATCCGGTCACTTGCTGCTTTCTTCTGCGGCGGACGGAAAAGCTAAGATCTGGGATGTGTATCACTCTCGGGAGCTGCTCCGGACTTTCTCTGGTCATTCCAAGGCCATCACCGATACAGACTTCGATCCTACTGGAAAGACTTTCCTGACTGGTTCCTACGATCGACAGATCAAGCTCTGGGATACGGAATACGGAAAGTGTATTGGGCGCTTCTCCACCGGCAAGACTCCGCACGTCGTGCGGTTCAACCCCGGTGTCGAACACGCGCACGAGTTCCTGGCTGGTATGTCCGACAAGAAGATTGTTCAATTCGACACCCGATCAGGCGAGTTGGTCCAAGAATACGACCACCATCTGGCAGCCGTCAACACCATTACGTTCGTCGACGACAACCGACGCTTCATCTCGACTTCCGACGACAAGTCGCTACGCGCTTGGGAGTACGGTATCCCCGTTCCAATCAAGTTCATCGCCGAACCATACATGTTCGCTCTCACACGGGCCACGCCCCATCCCAACGGAAAGTACGTCGCTTTCCAGTCTGGCGACAACCAGATCGTGGTCTACGGCGCTACAGACAAGTTCCGACAGAACCGCAAGAAGAGCTTCCGCGGACACAACAATGCGGGATACGGAATTGATATCAAAATCTCGCCCGATGGTCAATTCCTTGTTTCTGGTGACAGCGGCGGCTACGTTTGCTTCTGGGACTGGAAGACTGGCAAGATGTATCATAAGATTTTGGCGGGTGGAAAGGAGGGCGGTGCTATTACCTGTCTGGACTGGCATCCGCAGGAGACGAGTAAGGTTGTTACGGGCGGTCTGGAGGGCGTTATCAAGTACTGGGATTAGGTGTTTTGTACGGTCGTGCAGACTTGGGGTTTGCGGATGTTTATACCGGCCTTCTTTAGGCGTTTGAGATCAATCCTCGGGTAAGAGTGATCTATGGCAACCTCATTTGATACTTTCCAAAACTCGAATCTTCATTTCGCAACAAGGATATCCAAAACATGATCTATACATGAACAAACAAACAAGATGGGAGAGCTTCTCGCAAGATGCAAAACTCAAATTTTCAAAATGCAGTGCTTATGAGCCTTTTTGTCACACAATTTCCCCCTCCTTTTATGACAACGCTACCAGATGCTGGACAGATACCGCAGTGAAGCACGGAAGAAGCGCACTGGAGAAAAGTACCGGGGAAACCTCCACATCAATATCGACACAGCGCCGACGCTAGCGACCAATGCAGCACTCAGGCCCATACCAAGCAGCTCACTCTGCCGGGCCACGGCCCGAATAACCTCCGAGTACCGCTGGTTGCTGAAACTCACACGAGCATACTGCGTCCTCCATCCAAGAGACGGGAGGTGGCGATCGAGGGTTTCCTCGACAGACTTGCGTAGCCTGTAAAGCGGAGACTTGACACCCCACCGCATCTCGAGATAGTTCTCCTTGGATAGATCGTTGATGGCATAGGTATCCTCGCAACGCTGATCAGTGTAGGCCTGGAAAGCAGCCTGGCGTCTCACGCTCCGAGTATAGACACTAACGTCCGTATCATAGACGCCATGTTTATCGAGATGCTCGAAGAGAACGCGGACATCTTCAAGACCGGCGTTGAGTCCCTGTCCGTAGAATGGGAGCACGGCGTGTGCCGAGTCACCAATTATGGCCACGCTGGAGCTAAAATGGTGCGGCTTGCACTTGATGCTGATCAATGGTAGATGCGGGTTCACGGCGAATTGCTCGCTCAGAGCCTCGGGTTCAATGAGTTCCGGACACACGCCGGGGAAGTGCAGATCGAAAAAGGCATGGAGATTCTCTGGCGAGCTCTCCAGAGCGGTATAGTGGACTGAGGGCGCGAATAATGTACAGGTAAAGGACTTATCTGCCGACGGCAGCGCGATGAACATGAACTCGCGGCCCGGCCAGATGTGCAGGTGATTTGGGGAGATGCGGAAGTTTCCATCCTCGGAGGGTGGAATGCGGAACTCGCACCATAGCGTGTCGATGTACTCTTGTTGGTAGTCGACACGGGCGAATTTCATCATATGGAATCGGGCGGCGGAGTGTGCCCCGTCGGCGCCGATGAGGTAGTCATACGAGACTTCGATTTCCGGCACGCGGCCGGCAACGCCTAGATTATCTGGCTGGGGGGTCTCGCCGGGGATGCGTCGCTCGAACCAGGCTTTGTTAGTACGGAAATCCGCACCAGTTAGCTTGTGGTTGAAGAAGAGCTTGACATTGGGCTCGCGCTCCAGCTCGTCAAGTAGAGCATTGTTTAGAGCGCTGCGATCCAGGGCATTAATAGCCTAAATTTGCAAATAATTAGCCCGATTCTCGCTGTCAAATTTGAGGCTGATGCGCCGTGGCATGCAGATACAGGTACCTATGTAACACAAAGTCACATATGTTGTTGACCTGTCAGATACCTTACCTGACCATGAACATCATAGGCTTGAGCAGCCTCCCAGAGTTGCCCTCGGTCTCGGCCGTGGATCATCCGCCCATGCATGGGGATGGTCTCGCGAAGTACATTTTCGATCAGACCAGGCCGCTGCGATTGTCGAAGAGAGGTGATTCCGCGCTCTGAAATGGCCAAGTTGATCGACTTGGTAAAGTTTAGCGGCACAGTGGTGGGATCGCGGAGATCTACGGATGCACGAAAATTATTATTTGACTTTTGCTTCGGGAATTTTCGCAACGCGGTGAATTGAACGGGCGTAAAGGGGTTCGTGGATGGTGAGAATCAATAATTTGGGATCAAGTCAATTAATCCCCAAACATTGTGTTTCCTCATGGCGTAGGGGACCTTGTGCGACGGTTGAGAGTGGCATGGTATAAAAATTTACTCTCGTTCGGAGACCTTTGAACCGCAGGACGGTACATGCATCTTCCATGAATAAATCTTCTCTTTTTTCCTCTCTCTCTCTCTCTTTCTGGTCGCGTGGGGACAATAGAGGGAAAGGAACAATTCACACCAAGCAGAACTAGAACGTACCTCCACGCAACTCATATACTTCGACTTCATCACCGCGGGATGCAGCGTACAACGCTGCCAGCGCTCCCACGGGGCCGGCACCCACCACCACCACTTTTTGCCTGGGAGTCGCGGTGGCCATGATGGCAGAGACAGCTGGACAAGGACTGAATAGAGACCACAGGAGAATAAGATCTCAACGTGGAACGAGACCCTTTTCCCCGGATGAGTCGATTAGACTCTGTCACGTGTAGCGACATCGGCCGTTGCCTAATTGGGAAATCTTTCCAAAAGGATCGACCGGGAATTTGCTGAGTAATCGGCTTCGGCCCCGACCTGCGAAATTAACCGCGATGTTGCCATATTTGCTGCCTTATGGCCTTGTTGCCTGAATTGCCAGCTGGGATCGGCTAGTCACGCTAGTCCTGTTCGGGACTAGCGTGCAACCGCGAGCCCGAGGCCGCGGGGACTTGAATTTCTTGTTTAGGAACTTTTCCTAGGTGCAAGTCTCAGATTCGATACCCGTGAAACGATCCGGTTGGTAGGCCTTCACAGAGTCAATATCACCATGGCCGCCGTCACAACTCGGAAATGTATTGGCGTGGACTGCGCCAAGGACGCAGGCACGCTCCAATGTCCGACCTGCCTGAAGGCGGGCACCGACAGTTTCTTCTGCTCGCAAGACTGTTTCAAGCGGAGTTGGGTGAGTTTTCTTAATGAATAATTTGATTTTGACTAGCTATACGTGTACCTATGAGAGCATCCCATGGCTAACCCCATCCTTTGCTATATCTAGAGCGAGCACAAGACCATCCATAAGAAGAGTAATATCCTCACCAACCTTTTTCCTCCGAAGGTAGTTTCTGAACCTGATCCAGCTACCGGTCACTTCAACCCATTCCCTTCGTTCCAATTTACTGGCGCCCTCCGACCCCTCTACCCACTGTCGCCCACGCGCACCGTTCCTCAGTCTATCCCCCACCCCGACTACGCCAAGGGTGGTATTCCAATCTCCGAGCAGAAGCTATGGGGCCAGCACAAGATTAAGATCCTGAACAAGGAGGAGCAGGAGGGTATGCGTGTCGTCTGCCGTCTGGCTCGTGAGGTTTTGGATATTGCGGCTCGTGCATTGAAGCCCGGCGTGACCACGGACTATATCGATGAGGTTGTTCACAAGGCTTGTGTTGAGCGCGAGGTAAGATATCTCCCATGGAAACGTGCGAGTTGTGTGCTAAATTGCGTCTGTTCTTTCCCTACAGTCGTATCCCTCGCCGCTGAACTATATGCACTTCCCCAAGTCCGTCTGCACATCGGTCAACGAGACTATCTGCCACGGTATCCCCGATCAACGACCCCTGGAGGATGGCGATATTGTCAACATCGATGTGACCCTATATCACAAGGGCTTCCACGGTGACATCAACGAAACCTACTATGTTGGCGACAAGGCCCTCGCCAACCCCGATGCCGTCCGAGTCGTCGAGACCTCGCGCGAGTGTTTGGAGAAGTCAATCGAGCTAGTCAAGCCTGGCATGCTTTTCCGGGACCCCGGAAACGTGATTGAGAAGCACGCCAAGTCCCGCAACTGCAGCGTTGTCAAGACCTATTGCGGCCACGGCATCAACCAACTCTTCCACTGCGCCCCTAACGTCCCCCACTACGGCAAGAACAAGGCTGTCGGTACTGCCAAGCCCGGCATGTGCTTCACAATCGAGCCTATGATTAACATTGGCACTCACCGCGACCGCACATGGCCGGATGACTGGACCAGCACCACTGCTGATGGCTCTCTGTCGGCGCAGTTCGAGCACACCATGCTGGTGACGGAGGACGGCGTGGAGGTTCTGACCGCTCGACTTCCTGACTCTCCAGGTGGTCCTGTCCCCATGCCTGTGGCGGAGAATGGAAACTGAGTGTAACTCTTGGGATTTTGCATCGATGTTCAGATACCTATCTTGAAGCAAAATTTAACGACCTGTCCATGTCCATAATCCTCATCTTCACTTGCGCTGCTGCGTAGGATAAAGTAAAACCGGTGTAGACTTATAATCTCTATCATTCAACTTTAGCAGGATTCGATGTCTTCAAACAGGGTGAGTCCGGCTCTATAAAACCCAATGTGGGGCCACGACAAAGTGTCTCAAAATATGAGACAGATCGAGATATGCAGTATAAGCTGGTTTAACTAGTAGATTGAACTTGACATACATGCTCGGGCAATTATTATACTGTATTTAGCTCGTGGGTGCCTCTAGCCTCAGTTAGAGACCGGTACAGTCAATCAATGTATCTGGTTGCAGGGCAAGATCGCAAAGCTTGGTCAAAACCGAGCTTTGCGGAATCCTACCATAGCCGAAACTGGTCTTCCAGGGCTCGGCATTGGCATTAACTGCTATATATTGACATAATTCCAGCTTATAGTTTGGCTCGCGCATATCACTAAAACTCTCAAGCTCCGCTACGGGGTATGCATTAAGTGGACGCTAGAGCGACTCTAGGACGAGGCTTTTCGGTGTAGAGAAGATTTAGAGTTGGAAACTTGTGGCAATTACACTGATCTCGGTATTTTCCAAACATTTCTGTGTGAATATGCAGGATTGAAGGAAGATATCCTGCATGTACCACGCTCGGCAGTCAAGCTCATGTGGGGCTCACTCTATGCAGATCGATCTATAGATCTCATGTCTCACAACGTCAAAACTGCAGTTGAAATGCAGAAAAAGGAAGTAGCCCAGCTCTTATCTAGGCTTAAAATGATACTACCAGAAATAAGCTATTCAAAGTCAGTCAATTATAGTTTTATATGTCTCCACAGCAGCAAAAGCAACGCTGGTTTGGCTCGGCTGTCATGGCAGCCCCACCTATGGCTCGCCTTGACCCTCCCCACATGAGCAGCACCACATTTGCCTTCAGCTCTTCTCTTCTTTCTTCACTTTGTTTTTTGTTCTTGATTATTGTTCCTTTCTTATCAGTAACGACGACTTCTTCACAGCAGCTTTGTCTCACAATCATCTGGCGGGACATATATCACATTCAATCCAATAGTTGCTTTTCGTGAACCGGAAATCCCCCAAATCAAAATGGCCAACCAGCTTCACAGTGCACCGCCCTTCCGGGCCGAGCACATGGGCTCGCTGCTGCGTCCTGATGACTTGCTTGAGGTTCGCGCTAAGATTCGTGACACCGGTATCTCGGAGGAGGCTGCTGGTCTGCACGCTGTCGAAAAGGAGGCGGTTAAGGATGTCGTTCAGCTCCAGCGGGACCTTGGTTACAAGGCTGTCTCCTCTGGCGAGTACAATCGGACCCGTTTCTGGGGTCTGATGTGGGATGAGTTCCAGGGTAGGCCCGATTAAAGCTATATTAGCTCACCGAGTGTATATGCTGATTTGAAATCTCCAGGAACTATCCGTCTCCAGGACGCTGAGGCCTCCATGTTCAGACTGTACCACCCCGATGTCGTCAGTCTTATTGAGAAGGACCGCAAGGTCATGCCCGGTGACTCGGTCATTGCCGGCTCCAAGCTGACCTGGAGTGCCGAGCAGTCCGTGTCGAACTTGCACGAGCTGAAGCTCGTCCAGGCGTCTTTGCCTGAGAGTGAGTGGGGCAACATCAAGCTCACCATGATCACTCCCGCCTGGTTCCACATGCGGTACAAGGAGGGCAAGGCGTACTCCCCCGAGGCCTATGCTAATGACGAGGAGTACTTTGCGGGCGTCGCCCAAGTGTACCAGGCCGAACTCGACGCTCTTTACAAGGCCGGTCTGCGCAACGTCCAGTTCGACGACCCCGGCATGGCATACTTCTGCTCCAAGTCCTTCCGCCAGGGCTGGGAGGAGGATAAGGATAACACTGGCACAGTTGACGATCTGTTCGATGCCTATGTCAAGCTGTACAACGATTGTCTTGCCAAGATTCCTGCCGATATGCACACCGGTATCCACCTGTGCCGCGGTAACTTCATCGGCGGCCGCCATTTCGCCGAGGGTTCATACGATATCATCGCGAAGAAGCTGTTCGAGAACCTCAACGTCAACACTTTCTACCTCGAGTACGACACCGAGCGTGCTGGCGGCTTCGAGCCTCTCAAGTTCCTACCCAAGAACAAGAACGTCGTTGTCGGCGTCATCAGCACCAAGTTGCGTGAGCTGGAGGACAAGGAGGCGATGAAGGAGCGCATCTACAAGGCCGCCGAATATGTTGCGTCCGGTAGTGACGAGAGCCGCGAGGAGGCGCTCAAGCGTATCTGCGTCAGCCCTCAGTGTGGCTTCAGTACCCACGAGAGCGGATACCCTCTGAGCCTCGAGGATGAGAAGAAGAAGCTGGGTCTGGTTCGGCAAATTGCCGATGAGATCTGGGGAGAGGCATAAATGCGTGGAAAAATACAATCTCACGCGGTGGGGTGTAATGGTTTCTCGAATTTCAACAGCGACGAGAAACTCTGACGATGTGACACGACGACATGTATTTTCTTTCAACAGTTCGCACCCAGATTTGGAATCACCTTGGGGTTTAGCATGTACATACCTATATGGACCTAGGTAATTGTGGAGGTTAGTAGCGGGCTTCATTGGTCAGGCGCTTGAATATGAGTTTACTTTGATGCTCTTTAATTGAATGATTGATTTGAATTCCTCGGCGGGGCAGGCCCCTCCCGCTTTTAAATGGCTAGGCATGGCCACCAAGGTCAATAAACACCACACCCTGATGTAGTTTGATTGGCCACAAATGCTTTGATTACAACTATGTAGCGATTTGAGTAGTTTTCATCAACGAAGACTGTCCGATCTAGGTTTATCCAATGACTATTGCTTTTTCAGATCTATAAAGCCCGCCTGTTGCTCTTAGCATTCCGGCCGCTCTAAACGGCACCTATAATCCACTTCCATCACGCAATTATAGCCCCTATGAGCTCTTTTCGGTAAGTTTCAAGTTGAGCTTCGCACAAAACAATAATCTGCGATTTGCTTAATTGCAAATTATATGCCTAGGTCTCTCTTATCATCTTCGGCAACGGTTTGCCGAGGGGAGGCCTGAGGGCCCGAGAACGGGGGCCATCGTGCAGGACAAAAAGTCCAATCGGCCACGATGATTCGCCCGCCTGCCGGTCGATGGATTTGTCAGAGAGGGGAACAATGCTTATCGGCACGTGATCGTGTCCGGGGTCTCGAAAAGAGTAAGTCGCGCTTTTTCTTCGGCCATTTGAGTCATTTCACTTTCTTTTCAGTTCTCGAAAGCTATCCTTGGGGTGAGACCCTGGCTGATGAGACGTTCGTTTTCGATGGCGCCAAAGCGGACTCCCACCGAGACGTCCCCGTTGTTGGGTGAAAGCAACGGCACTGTCTCTACCGGGGCGATTGTCAGTCACGATGCGGAGTCGGGGGAGCCCAGACAGTCGGTGGAGGACCAAGGGAAGGAGCCGTTTCCTGATGCGAAGAAGCAGCTCAAGTGGATTATTCCTGCAATCTCGATAGGTGTATGAATTGTTCTTGTTTGGTTTCAATTATACTTGCGGGTCATCGCAAGTATGTCGCAACACCTCGGCTAATGGATGGTTGTAGATTTTCCTGTCTGCAGCGGATCAGACCATCATCATGGCCAGTTATGGTCAGATTGGAAGTGATCTCAAAGCCCTCAATCTGACCAGCTGGATTGCAACTTCGTACTTTTTGACTTTGACTTCGTTCCAGCCTTTGTATGGAAAGCTAAGCGATATCTTTGGCCGGAAGCCCTGTTTGCTTTTCGCCTATGCCATTTTTGGAATCGGATGCTTGTTCTGCGGTCTAGCTCGTAATATCAACGAGTTGATTGCTGCACGCGTATGTCTTCCCGGGTCTCTTCTTGCATTTTCGCAGAAATTCAAAATTAACAATTCAATAGGTCTTCCAAGGCATTGGCGGCGGAGGTATGACCACAGTGGTCAGTATATTGATGAGTGATATCGTCCCCTTGCGAGACAGAGGGCTCTGGCAAGGCGTTATCAATATCATCTATGCCACTGGGTCTGGAACCGGTGCACCCCTCGGTGGAATCTTGGCCGATTATATCGGTTGGCGCTGGTATGAGTTATCAATATTCCATGGGGCACGAGCCATTCTAACATGATATATCAGGGCATTCCTCGCGCAATTCCCCATGTGTATCCTTGCCTTCATTGCCGTCTCATTGATGCTCAAGCTGCCAGCTCAGGAGAGTTCCCACTGGAAAGACAAGCTTCGCCGAATTGATTTCCTTGGGGCGATCATTCTTGTCGGTGCCGTACTAGGCTTCCTGCTTGGGTTGGACCGCGGAAGCAATGTCTCATGGACCTTGCCTCTGACAATTGCCTCGCTGAGTGTCTCCGTGGTCCTGTTCATTGCCTTCATTCTGGTCGAGATCTACCTCGCAGCTGAGCCTTTTGCCCCGGGCCATATTATTTTCAACCGGACATTCTTTGCCCTCTATTGCTGTAATTTCTTCAGCTTTGGAGGGTGGCTTGCAGCATTGTTTTATATTCCGCTTTATTTCCAGGCTGTTGACGGGGTCTCAGCCACTACTGCCGGCCTACGCCTTCTGCCATGCATCTTGGCTGGTGTTTCCGGCTCCCTGTTTTCTGGTTTTCTCATGAGGTGGACCGGGAAGTATTATTGGCTAACCGTTGTTGCTTATGCTCTCCTGACAAGCGGTTGCTTTACCATCTACATGTTTTCGGGTGGCCTTGCAGCCAGTATGATTCCCATGATCCTCGGTACGGTCATGTCGGCATTCGGGAATGGCATCGGCGTAACAACGACTTTGGTCGGGTTGAGTAAGTCTTCCTTTTATCTAGGATCAAGTTGGTGCACGTAAATAGCTAACAATTTGCTCAGTATCGAATGCAACTTATGAGGATCAGGCAGTAGTGACTGCTTGCTCATATCTCTTCCGGTCTCTAGGATCCGTCATTGGTCTCTCTCTCTCCTCGACGGTTGTTCAGCAGCTACTGCGCGAGGGATTAAGAGAGGGCTTGCGAGACAGCAAGGATATCGACCAGATTGTTAACGGAGTCCGAGAAAGTCTCGACTACATCAAGAAGTTGGACCCCGATATCGCGCAAATTGTGCGCGGCTGCTACGGGTCATCTGTAAACAAGGGGTTCGCATTTATGGTCGTCATTGTGTTTTTTGCATTGTTCAGCGCCTTTTTCATGCGGGAAGCCAAGCTCACCCGCTAAACGGTCCTCAAGGCCGCTTGAGTCCTGGATTTCGAAATGAAGTTAAAAGTATTTGGCTGTATGACTGTCATGCTGCATGGTTGATGAGGTACGAAAAATCGCATGGGAGGCGATGGAATCAGATTGAAGGTGCATCGTGCCTCTGACTGGAGGTTGGTGATGAGAGGTTACAAGTGTCCATGTTGAGCGCAATAATGAGCTCCAAAATATAGCACATAAGCATATTTCAACTTCCCAAAATGATCTGTTGAAGCCAAAATAAAATTGAGTAAACTAGTCCAAGAATCTCCAGGCTGTTGGTATGTTTCTTCAAGACAAGAGTTCGGTTGTAGTAGTGAGAAAGTGGCGGCGGTGACACCTGGAAATTCTGGGGTTTCCGCCCCGTGACGTCCAAGCTTCCACCAAAATCCCCATGAAACACATCCACCTCTCAGCTCACCTGACCACCACACCAAAATTTCATCAACTCTTCCCAGCTGACCAAACATCTGCTGCTAGAATTTGCAACATCAGAACGGCCTGATCATGAGCCTGGCTCAATCGCCGTGAGGTCGTTCGTGCAGCTCTCAACAGCTCGACCTCCGCGATGTCCGAGCCGCGCTCGGGGCCGGTGTCGTTGACACGATATCGGCCCATCCTCTACCTCTTCACCGGTGTCGCCGCCGCATATGCCCTCCTGTACATTCGCAATAACGTTATCTCGTCGCAGTCTTCGTCACAAGCCCCGCTCCGACGCCGAAACGCCGTGCGCCGCAACCGGAGATCAGACCCCGAGGATCTGAGAGTCGTGGACACACCATCCTACCGTGCAATAACCCATTTGGAGCTACTGGAGCGCCAGAATGGTGTGTACGGGACCTTCCGAATCGAGACCGAAGATGGGAGACGGGTGGAAAGTGGACTGCTACCCTCACTGCTGGCGACTCGCGACCAGCTGATGGAGGAGGTCGGCGTTCCCGAAGCCCACGCCGAGCGCATGCGCGAAATGATGGAGGACACATTTCTCGAATCTTTCCTGGCGCTCGACTTTCCCTCGGTGCATACTTTACCAGACAACAGCCCTGAACGGACTTATCTGACGGAGCAGTTGCAGCGAAGAGGTATCTCACGCGCGGGAATCGAGAGGGCGCTGACCCGATTCAACGCTGATGAGAACTATGGCGATGAACTACGACGTCGACGTCAGAATGGTGAACGCGTGACTCTCTCCACTTCGACCTTCCCCGACGTGGCTGCGCCGCCTCAGAACCCGGAAGGTGGGGAGCCAGTGGTTGATGAGCAGAGCGTTTTCTCTTGGAGAGACGGTAATAATGACTCATCCCCCACGCGGGAGGGTCAGAACCTGCTCAATTTGCTATACCACATAGCAGAGGACCAGGCGCGGCGGGATGGTTATATCCATCGGGGCGTGACTTGCAATAGCTGCGGCGCCATGCCCATCCAGGGTATCCGCTATCGCTGCTCCAATTGCATTGATTACGATCTCTGCGAGACTTGCGAGGCAATGCAGGTGCATATTAAGACACATCTGTTCTACAAAGTGCGCATCCCCGCCCCATTCCTAGGAAACCCGCGCCAATCTCAGCCTGTCTGGTACCCTGGAAAGCCTGGAATGCTGCCACGCAGCCTTCCTCGTCCTTTGGCAAAGCGCCTCATGCGCGAGACCAACTTTGAAAACACTGAGCTCGATGCTCTCTGGGATCAGTTCCGCTGTCTAGCAAGCTACGAATGGGCCGATGATCCAAACAAACTTTACATGGCCATTGACCGCAAGACATTCGACCGATGCTTCGTGCCTAATACCTCAATTCGCCCGCCACCTCCAAGCCTCATCTACGATCGCATGTTCGCTTTCTATGATACCAATGGAGATAATCTCATTGGTTTTGAAGAGTTCCTGAAAGGTCTAGCCAGTCTAAACAACAAGAGCAATGATGAAAGGTTACGTCGCGTCTTCCGCGGCTATGACATCGACGGTGATGGATATGTAGAACGAAAGGATTTCCTGCGAGTGTTCAGGGCGTATTACACTCTCAGTCGAGAACTTACTCGTGACATGGTTGCCGGACTGGAAGATGATTTCCTTGAAGGTTGTGCTCGTGATGTTGTTCTCGGCAGCCAGCCTATCAGTTCTGCCTTCCCAGGCAGTATTCCTTCAGGTGAAGTTTCACGAATTGGCGAGGGCAAGCGCATCAACCCGGAAGGTGATATGGAGATTGTCGACAACGGAGGAATTCTTCGGCAGGACGGGACCGATACTGGAAATCGACACGCCGTTGTCGGCGACGCTTCCGTCCGGGGGCAATTTGGTCGTACTAGGCCGTTGTTCCCATCCACATTACGTCTTCCAAATACCGCGACTGAGTCTCAGCAGCCGGAGCCCACGCAAGGCGATGAGGACGACGATGACGATGATGACGAGGACGCGAGTGGCTCTGATGGGTCCAGTTCGTCAGGCGCCGGTGGAAACTGGCCGCCACCAGAGCATATCCATGCTGAAGACATTATTGAAGCCCTCGGAACGTACGTGCCCCCTCAGGAGATAAACGACCCAGTCGACAGAGCTCGTATCGTGACAGTCGTTTACAACAGAATGCGTGACGATGATCAAAGACGAATCGAAGAAACCCGCCGTAATGGGATCGATGAACGCTGGCGGCGTAGAGAGTTTTACACCGATGAGGAGGATGGCGCCACTATTCCCGATGGCTACCAGCGAGACCCAACATTCGATGATGACCTGACCGATGAAGCTTCTATGGATGAACCGTCCGCTGTCGAATCGCACCCGCCTTCTCCCCGCTCCCGATCTTCCTCTAAGGTTCGATTCGAGGATGATATTGCGGATGATTATGATGTGCGATCCAATCCCTCGACATCCTCTCGTAGCATCCCTGTTGGTGAGCGTTGGGGTGGCTTTGAGATTCCTGAGGTTGAGAGGGATGTCGGCAAGGAAATACTGTACCAAGTCACGCAGCAAGGTTTCAACGAGCTTCTCGATGTTTTGTTCAAACCGAAGGAAGACTTGATGATGGAAGTCTACCGAACTCGGGCTGATCGTAAGATTTGGGCCCATGAGATTGAACAACTCGAGGTTTCACGGTCTCAGAAGACGTCGCCCACTGCCAAAGATGGAGTCGCTTTTCCAAAGGATGAGGAGCATCTTCAGGAGATCACTGACAACAGATCGCTGGATGATCTCTTGAGCCGTGCTGGGTACGCAGTACATAGCCCCACTTTGGAGCCTGTAGATGCTCAACCGGTCTTGGCACCTCCATTGACGGAAGGCATGTCACCAGATGATGATGTGAGGCCAACTCATCTTGCCGATCCTGACCATGAGGAAGGGCTTGGCCAGAACCAGCCGTTTGAGGAAGATGAGGAAGATGAAGATGAAGATGAAGATGAAACAGCCTCGATGACTAGCTCATTCAACGCGGAGGACCAAATTCATACCTCCGAGTACGCTTCTTTCGAGGAGTCCTCCGATGTCGAGCCCGAGTCTAGCATCGACGAAACATGGGACTACGATCCCACTCTCCCACAGTTCCGTCCTGACTCGGATTCGACTCGTCCGCGTCTCTCTTTCCGCGATGAACCTATGGTGATGACAGACGATGAAGACAGTACCTTGTCACCCTCTGATCTCCCCAATCGATTCCGCCTGCAACCAAACAACAGCACCTCTCTCCCTGCACCTTCTTCTCCCCACTCGTCCTCGCCAGAAGCTGAGGAAACAGCACCAAAACCCCCTCCCTCACCTATGCAACCACTTCCACCACCTAAATCGACCAGTCCAACACATACGGCTGTAGGTCCGCACCAGCCTACGCCACGAACTCTCGCCCGGTGGGCCTATCTCAATCGACTCGAGCGTGAGGCTAAGGAGCGTGGTGGTAGTGGAGCCAAGCTCAGCTTTGAGGAGTTTTCACGCCGGATGGCAGCTGATAAGGGCCGTCGTCTAGCTTTCGTTGCAACTTGGATTGAGATGGCCAGCTTTTGAATGGTCGTATTCTGAGTGGGCTTTTGTTAGATGTCTTTAGATGGGATATCTGTGTATATTATTGCTCTGGAATGATGATCTATGAAGTTTCATATGGAATCAATTTGCCAGGACTATAACTTGGAATATGTGTAGTGCTTATTGCTTCTGATGCATTGGTCCTACCTAATTAGGTACCAGGTACCCAACTGTCATCGTCCCCGCTGTGCTAGGGCTATCTACGGCGTTTTGGGACAAGACTAGGTAAGGCCATAAGAGGTTGCGGCCTGGGGTGTGTGGATATTCCAGGTATAATCGTCAGCACCTGTATCGGCCTGAACAGGCACCTGTCCCTCAAGCAATCCTCACGGTGCGGGCGTAGGTTCATAGGTGGGTCGTTTATGATATCAAATAGGTAGGTAGTTCCCTCGTTGCCGACAAATCAACCTTACCTACGGCCAAACCCTAACATATACCAACTCAATACCCCAAACATCACTTTAGATCTAACGACGTCAATAGTCAATCTTATATAGTAGCCCTAGGATATTTCAAGCCTAATTAGCACTCAGGGCAAAAATTGCAATGTTTTTAGCCAGATGGAACTTCTAAGGCGGAATTAGAAACATTTCAGAAGGTGGAAACATGTTCAGGCATGTTCAGATTTCTAATGAGTCTATGTCCTGATTCATTTAGCATAAATCTCAACCTCTTTCTCATCAAGTGGCCGGATGGTGTAGTTGGTTATCACGTGTCGTTAACACCGACAAGGTCCTGGGATCGAACCCCAGTCTGGTCATTTTCTCTTTTTGTCCCCCTCAGCTTTGAATACTTTACACTCCGTCTAGTATGCTGATTTAGTAAGGCCAATTTCTTGATGTTTTTCACGAAAGGAATTTCGCTCCGAATGGAGATAGCACCTCCAAGCTTGATTTCAGCCCCTAATTCGGCTACGGAGGAGGCTGAAATTGCAGGTACACCAATCAGAATATCCGTGGTATCTGAATACCAGTTCAATAGTGGTTATTTATAAAGGTGGAGGGAATAATAGAGTTGAATAGCTTCAAAATTTGCGTTGGGCTGTGGATTTGCGTTGGGTATTGGGGGACCAACACCCGGAGCGGTGTGGGTACGCCACGGGACTATCATTCTATCTCCAGACGATATCTTGAGACTGGCCCCGTTCTATTGGTCAGCTACCCAATACCAGTCAGTACCTCAAAGGCCTAGAACCGGCACTATTTTCGTACATAATTCGGACGTAAGCGTTCGTACGGGCCATACAACTAGCCTCTGCGAACTAGCAGGATCGCTCAACTCGATTTAGCATATAGATATAACCCTCTCACGGCTAGATTATATTATACGCGTCTGTACGCTTTCGCTCCAAGCCGACACAATCTTTCAAGAATAAGAGGATCTAATAGAGTAATGATATATATTTTCCTTGATTCTGCTTATTTCGAAAGGCGATTGTATACACGCTTTAGGTACAATACTGTCTGATGGACATGATCTAGACGTAGAAGAGCGCGAAAGCAGCACCGAGTAGAGCCATGGCTCCCTTAGGAGCGCTGAACTGAGACGACGCAGCACCAGTCGAGTGCAGAGCGGAGGCGGAGGCACTGGTGGATGAAGTGTCGGAAGAGGTGGAAGACATGATCGTGGAAGAAGAGGTAGAAGAGGAGGAAGAGGAGGTGGTGGAGCCTATGATGAAAAAAGGTGTATTAGTATAATCGCCTTATAACATTGTGTGGAGTTGCATCATGCCTGAGGAAGACAAAGGACTAGTCGACGACGTGGGTGTTGAAGATGCCGAGGATGTAAGGGTGGAGGTGACGGATATAGAAGTGGTCGCACTGGATGTCGCGGAAGAAGAAGTGGAGGAGGAGGTGGTAGTGGTGGTGGAGGAAGAGGAATTGGAAGAAGACGAGGATGTGGTACCATCATCCGAAGCTCCCTTCTTGACAGTAAAAATATCACTGACGGCGAGCTGGCCAGCAGAATCAATTATCTGGATCTCGTAGTCATATCTAAGCCATGACAGAATGGTATCAGTGTTGTTTATTTCTGTTCACCCACTCTATCTTCTACATACCCGTTGGAAATGCTAGGGTTAGGCTGGGTCGTGTATTCGCCGTCAGAGGTCTTGACGTTATCCGCCAATTTAGTCTGGAAGGAGCCATCCTGAGTTCGAAGGATGATGCTGATTACTGAAGGATCACTAGAGCCGCTAGTGAATTTGATAGTTTTGGGAGTAGAGAAATCCCACACCGTGTCTGATGACGGAGTGGTGACGGTGATGGCAAAAGCCGATGAGAGGAGGCCCAGGGCGGTAATGGTGAATGAGTAGCGCATTTTGATTAAATGCCGGAATTATTGAATTACTGGAGAGTGCGCTAGGGGGAATGTTCCACTATTTCCCAGGGAAAGACTATATATATTTGGTCGATAGACTGGGAACTAGATTGTTGAAAGATCTATAGACAGAAATCAGTAACTTTCAGCTGAAGCCGAGCATTGAGAATACGAGATAGTCCGAGCCTTGCACAGAAGCAGAATATGATCTCTAACATGAGCTGAGCCTCTTGTGGAGAGACTGAAACAATACAGGGGTCATTCTGGTGCCCACGTAGCGTAAAAACGAACGGGCACTGCACCTCTGCATCAGCGACCCGCCCTGTTGTGTTGGGTCCATCAAAGTGAGTATTGCCACCTTATCTTTCCAATAAAGTTTCCAAAACGCATTGTGACCTATGGGTCTTGCTAATAATAAAGAATAACTAAGGGCTGCGATCATGTCAGCGCTAGGTTAGCGTTGAGAAGTACAGTAAATACGGAGTATACCGATAGGGCTCGGAAATCGAGATTAGTATAATTAGAAATCTATTATCGTTATATTATATCGTTTCTTACGGCCGTGAATAAATACCGGTCATAACTGGTAACATTCACCAGATAAATTACTGTGTTATGCCTAATAGTCAAAAGCGACTATTGGAATTCTGTTTTAAGTACGGAGTCTCTAGTTACTTAACATATCTCCTGTTTTCCGTGGTAATTTTCGAGAGATATAATAAAAAAGCAATAAAATTAAACGTACGGAGTATCTCGTCTATAGTAAAACTACTACAGAAACTATCGAAAATAACGTTAACAAACAAAATCGAAAACTAATCCGAAGTATAGGAAACATGATCAAAATAGAAGGAATGGCGGTCTAGAGAATTAGATAGAAATGTAAGACGTGGTCAATGCAGCCGTGACTATCAATGTCCTTATCTCCCACGACAAACTGAATAAAGAAATCCCAGCGCCGGTGGAAGTCTTTGGACTTGTTGAGGAGGTTGTCGATGTTTGGGTGTGATCTCCACAAATATTGGTGCTTCGGTTCAGGCTTTCAGTAGGATAGTACACCCGAGGCCCTCCATCCGAGCTAAGGTCCACATTGAGATTTCCGCTTGAATCAGTCACAAATGTTTTGCAAGATAAGAGCTCGGTCACATTTTGTCCGGATGAAAATCCTGTGCCGTCGGAGCCAAGTGTGATTTTGGTGGTGACTTTGGTGGCTGGCTGGGCTCCTAGGTTGGACACGACGCTCACAACCTGGTTACCGGTAAATCCCTTGCGCATGGCCAAGATGTTTGTTGAGTTGTAGATTGGCAATGAGAGGTACGATAGATAGTCGCTCCCTAACTTCGGGGCGACCGTGGACTTTTCTCCGTCGCCGCTCGCATGTGATCGAATGCGATTCAACGATTGGACTAGCAAAGGTAGGGAGGTCGAGTTCATCGAGTATTTGGTAAGCCATAGGGCCTCCCGGTTGACAGGGTTGAATCCACCTGACAGGTGCTGTTCTTCCCCGTAGTAGACTGTATTGTTTTTATTAGTGTCTTTGGCTTTCGTTTCTATTTCTCGGGGCGCAACATACGGATGGGGATACCGTCAGCGAGCATGCTGATTGTGAGAATGTTGCGAGCCAGCTAATCAGGAGTGACAAATTCAATACATGCTGACAAAATACTCGATGCACTCAACTTACTGATATGTCTGAAGTATACGAGCCAAAGCGAGGGACATCCTGATTCGATGTGAAAGTTCCCAGGGGTAGTACGTCCCCACAATGTGTCCTGATGTAGTCGATAGACTGTACGATCCTGTTCAGGTCTCCGTTGGTCGTGTTGAAGGCCTCTGTGAGGATATAATACCTAAAAATTGTCAAAACGCCCTCTGTTCATTAGATGAGCTACTCACAACGGATAATTCAAAAGTCCGCTTAGACTGGGCTGCAGAGGACAGTAACCGGATGCGTCTCTTGTAGCGCCTTCGCCCATAGTGAAAACACCCGCTGACTTGCTGAAATCGGAGAAGAAGACGGGGGGAATATTCAAGACACTGTCAATCCGCAAGCCATCAACTACAAATGATAACTGTTATTAAATCCGTTGGAGAGATAGGAAACGTATAGACATACTGGAGTAGTTGGAAACCAACTGCGAAACCCAGGTGCCCAGAATCTGCTGGACTTCCTGATCCTCGTTTCGCAGATCTGGAAGCGATATGATGTTGTCTCCCATCCAGCACTGATGAAGGCTTAGCAATGCTCTCATATCACACGTTGGCAGACTTACATCCAGAACACAGGTGTCATTTGTGGGGTCCTCAGAAAGTAGCTTGTAGTCGTGGAAATACTTCTGATCATTGAATGGATTGAACGTGCTGTAGTCGATAGTGGAGGCCTTTCCAGCCCAGGCCATGTCACCAACGACAATGTCCAGCATCAAGTACTATTTTTCATGTCAGTTTCGTGAGTAGACATGGCAGCCGGCAACTCACCATGCCACGCGCGTGCAACGCTGCGGATAACGCTTGGAGGTCATCGGAAGTGCCAAAATGAGAGTTGATGGAATACAGATCGTTTGGCCAATACCCGTGGTATGCTATCATCCATCAATCGTTAGTTCTCTACATTTCCGTTGCCAGTCAAGATGACCATACCTGAGAGATCCGCCGTGCGAGTTGACTCCTGGCTTTGCACTGGAGAGATCCAAACTGCATCGAACCCGAGTTCCTGGATATAATCCAGCTTATAGATAATGCCCTGTAAACTCCCTCCACAATACTCTCCCAGTGCTGCATCACAAGAAGCGGTGGTTGAGTTATCGGATCGAGCGAAGCGATCGGTGACCACTTGGTAGACCGACCGACCGAGCCATTGGTCTCGGGAAGCCGCACGTACTGTCCCGATGGCAGCAACCACCAAAACCTTCCACCACCACATTGTCGGTGGCGTTTGCATGACAGGTCGAAGCAGAATCAGATGACAGATGGAGCCAGAGACAATGAAAAGGCTACTTAAATTAATTGATAATGTTATATATGCCGATGAAAATGATTTAGGGTGAGGTACGTGTGTATCGTACCGTATGTGTAATACACGTACAATATTAACGGTCTGTTCCTGCTGTTCCGGTCATGTATTCTGTCGGCCCGATCGGTCGGCTTCGCTGATCCCTTAAAAATCCCGCCTCGAAGCACTCATCTCAATCGAGGGCACGGATCATCTGATGGCTTCCGACGGCAGACGGGCGGGCCCTGGCGGGTTCGCGAGTGACTCGTCTTGGGTCCACGCTAGCCTGGTTGCCATTTGGACCTGATGGTAGTTGACGATCATTGTCCATGTACTTTGGTGTGCTGGCCTAGGTCGGAGTGGAAGAGCGGCATCGTTGATCGCTGGAATTGGCCCAATTTCTTGGGCAGGGTTTGCGTAATAGCGTTGCAGCAACCCTTGGGTTATTTCCCCCTCTCCTGGACTCTGTTGTTTCCCTGTCATTCCGTGATAATACATTTTTCCATGATGAGATATCTTGATCGGGTCCACATGGGGATCCAAATATGACAGCTGAGATATGTTTTATTTGGGTCTGGAAAGCCCCAGTGGGGTCAGATAAGGAGAATTAGGTCTTCCCGCTCACGATTTGATCGTTTGGCCCTTAATGGGTTTGATAGCAAACTATTGGCAGGTTCAGCCAAGCCAAGTCAAGCACAAAGCGCATAAATTGCCGACCATGCCGCAGCCCTAGCAGCAGGGACGGAGTGGCCGTGAACAAAAGCGAAAAGCGATAGGAGACAGGAACGAGACGCAAGAACGAGCCACGCACACCCTTATCATCATATGCACCTCTCACCCTTTCTCATAGGTCAGTCTTGTATCAGGCATGACGTGTTCTATCTTCTAATAGTCGGGATACCCGATCTGGCATAATTTACACTTTATGATTGATGATTCACTTCCGGCATGGCTCGTCTTGAAACCTCGTATAGCTTTGCAACGAACACGTCTAAATCATTCTCCACCATATAAGCAAGCTATCGAACAAAAACCCACCTCGTATATTGGGTCAGCCCTGTAGACCACTCCGAATTCGAAGGTCCTATACCGATGCATGTCAGATTGCCTCCATTTCTATGAGACATGCTACTTCTGGCTTGGGCCTGGAACCTCGTCTAGATGCCCGAACAATGCGGTGAATTTTTTTTTCTCGAGATAGTTTCAAGTTCCAATGGATTGATTGGCTGGGAAAAGGGCTATGCCAACGCCCACCAAGTATGGCGTCTGTCAGCTTGAGATCCATCGTCCAAAATTAGGACCACTCAACCGCTTATCGAGAGAATGGAGATGTTTTGCTGTGGATTGAGGCTGTACAGCTGCAGCAAGGCTGGCTCGGGTCTCCAGAGGTTGGTCTGATTCCTGCGTCTATGCTGATTTACAAAAGAGTAATTGGTATTCTCGCGCTCAGAAATCAATTATTGCATTGGCCTGGGCTGTTCCGGAGTATTCATTATCTTTCACATGCTTCTCTTGCGCATCTGCACTCTATGAATCGTTCAGTGTCTCTGTTTCTATGAGTTATTCCTTTCTTCCTGGTATGCACTCTGTGGTTGTTTTTTTGCAGTCGAGGCTCGAACAGCGTGTTCTGTGACTGTCACCATAGTGGCATTCACTGTGCAGAATGGAGTTGCTCACTTCCATCACTCATTACCTTGCCATTATTGCAATATCTATACGCATTGCACAATCCCTGCCATATCTTCCAGAGGAAGCAAACTGGAATCTCAATCAAAATCAGACAGCGACACACCCTCTTGACTACTCGGGTCAGTGGGATGGCCACACATACAACCCCTCGCCAGAGAACTGGCGATTCCCCTT
Source organism: Penicillium goetzii (assembly GCA_037043885.1). Lineage (NCBI taxonomy): Eukaryota > Fungi > Ascomycota > Eurotiomycetes > Eurotiales > Aspergillaceae > Penicillium > Penicillium goetzii. The sequence continues at coordinate 264,169 of JAWLST010000030.1, forward strand.
TTATACGATATTCCTCGACAGATTTGTAAATGGTGATCCGAGTAACGATAATGCAAATGGCACACAGTGGGAACATATCTTGACTTCCAACGAGTTCCGCCATGGCGGCGATGTTCTTGGGTTGGTTGATACATTTGATTATCTTCAGGGGATGGGGATAAAGGTGCGTTTGTTGCTTCAGGAAGACTGGATGTGAAGAATATATTGACCATATCCAGGGCGTCTATCTCGCTGGAACACCGTATATCAACTTCCCCTGGGCCGCGGATGGATACTCCCCGCTTGACCTGACTCTGCTGGACCATCACTTTGGTACGATCGAGGACTGGCGCACAATGATATCGGAGGCACATCGACGGGGAATTTATGTTCTTTTTGATAATACCTTTGCAACGTATGTGAGATCCATCTGCGCAACCTTTGATGTCGTCTGCTGATTGTGGATAGAATGGGCGATCTTATCGGCTTCCAGGGTTTCTTGAACAAGTCCGCGCCGATCAATCCCAACGAGTACGACTATGTATGGAAGTACGATCGTCGATACTGGGACTTTCAGCCTGGAAATGAAGTTGAGAGCGAATGTCCCTGGGAGTATCCTCGGTTCTGGGATGATGACGGGACCGGTTTGACCACCACAACTATTGGTCCTTCATGTCGTAATAGTGAATTTGATCAGGTAACGTTCCCTTTCTTCCGATATTGAGCATGACTGACCTCTACAGTATGGAGAAGTTGCCGCCTTTGGAAACTACACCGAATGGGAAGGGCAGATATCCAAATTCGCATTTGTGCAGGATCGTCTACGCGGATGGCGGCCGGACGTGCTAGCCAAGATCAAACACTTTTCGTGTCTAACCATCACCATGCTTGATATCGACGGATACCGCGTTGACAAGGCTCTACAAGTTACCCTTGACTCTCTTGGAGAATGGTCCGAGTCTATGCGGGATTGCGCCAAGCAGGTGGGAAAGGACAATTTCTACATTCCCGGAGAGATTGTGGCGGGAAACGCTTTTGGCTCGCTTTATATCGGTCGCGGTCACCAGACAAATCAAACCATCTCCAATATGACGGAAGCGTTTATGATGACGAACAAGACAGACAAGTCAGATGAGGATCTCTTCTTGAGACCTGCGGAGAGGTCCGCGTTGGACGGGGCGGCGTTCCATTATACGTTATATCGTGGTCTGAGCCGGTTTTTAGGGTTAGTTTCTCCCTCTCCCTCTCCCCATTTTCAGTCTACTCAAGCTAACATCGTCCCGTTCAGTCTAGACGGTACCTACACTGCCGAAGGCGACCCGCCAGTCAACTTCGTGGAGACCTGGAATGGCCTTGTGGAGACCAACGATATGGTCAACACGAACACTGGCAAGTTCGATCCTCGTCACCTGTTTGGTGTCACGAATCAGGATGTCTTCAGGTGGCCAGGGATCAAGAACGGGACCCAAAAGCAGAATCTGGGTCTGTACGTCGCTTCGTTGCTCATGCCTGGAATCCCCATCCTCTCCTGGGGCGAGGAACAGGATTTCTACGTCCTGGACAATCAGGCTGACAACTATGTCTTCGGTCGTGGACCCATGTCATCTGCTCAGGCATGGCAGCTGCACGGATGCTACAAGCTGGGGTCATCAAAATACGTTGATTTCCCGCTCGACCGCTCCCTGACCGGATGTGAAGATGATTCCGTCAGTCTCGATCACCGCGATCCTTCTCACCCAGTGCGAGGCCTCATCAAGATGATGTTTGAGATGCGTCAAAATTATCCCGCTCTGAATGATGGCTGGTACCTGCAACAGTTATCCAACCAGACGTTCGACATCTACCTTCCAGGCAGCAATGGGACATCGACCGAGACTGGGATGTGGAGTGTCATGAGATCACGCTTTGTGGATGCGCAGAATTTCGATGGCCACGGCCAGGGGAATCAGAGCGTCTGGCTGGTGTATTCTAATGACAACAAAACAGTCGAACACCAGTTCAACTGCAGCAGTAAGGACGCTTTGATCTCGCCATTTCCCACGGGAACAACGGTCAAGAACCTTTTTCCACCGTTCGAGGAATTGACCCTGGCCAACAGTTCGATTACGCTTAGGTATGATTGCTATTCTGAAATTAAATCCTTTTACTGACAATGAGTAGATTTGAAGGGTCTGACGTTCCCAACGGGTGTTATCCCAATCTTACTGTCCCGGCTTGGGGTTTCAAAGCATTTGTTCCGAAAGATAAATTCGTGCAGCCTTCCCCATATATAACACGCTTCTCCCCAGGGCATGACGCTCGACTTGTGGCCCAGGGAACAAGTGGGGAGACAGTACGAATTGGCTTCGAATTCTCTCAGGAGATGGATTGCGAGGATATCACCAACTCGCTGACGATCACGTCCAAAGCGCTTGACGACGAGAGCCCACAGCTTGACACGACCTCGGTCTCTTGTAAATCTACTGAAGAGACTGATGTTGTGACATGGCCGGGGGCACTCACTAGCGTTTTCAGCTACGAGGTAGATTTGGGCAATGTCTTTCCAGGGGTTCACAGAGTCACACTTAGCAACGTGACTACAGCAGATGGAAATCACTCCACAGGTGTGAGTATATCCCTCGCTATCCAGGTCGAGAAAGTCACAATACTGATTGAGTCGGGCAGTCCGTCGACCACTTTCTTTTCCGTATCGGACAGATAAACAATCCGATGGTCTGGCCACAGTTGGCCAACTACAGCAGAACGCTGCTGTTTGACAATCCGTCGTCTGAGACTGAGCCCTTATCAGTAATGCCACAGGCCCCTGGTGCAGACCTGTGGCGATACTCGCTGGATTTTGGAGCCACATTCAGTGCCTGGATGACATACACCGGCTTCAACACATCGATCCCCGGCAAAAACTGGACCGGCACTGCGAAGCAGGCCTGGGAAGGAGAACACATCCTTGCCCAATACTGGAGCAAGTTGACCGGAAGTAGTGCTCACTGGCAGCATGGAGACACGCAATGGGCATACAATCCCCCACGTCGCTTCCCAAACCTCTTCATCGAAGGCGAGTTCAACCAGTTCGGATATGACGCTGGCTATTCCAACCAAATGACCCTTAGCAACGTCACTGGGCTGTGGGAAATCCACTTCATGGGCGAATGGCCTGTGCAGGTTGCATTCAACGCCTGGGGATTAAACGAAGACGGCTTGCCCGATCAAACACAGGTTTTTGGGGACATCGATGGAGACAACGTTCTAGATCAGGTCCCTCCAGTCACGCTGCTGAGCAATGTATTCAACATCACCATCCCACCCCCTTCGCCCTATCTTTCCTTCAAGCTGTCGGTGGGTGACGGCGATCTTACGGTCTACGCTACGCCCACAGGATCCATGTGGGTTCAGCTGGCCATCTTTATCGTGCTAGCGATTGTGCCTGTTACCACCGCCGTCGGTGCGGTGTATGTCTACCTGAAGGCATTTTACCAGGTCAAATTCAACCAAATCGGTGTCACCGAGAAAAGATCAAGCTTCGCTCCACTGGTCAGCGTCTTTCAAAAGGTGGCCCATCGATCTAGTGACAAGAAATCCAATCCCGGACTTGCTCTAACCAATGGGGGCCCGTTCCCATCTGAAAGTGGAGGCGTCGTCGGTGCCAGGCCCACGGTAAACACCCGCCGACGAACCGTGCTCATTGCAACGATGGAATACGATATTGAAGATTGGGGCATTAAGATCAAGATCGGTGGACTCGGTGTGATGGCCCAGCTGATGGGGAAACATCTGACTCAGCAAGACCTCATTTGGGTGGTCCCTTGTGTTGGAGGAGTTGACTACCCGAAGGACGATCCCCGTGAGCCGATGGTGATCACCGTTCTTGGGAATGACTACCAAGTGGATGTCCAGTATCATCGGCTGCAAAACATCACGTACGTCTTGTTAGACGCGCCTGTGTTCCGAGCTCAGTCCAAATCAGAGCCCTACCCTGCCCGCATGGATGACCTGGATTCGGCAATCTTCTATTCTAGTTGGAATCAATGTATTGCTGAAGCTATCAGGAGATTTCCGGCTATCGACCTCTATCACATCAATGATTACCATGGCGCCGCTGCACCTCTCTATCTTCTACCTCGCACAATTCCATGCTGCCTGTCCCTGCATAATGCTGAATTCCAAGGACTCTGGCCAATGAAAACCCCAAAGCAAAATCAAGAGGTTTGCGGTGTTTATAACCTTGACCATGCATTGGTGAAGAAGTATGTACAATTCGGCGAGGTGTTTAACCTTCTTCATGGAGCTGCCAACTATCTGAAGATCCACCAAAACGGCTTCGGCGCTGTCGGTGTCTCCAAGAAATATGGCAAAAGATCGTACGCCAGATATCCTATTTTCTGGGGTCTCAAGAACATTGGAGCGCTGCCAAACCCCGATCCATCTGACATCGCCGAGTGGGATCACAACGCAAACAACAATCTCGAAGACGTTATCATCGATGCAGAGTTTGAAGCCAGTCGTGTCACACTCAAGAGACAAGCGCAAGAATGGGCAGGTCTCGAAGTTGACCCAGAGGCCCAGCTGTTTGTCTTTGTCGGTCGTTGGTCCATGCAAAAAGGCGTTGATCTGATTGCAGATATCTTCCCCTCCATTCTAGACGCTCACCCAAAGGTCCAGTTGATGTGCATTGGTCCAGTCATTGATCTCTATGGAAGGTTTGCCGCATTGAAACTGAATCGACTCGTAGAGCTCTACCCTGGGCGGGTCTATTCCAGACCAGAGTTCACTGCACTACCGCCCTTCATTTTCAGTGGCGCTGAATTCGCCTTGATTCCTTCGCGCGATGAACCGTTCGGTCTGGTGGCCGTGGAATTCGGACGGAAGGGAGCGTTGGGCGTGGGATCACGGTAAGACTGATTTGGCTTGAATCTACCACCAGTGCTAACCTATGTTTCTTTAGCGTTGGGGGCCTTGGGCAGATGCCAGGATGGTGGTACACAATGTGAGTTTCCTTCTCTCACGATATGTTCAGACTAACCCATTCTAGCGAGTCTATGACAACCAAACATCTTATCCAACAGTTCAAGATGGCCATCAACGACGCTCTGAAATCGTCCCAGGAGACACGAGCGCTCATGCGTGCACGATCCGGCAAGCAGCGCTTCCCCGTAGCACAGTGGGTTGAGGATCTGGAAATCCTACAAACCACCTCAATCGAAAAGCACGCCAAGTACTCTAAACGCCACGATCGCAGTTCATGGAGGATTTCCCGTGGCAGCACCCTGGTCCCAGAAAGCATTCGCAAAGTCTCGTCGAGCTCAAACAACAGCCGCGAACAGAGCCGATCACGCAGCTCCACCGTGTCTGTCCCGCCGAGCAGGCCGATTACGGCTGATATGAGACTGTCTGGACCTCGACCGGGCCTTGACCACGTTTTCTCGCCGACAAATCTGTCTTTCAGTCTAAACATGTCCGACAACGAGCCCGATTCTGACACAGACCCAAGACGCAGACCCTTGTCCTCCAACCCTCTCGCAGACTCACGAATCGTTTACTCTGCGGTAAGCGATGAAGAAGATCTCGAGCCCATCTCTGGGGCCGTCCAAGAGGACGACAGTGTTCGTCCATCGCCATTTGGGACACCTACTGTTTATTTTGCTCGATCTGGTGCCAGCACACCAGTTCTCAGTGCAGGATCAGAAGACGGTGTGCTGGGCCGAAGAGACGCAAGGGCGTCCATGATGAGTCTGGTCAGCGTCGATGGTATAATCAAGGAGAAACAAGACTTCAACCTACAAAAAGTTGATCCATTTTTCACGGATGCGAACAACGAGTACGCGGATAAGTTTGAGAAGAAGCTTGCGGATCTGAATGGCAAGAACTCCGAAGACCAGCTCTGCATCGAGGAGTTTCTCGAGAAGAGTGAAAAAGACTGGTTCAATCGATATCGCGACGTCAAACTGGGCAAGTCCCCCTTGCCGTCTCCTGCTCCCTCTGTCTTTCGCGTCAATGTTCATGAGACCGATCGACCAGAGACCCCGCCAATTACTGGCCCAGGTGCAGACCCAAATGCCGGGCAATTCCTTCTCCCAAATGACTATGTTCCCCCCACGGGTTTGAAGCGTTTCATGTTGATGAAACTGGGTGATTGGCCTGTGTACTCCATCTTCCTCGCTATTGTGAGTTGAAACCCTGCCAAAACTTTCGTTACAGAGGTTGACAGAATTCTTTTAGGGCCAAATTCTTGCCTTGAACTCTTACCAGATCACACTCCTGAACGGTGAGATTGGAGAGACGGCCGAAAAGCTATACATTCTGGCATCCATCTATCTTGCCTCTTCGATCATATGGTGGATGGTCTTCCGTCTAGTCCCCTCAGTCTATGTCTTGACGATTCCTTTCTTTGTACGTTCACGTTCCTCTATCTGGCTTACGAGGTTGCAAGCTAACTACGCGCAGATATACGGGTTTGCCTTTCTGTTTGTCGGTCTTGCCGGTCCCATCCACAATAGCACAAGTCAAACATGGCTACAAAACGTGGGAACCGGCTTGTATTCGTTTGCGTCTTCGAGTGGTTCGATTTTCTTCGCCCTCAACTTTGGAGATGAAGGTATGCAACAACCATTTTAGGAAGTATGGAAGTTATCTGACTTTCTTGTCCAGGTGGAGCGCCTCTGAAGTCTTGGATTTATAGAGCCACCGTCATCCAGGGCACTCAGCAGTTGTTCATCAGTTTCCTTTGGTACTGGGGTAGCTGGATGGCAAGTCTCAATCAAAATGGTAGCACGCGATTCAGCCTTGCCATGACCGATCCAGGTGCTTTGCTCGGGATCGGGCTCGGACTTGCCTGTCTCCTGTGGCTGTTGGGAGCCCTGGTCTTCTTTGGACTTCCTGCATATTATAGACAAGCACCAGGTCAAGTGCCGACATTCTACCTATCGCTCTTCCGCCGTCGCATCATTCTTGTATGTCTCTTCCAGTTCTCCCTCGAGCTAATTTTGATGCTGATGCTGTATTTTGCAGTGGTTTTTCTACATGGCGTTCATATCAAACTACTGGCTGTCGGCTCCTTACGGGCGAAACTGGCTCTATCTCTGGTCCAGCAAGCATGCACACGTGTGGCAAATTGTGCTCCTTGTCCTCTTCTTTTTCATCGTTGTCTGGGCGGCAGCTCTCTGGGTCTTTCATGTCTTTTCCAAGAGACACGCCTGGTTCATCCCGATCTTTGCCGTCGGCCTTGGTGCTCCTCGCTGGGCCCAGATCCTGTGGGCAACCTCCAACATAGCCACGTACATCCCCTGGGCCGGTGGCCCCGTAGCCGGAGCTATCCTTGGTAGAGCACTATGGCTCTGGCTAGGAGTTTTGGATTCCCTTCAGGGTGTCGGTAAGTTTTCTCTCGCAGCGAATGAAACGTAACAAAAACTGATTCACGCCAATACAGGGTTTGGAATGATCCTCCTCCACACAATGACTCGATTCCATATCGCATTCACACTTTTAGCCGCGCAGGTGGTCGGTTCCATTGCGACTATCCTCGCCCGCGCGACAGCACCGAATAAGTTAGGCCCTGGCGATGTTTTCCCTGATTTCTCCGCTGGCGTAGCAGCCGGCTTGGGAAAGGCAGACTTCTGGGTCTGCCTGCTCTTCATGCTATCGATCAACGTGCTCTGCATCTTCTTCTATCGCAAGGAACAACTCGCGAAACCTTGATCGCTGTTCCAACCTTGACTCGCGTTTTCTTTTCTTTTTTTTTTTTCTGTTTTTCATCCACTTGACATTGTGCGGCGTAGGCATTGTGATTAGAGTATTAATTATACTATTCCTAGTGGGTTGCATTTGCTGGGACGCGTTAGACTTTGTAAAGGTCGCCCCATGTTCTGGATTTGTATATAGTGTATAAAAAGATTACTGGTTTACAAGTTCTGTAGGTGTCCAAACTTAATGTTCATGTTCATGTGATGCTGAATAGGCAGCGATGCTTCCAGTCCCAAATCAAATTCATTCATCGTTACCTTGAAGCCGCCTCCCTTGTTCGGACTTCATTGGGCAACGTTTCCCATTCGATCGAATGGATTTTCTGTCAAGCGGGGCGGCGCGTCCCGATCGCGAGGAAAATCAACAATATAGAACTAGGGCGACAGGGTCTAGCCTGATTGGTAACTATAACTGTGCAAGGGTCCGGTTTAGGCCTAGTCAGGGGAATTGATTATTCCGAACCCTCTGATAAGTAACAAAGTATATCTTATGATGATGGTCCTTATTTGTTTTGCAAACTGCATCTGCTCGAGTTGTTATTCCTGCCACTCTTCTCAGGATAACACAACACTCATCCATTCTTTTATTACATTCTTTCCGTGCATTTACCAGTCTCTCGTTCTCATCCAATGTATCGTCTTTTTTTCTCGTTCGTCGTGGCCCTCTGCCTGTACACGCGCTGGGCGGTCGCTGCTTTAACTTCGGGTGAAATTGCCAACTCTCTCAATGAACTAGCACAGCAAGGATTCGCCGCCAAGGCTCTCGTATTGGAAATCAATTCCACTGCGGACGCTGGTCCAATTCCGGTAAGTGGGTTTTTTTCGGTCCATGAATTATGGCTCATAATGGAATTCAGGATATCTACACGGAGATGGACACGATGGTCGCTGTGGTTCTAACAGATGTACACTTTATGACGAACACGCCGATCATTACCGATCAGGCGGAGGAGCAGGACGTCTATGAGGGATACTCAAATGTAGGTTGATGACAAAAAAGAAGTCAATCAGAGTCATTTATACTTAATTACGCTAGTTCGTACAATCCCTCCTCGAGCTCATGGACGCCTTATCGAGCAGCGCAGCCCAGCTGAAATCCATCAACCAAACAACCAAGGACAAAGTTCCCTCTGAAATTCGCATCTTGCAAAGTGCTGTTGACGTGAGTTTCCTACTTAATTCTTTGCTACGGCCTGAGTAGATTACTGATGAGTTGCTGACACCTCACGAGGCCTACTTCTACAACATCATCGGTCTCTTCCCAGCCAACAGCTCGTACAACGCCCAGGCCAACAACCAGAAAGCCCAGGTGGATACGCATTGCTTCCAGGCTGTCTGGGCATTTGATCTCGGTAATCAGGCTACTTATCAAGCGCGCAGCAACAGCTCTCTTCACTCTCGACGGATGAAGCGCGCTTCCTTGTGATTGTAGACCCTGTCTATCTTTGAATATCACCTGGTTTCATAGTTGGGTGGATGGCCACTGCTGGACGTGGCAGATGGGCGGGTCCCCCCTGCCCATGGGCTGCCCATTTGGCCCATTTTGAACGCAAACTTTCCCTGATACTAGTTAGTGTGTTGTTGCTTACTCAATCATATTCTCACCGAACTCCTGCTCACTATCATGCTGATTCATCCGTGCTCTGTAAATATGTGCTTCCTGTCCGGCGTTCTTCCCCTCGTGCACGTTTATCCTACCTGCTAAGGAGTTTCCGACTTGGTATTTTTCCTCATACTCTCAGTAAATATTCCTGACATTCCCGTATTCATGACACCAATTTAATCCCAAAAGCCGCGTTAAAAGTCTCCTTATCTTGAGGGTCAGATGATCCTTGTAAATCTACAGTATTTTGTACTCCGTATTTACCGCTGCTTATCTTCCCCTCTTTTTAGCCCCTCTTTCTTACCCCATACGGGTAGTCCTGCATTCACTGGAAAATGCGACGCCCAGGCATGTGGTGGATCTACCTACGCATGTGATCACTGGACGCGATGATTACCTCAAGATCCTGCTACATAACAGTTGAAAGACAAGCATAGACGATCTTGAGTTGCCTTGTGGTTGGTCTGCGTTGACCATCGCTTGCATAAAGGGTCACAGGGAAGCGGCCAAGCTCCTCTTGCAAGCTGGGGCAAGTCAGAATATATCTGATCATTGTGGTTGGTATGCCATAGAGCATGCAGCCCTGAGAGGTCATTTCTCCTTAGCTGAACTTCTGAAATCATGGGACAAATCTCAAATGGCAGGCGGCCCTACCATCACGTCCTTGCCACCTTTCCATCCCTTGAGTTTCTATCTTTCTGACAATGCTGATCACGCAATTGTCAACATTGGAGCTTTGCAGAATGGAAAACAGATGAAGGGCATTGACCTTAAAATTTTATCCTCAAAGAATAGGATTTTCACAGGGCTATCACCACCAGTGGAGATGTCTATTTCGGTGGGGATAGTGTCAGCCATCTAGTTCACTTGCCAACCCTGGGTGATATGGTAAACGAGCCATTCATATTCCCCGTCCACAACTCTAGTGACGCTCACCTAGTCTTCAAATTTTATCGCTAAGGCTCGTCGAACAGGAAAGGCGATTTGATCGGTAGTGCTGGACCGACAAGTTTTGCTTCTTGCTCTAGAAAATAGCTGTCGATGGCTAGCGGTATTCTCAGGTGCACGGGTCGTCTAGTAATCAAGAAGGTGAAGGTCGCTGTTCCTAGAAACTTAGAAGTCTTTTTTTATAAAATTGGAATTGACCGTCCCCTAAATAGGCTTTCGCGGTTTAGTACAAAGCAATCTACTTCACTCTGAAGTAAAAAAAAAAAATAATTAGATATTATTATTCTTACTTATTAAGCTAAAAAAGAATTCTTATTAAGTTAAGAAAATTCCTTAGTACTAAATTATATTATAGTACTCTAAACTAAAAACTTTTCGCTATCATTAAGTTATTTAAATTTTAGTAATATTATTTAGATGGTTTATAATATCTAGTTAAGATTTTATTAGATTACTAAAATCTCTAAATCTTTATAAGTAGTAGTATCGGACCCCGATGCTACCGTCCCAAACAGCCCGTTCCTGCTCTCACATCGCTTTTCTCCTGTATTGACCCACACAGCGTCCGTTTTACCTGCTAGTCATGATAATAGCTCTGAAGTCGATACCGGTATCGGCCCCGAGCCACATCCTGGGTGTTACGCATCAGTTCTCTCTTCTTGCTACCAGGCGGACCCGCCAGAGAGCTTGAATATAGGCCAGATGGGAGATAGTGCTAGGCATTATATCTAGCCCTGTCGGTCTTCCCTATTTAAACATGAGCGCAGGCTTTTACCAACGAGAAATGATATTCGAACTCATTAGATTGTAGGAATACTCCCGCCCAGTTCCACTGGATTGCCCCGAGTGTCTGATCGCGATCGACGAAATTCGACACATACTGACACTGTCTGAACGTGCGCCATAATGCGACAAGGAAATTCTGGTCTCTGGACTCAAGATAAAATGAGCCCAGTAAGGGCTTTATCGCCTTAGTTGCTTCTTCTGCCTTGTAAAATGGTACCCGAGGGAAAAGGTGGTGAATAACATGATGATCAATGATATCGTGGAAGAAATGACGACCGATAAAACCAAAATTACGATCCACTGTCGCAAGAGCCCCTTTCTGGAATGACCAGGCGGCACCACTATAGTGCGGAACCTTTGGATGCGTATGATGCAGATACGTGATCGCGACTACCGAAACCAGCGTGAGAAGTTTGTGAGTAAATGAGGGATGCGGCTGACCGCAATTATGATTCAACTTACCAAGCCAATGATGAACCCATATGTAGGGCACAAAATAAATCAAAAATAACCTCAAAGGACCGAAAGTCCACCAAAAATGATACAAGACGGCTGCCATGACCAAAATTCCGAGGTCAGACAAAAGTATGGCGCGCCGCTGGTTCCGCGAAAAAAGAGGGCTGCGGGGATCGAAATGTGAAAGACTTCCTCTTCCAATTGTAGGCCCTTGGTATGTACTCTTGTCCCCTCCAGTGATATAGAAAAGGATATATAGCTGCCACCCGAGAAGTTGATGGATGACCAGATCTGCTAGGGTTTTCAGCGGAGTGTCCTCCGTCATTGCTTTTAAGCCTTGGAGCCTTATGCCTCTCTTTCTGGCAAACTGCCTCTCTGTCTGGGGAACAAAAGCTGTATCTTTCTCCATGTGTCCGGTGTAACGGTGGTGGCGTGCATGTGTAATCTTCCAAGAGAAATAGGGCACCAAGAGTAAGGAGTGTAGAAGCCAACCAACGATGTCATTGATGACTGAGATTGAACTAAATGCACCATGACCACATTCATGAGCAATGATCCACAAACCAGTACTCACTACCCCCTGCATAAATCCGTAGGTGAACCAAGCTAGAACTCGGACAGTAGTATTTCGAATCGAAGGGATACAGAATGCACCGTATAGCAGGGCGTAAACATAGATGAGGTCTCGAAAAAGATAGCCGAAAGATAATAAGCCCGATCGCTGGAAACAATGTTTTGGGATGGCGCGTCTGAGATCATCTAGAGTAGGATGGGTTTTGGGGCGATGAATACTGCTCTATGGAAAGTTAATAATAAGCCCGTGATTAATCCTAAATCACGGAATTCTAACCTCATGCATCTCTTACAGCTTGAACAAAATCAAAAGGATGCAAATACTAGCTTAGAGCTTTCCTGGAACCTTGGGGTAGAGTTAGCTCTTAAGAATTGATAGAGCTTCCGTATCTATTTCGGATCCCTTTGTAGCGGACGCCTCTAGCTTAAGTATGGCCGGTATATGAGTCATGATAACCTATCTAAGCGGTTGATGTCATTTTGCATCGGCCATGTGTGGTAACTGAGTCACTTTGTCTTGAGATGTGAGAGTAGTAGATCGGCTATGACTTTATTAGTGTCGCACAGCATTTGGGGCAAAATACCGCTAGAGCAAAAATGCTTCATGAGCAACATTCTTAGTCTATACGGTCATTTATTGTTCTGACACACCCCCTTAGGGAACAGCGAATATGTGTGGTTGGGTGCTGTGTATATATGAGGTGGATCCTGTGTTACAAGGTCAGAAGCAAGGATTTTGAAAACGTGCTGTACCATTTAACGAAGCAACTAAAGCTAAGGAGAAAAAGAAAGAGGAAGGGCGTTCTCCGTGGAAGAGAAGATTAGATATCTGCCGACAGAATCCGGCGCAGACCCATTTATCTCTACCGCCTAGTTCACCGCCTTCTCCGTCAGCGCTATCGTAAGATCCTAGAAAACTCCCATCTATGATCTGTGGCTTCTTGTTGTTGGGTCATCAACTCCCGCGTGAAGAGTTTAATAAGACTAATTGTATGGTTCGCAATACGGATACATCATAATGTGGCTTAGCTCTCTTGTAAGACCCTGACCGGGCTAGCTTCGAACCTGTGACCTCTTATGCAAGCATAGCGCGAAACGACAGTCGGTCATAACTTTAAACTGTCGCACAGCATTTAGGGCAAAATACCGCTAACCAAAAATGCTTCATGAGCAACATTCTTAGTCTATACGGTCATTTATTGTCCTAACAATTAGATATGAGATCGATGACTGTGAAAGTGTGAAATAGACCGCCACCGAACTTAACCCATTGATTCGTAGGCCTGATCAGGTATCATTATCAATTTGATCCGCAAAAAGCCGGCGATCATTCAATCGACATCAGTAAACTACCGTCATTACTATTATCGTTACTACTATTATTAATGTATGTGAAAAGTCCTTCCAAAGTTCCGTAGATTCTCTTATCTTTCTAAAGCAGGATTCGTGGTAACACAAGAACAACATAGGAATTCTCAATTTTCGAGAGCTGTAGCAGCCCCAAGCTCGATCAAGCCTTCAAAAGAGACACCAATCGATCGTAGCCTCATCTTGGGAAATGATATTCCATCTCCATACCATTGTAGGGATCGAGAGTTGTCATCATTTTTTCCTGCGTAGGCTAATCCCCATTTGCCTTTGAAAGATGGTTTCGTCATCAGCCAGCATCGCTCACCCCCGTCTGCATAACGATCCGTCAAGCTAGCTAAGTCACGCAGTAATGGGTCTCTCGGCCAAGAGGTTCCGATCAATGGAGGCTGAACGAGGTCAATTGGCGCCATTTTTGGCAGAGGAAGCTTTGGAAGCGCAGAAGATTTTAAAGTGACAGTGAAGAATGGCACTCTTGGGTTTAGGGGTGCAGGTGAATCTTCTGGGTGATAAACTTCTAACAAAAGATCGGCACCCCCAGATGCTGTGAATCGGAAGACTGCCTTGTGTTTGGGAATGTCTAGAATATCAATGATCTGTTACTCCTTAATCCTTGCTTGTCTATGACCAAGCTAAGGGGGAGGGGAAGAGCGTACTCCAGTTTCTCCTGGCATTGCAGACACTAGCATCCACTGAAACATAGATGGTAGTTATTCTGAAATTCGGGGTTCCAGTGACTGGATCAATCGCCCGTCCCGGAAAAAGGATAAGCTCATCGTATGGACCAACGTCTGATTCCTCATATCGCACAACCATGACGCATTTTGGCCAGCCCCCACGAAATTGTGGAATACCACCCGGGAGCTTCTGAAATGCTTGGGGGTGGATGTTTTCTAGGGGGTGGTAGGCGCCTGGCGGAAGAACACCCTGTAGGATTTCGGCTTTGCTATTCACATTTCCCGTTGGATTCTTGCTTGGCTCATCGTAATCACTGTAAAGGAATGTCCAGGCCTTAGCTTTAAGAAGCCAGGGAGCCGGGGCGGCTTGTATCGTTTCTCGAATCGTTGGATCACATCCGGCTGCTTTGGGATGTTCTGTTCTTCCATTTACCATGTTTGAGGCTTAAGACACGCGCTCTCTCGGGTGTGGTCAAAAATCTGGGAGAGTGGTTGTCAGGATTCAAATTTTGCATGGCCTAAATAGGTAGATCTGTTGGACTTTTCGAAGCAATTTATAATATTTGACAAAGGTCGGGAAGCCCCTTTTTTGAATTTTAATTCTCTAATTTTCTATATCTCTATCAATCCTATTCCTATCAACTTCATCATGTGTGCAGCTAGAGATCAGCAGCTTTGTGATCGCCATGACGAAACATAGTTTCGATCTATCCATCAAATCCTGTATGCATAGGTGCCCAGCTCAAACCCTTTTGAGGCCCGTATCGGGAAGAAATTTGACCACCCTAGCGGCTTCAGGCGCATCTCAAATTTTTTCTGTCAAGAATTTGCTCAAGATAAAGCGATTAAATATTTTAAACTCAGAGATGTTTCATTGACAAGAGAGAACAAGATTGTGCGCTAACGATGTGAACATCAAACCTTGAAGGCTGAACATCTATATAAGTAAAGAGCTGCACAGAAATTGAAATGGTATCAGTGTGAAAAATCCAAATCTTGAAGGGAAGTTTACCTCGAGGCGAGGCGGCTACATAGTAAAACATTATAATTAAATGTACTAAGGACATCCGTCTGACAGCCAAGTGCCTATCAGATGCGTCCGCTCGTACGTCATACGCTTTTCCAAGTCATGCACTTATATCTCACGGGTATTTCCCATGCAGTGGCTGTGTCCTGAATGTTCCACAACGACCGGAGGGTCACACAGTTGACGAAAGGTGGAAGTCTCTTGCTTCATCAAAGCTCCAGAGGGGTTTCCCCAGATGTGTTGGCAAAGACGAGGATTGGACCCGTTTCACCTGTAAGTTTAACATCGAGGTTGTACTAGAGCTTTATCCTGCTCTTATAGCTCTAAAGTTGGTCTTCTCTTATGCAATGGCAAGCATGGCGCGGATTGGAAGGTTTTTAGTCCGCTTTTTTGGCTTTCCGTCCTACGTAGTATCTTGGCATACGAATTACCCAAGGAGAGTGGTTGTCGCTGGCCTTCAAAGGCCCCGATAATTTGCCTCTCTCGACGTCATATCACGCTGCCATAGACTGCATCCTTATGAGCGACTTCCACGAGGACGCAACAGTGTCAAGGTGGGTTATCATATTTCAATCGCAGCGAACCAGAATTTTGATCATAGAAGCACAGCTTCACAGTTCCTAAGCCCTTCAGAATCTTTCTTATGTTCGGACGACTCCCAAACGAGGTCAGTCTGTAGATCCTCTGCTAGTCATGACAAAGCTCATACTTTGAACCAGCTATGCGAGATTATCATGGGGAATATATCCCTTAAATCGCTTTTGAGGCTTTCACAGGTCTCGAGATGGCTCTCTCGTTTAGTGAAGTCCCATATAAGACGCCGCAGCGCTCAAAATATATTTCGATCAGACTACAAGCTCATGCTCATACTTCAAGACCCTTCTACTATGGAGCGATCAAATAACATGGAGCTGGTTCCATGGAAGTCTGAGCTCTCAGAAGTATTCACACCTCCGATGGAGCTTTCGTCAAAAGAGGGTTTCCCCTTTGAAGAATACCTTAGGATGGAACTCAGTGTTATAGGAGATAACACCACTCATCTACCCGCTGCCTCCAGCAGTGAAAATCTCTACAGCAAGGTGATTCGATTTGATGACCTGGATTTTATCTATCAGATTTGCTTCAGTATCTACAAATTTCGATCAGGGTCAAGATTCTCAGCTAATAACCTTTCTGGGAAAAGATTGAAATTCCTAAGATTGTGGCGAAGTTGGTTTTCACAAGTCTCTTGTCAGTCCATCTCTTTTTTTCCAGATTTCCTGTTGTTCGAGAGGATTGTTTGGGCTGGCTCCGCTTTTGCATTCATTATTTGCGCGAGCAGGTCCAAGCCCTTGCCCCATACGCAGCTCTCGGTGGGATCTAAAGACGAGGAATTTTATAGGATTGAGATCAAGCAAGTGGCTATTAGGCATGAGTACATTCTGGAATTATTTGAAAAGTGAAAGTTTGAGATTGGTTCTTGGAATAGACTGAGCTTTGTTGAATTATAACATCAAGATACCTCTGATTAAGATGACGATGTTTCACTTGAATAGACAGTCTACGTCCATTTAACTGTTCAAGTCTACTATTCAGAACAAAGGGAGCTCCAGAGTAACATGTCCTATCCATCATCCTCTGCTGCAATTTTACGGTGCATACCTGCACAAGATATACACTGTATAATTACAACATATGAAAGGCAACATGAAATTATCCAAGTCTCTCAACATCATGTTCAAATGGAGCGGTATTAATTCTAGAGCGCCGTCGATAAATTACCAAGAACTTCCGATGCTGCAAATAATAATGAAGCTTATTGTCTATAGGCTAAAGTGGTGTGTTGAAGGCACAGTTCTTCGATATTATGCTCTTTCATGTTGAATATGCTTGAATACTCATATCATATGGACTTTAAAATATGTGCTTCCCAGTTCAAATAGGTCCAATCCGTTCATTCATTGTTTTAGTAGGCAGCCCCAGAGCCTCCTTTAGAAACCAATGAAGTAGGAAACGAATACTGGAGTATTCTTTGAACTAGGGCACGTAGTGCATTCCAAGAAATTCACATACAGTTCAACCGCTAATGCACAATAAGGTGACTCGACGTGACACGCTGGATAACAGGGTGCCATCATTTTCGCGATTATACAGAATTGCTTCATTTCAGTTTTCTGGCTATATAGAGACTAAGATAAAAGTTCCATTATTTAGTCTTCCCCTTCTGTCGGTTAAATCTGTGCCAGAGGGTGAATCCCCCCACAATCCCTAGATTCCCTACCAATAAAGAGAATGCGTGTTGAGATAATTGTGTTACCCAGAGTCTTTGAAAAAAGTCCCAAAAGTACGTCATTCGTTCGAGGATTGCGCAAATCCTGCGGTAATCAAGGGGTGGATCTTCAACATGTTACACAGTCTTTGAGCCATATCTTGCCGGTAATTCAGGGACTTAAATTCTCACACTCCGACCCGTAAGTCAACCCAATTTCAGACAGCTTTGATGAAATTTGAAGGTAAGAACTATGAAATCATCATTTTACGGAGTGGGTGTCTTGGAGAGTCCAGAAAATCTGGCGCTAGTCAGCCGTATAGTTGGCTTGGTGCTTTTGATACTTTATCACACTCGCCACCACGCTCCTACCTACAGTGTCACGTTTTCAAAGAGCAAAGCATGCCTTGCGCTCCACGTCACTACGGGGATATTTGAGATGCTTCGTTTCCACGCCCTGAGAGCCATAATGGCACGAACCGATCATGAGGAAGTTCTGCCAACCGCATTAGATGTCACTTTCTGCTTCGTCTGGTCCTGGACTAGCTTCAACCTAGTGAGGACGCTCCGTCGGGGTGATCCTCGAACGACTCGGCCCCCCTATCAAGCCGCTGCAGCTCTACGACCCATCGCCACATTGGGCTCTTATCTGTTTTCCATACCCAGTCTCCATGTTGCATCAGTACATGCTCTAGACGGATTTCTGTATACGCGTCTTGCAATATTCTTATTTAGCCACACCCCTTATCTGCACAGGACCACGAAGGCGAGCACGGTCTACGCGATTTCACTTCCTTTGGCTGCCACATTAAGTGTCTGTGGAAGTGGTATACCTGCGGCGTCATTGTCGTTTATTCTCGTTACAGCATATATCCCACGTTTGAACGAGTGGGTGACATACAAAACGAAACAGCTAAAAGAGTAGGTTTCATGAAACTTCCACGGATTTCCATATCAAGACAAAGTTTCAACACTAAAAGACCTCCAGGCCACGAGTCCGCGTAGCTTCGTCGAGCTGCATCGTATTTCTTGTGTCTTTTCTACTGCACGTCGGATTCGCCGAGCTCGAGGGACTCCGAGAATTTTCCCGAAACGAGGCGCTAGAGAAGAAACTTATCGACGATTATATCGATGAAGACATGTGACATTTGCTTTTGATAAGTGATAACAACAAATTCCCGGTTTTTGTTTATTTGGTATCTGTCAGCGATATCCCGTAAACTGAATTGACTGGCCATTGAATGGCCACGGGAAATGGTTCAAAATTAACTTACTCAACAAGTACTTTCTTTCATGGTTATACTTTCTGTCAGAATCTATGGCTATATTTCAAATGGTCTGCTTCATAACTTCATTGAAATATTGATGCTTCTCTTACTTGTCTGGAAGATTTTACATACAACGGCAAGAGTCGATGATCTGATGTCGCTCACAAAGTTTCTGTCAAGGCAGACAGGTGAAAAGGAACCGTTTCGTAATGTGACTCGATTCAAAAAAGGCACGAGGCACAGATAGACGTACCCAATTACATGCAGCTCATAGAATAAGCGCCATGGAAGCTGAAAATCGATATGTGTATCCACCAAAGGAAACGTACGGCGAGTAATCGAGCCGCCAATCCCACCGCGAAGGGGGGGGCCGGGGCGCAGGGTGCCTGGACAAAGATTTGTATTCAAGGAAAATATCAGAAGCTCCAGCAAGAAGTATGGAGTGACCAGAGGTATGACTTGGAGCTGACAAGCGGCACTGAGCCAGCGGACGAAGGAATATTGGAACCCGATCACCAGGTAGAGACAAGTTATTTTGATGGAAATAGAAACTTGATTTGTTATCTCGGCCAAAATACATTACTCTTTACATGCAGCGTCCAATCAACCTGAAACTTCATGGGACATCTCGGGGTTAATTCCATCGGGGCGGGGCTCAATTCTTGATCCCCACCAGCCTTGAAACTCTATAAAAATATCTTGCGGGAAAATACCTGAAATACTTATATATTCTCGATAGGATGAGGTATATACTGTTGACTTCAAGAACAAAGATATCATGCCAAACACACGAGGATCTTTCATCCAGGTGCCTTTCGCCACGCTGAAAGAGCTATTTGTGAAGCTGCCAGAGTCTATCAACTTCAACGCTGAGATAATTATGTTTCTTTTAATCTAGTATCTGTTTTTAATCCTATGGCTTCAACTTACCTGAATGAAGAATATCCGAGACTCCACGAAGCGATTGAAGCCGGTCTAACTCCAGTTGCCATTGGGATAAATGAATTCGTGGAGCGAATACTAGATCAAATATTCGATAACGCTAGGGGACAAAAGATCATACTCTCCTCATTCACACCGGAAATTTGCATTCTTCTGGCCATCAAACGGAAACATAATCCGGTCATGTTCATAACTAATGCCGGAAAGCTTCCGGCGAGTGATTTAGAAACGAGAGCTTGCAGTTTGCAAGCAGCAGTCAGATTTTCCAAAGGATGAAATCTGGCCGGTATTGTCTTCGCTTCCGACATATTACTCTTATGCCCGAGACTTGTGGGCTATGCGAAACAACCAGGATTGTTTGTGGCTCTTATGGCCCACTGAACAACCTTCCAGAGAACGTGATGGTGAGTAGCAGGGTCAATCATAAGTGAACTTTGCTGTCTGAAGAAGAATTATGAGCTGTACTCATGTCCATACAACAGCTAACTTATTTTAGGTAGAACAAACGGCGGATGTTCAGATACTGATGGGCTGATAGAGTTGGCGTTGTCTCAACGGTGCTTAACGAGAGCCATATTCACTGATCTTTCAATTTATCCACTCGGTTTTAATTACGCAAGCAAATGATTCCTATTTGGAACCGTAGATTTACTCAGATTATTTAGATCTTGCAGAATTGATGAGGTGGATGGTCAAGTGAGTACTGTTAAAGCTTTCACGCGCCATTTTTCCTACGTTCGTTACTCCCTCTCTCGTCATTTGGTCCCTGTCTCTCCTAGAGGTAGAGTATCTCAGTGCGATCCTATATCTACTTAGAAAAGCCTATCATGAGGCAATCTCATTAAGATATGAAGTCGGGAGTCATGACATATTACCAAGAATGAGGTCCTTCTATGAGAGTGTTTACAAATCTTGATCAAAACTTAAAAGGCTCTAAATCTTGCTAGTCCGGGTCGGGACATTTGAGAAGTATATCCGGTCCACTCGCGTTTCTACGCTCAAAGACAAATTAACGTGGGTGTGGCTGTGAATAGCGGACTGCTTCTCTGTTCGTCAGAATTGAACTGTACACTATGTATCCCTAGGAGATAAAATTTCGCAAAGTAGAGCATCCTGATTCTTGAAGCAGGCAGTGATCCTGCCTTAATAGTCAGAGAATTAACATCACTATGATTACCACTGTACTGTACGTGGGGTAAATGCAGGGTAAAGGGCATTAGCCGCATTAGGGAAAAAAACCAAGGCGGGGAGTCGCGCCCGAATCTCTGGGGACCATGTTCGACGAAACATATGGGAGATTTCCCATCCGAGGTTCCCGCTCTTTTATTACTTTCGGCTAGGACTAGGGCTGCCGAACAGAGACCCCACAATCAATCTTTCGATGTTCCATACAACATTACGAGTAATAATACACCGTTTCGTAGTGGTAATTTCCAATTGACAACAATCTGTCTCCTTTTATGGAACATACACACTGTGACATACTCACCCTGATGATGCCTTAGCTATGACCAACTTACCCCTCTAGTTAGTACGTACTTCACATATAATCTTATACAAAATGGCTACATATCCAAGGAAGGAAGAGCGGTGTTCCTATTATCTGGGATACATAGAACCTCGGGCAGCCAATGATTGGCTTGGAAGCTGAGTTTTCCCTCGTGTAGGCTAACATTGGTCACTTCGTCAATCACATGGGGTGATGGCGCAATGGTAAGCTAGAGATTCAGCCATGGTCATTAGCCCGCAATCGACTAATTATTCCCCCCAGGTAACGCGTCTGATTCCAGTAATGGAGATTCCAGAAGATTGGGAGTTCGATTCTCTCTCGCCTCATAACTTTTTGCTGTTGCTGGTCAACCCGCACTGTATTTTTTGTTTGCCGACGGGACCAAAGTGGCCTTGGAAAGTATGTATTTCTTGACAGACCATATTGCTACATATAACTTACAGACAAAATGACTTCAATTACCCTATGTAGACAGACGCCAGTGGAAATATTGTTCGTGGTCTCAACTGTTCGCAAATTTTTGCAATTGCTGCCCCACCATGGTTCGTTAAATTGCTATCCTCTGCCCATAAAAAGTCTCCCTCAAATGAATACATAAATACAGTTAATGGGATGGTCCATATTACTGAAATCACTCGATTACTCGTATATGAAGGAATGCGTGCGCCTCGGAAAGAGAGTCCCAAGGTAGGGGATAGGATGACTCCACACTGCGACCAAGAGCATACGTGGTTAAGCATGCTATTCTCGTTCCCAAAGAGACAACAAGTTGCGCTGGAGCTAGCAATGGAAAAACTAAATCCTGATACAGGCTGTCACTTGGAAAATAATGTAGTAACTCAATGGGACAGCCTCGACGTTAATGTTATTTTATACCATGTCAATATAGTCGAGAGGCATGTCGAAACTATAAGTAATTCGACTCTACTCCTGGCCCTCTTTTTGCCTTTACTTAAGGCAGATCTCTAATTCGACTCTGTAGGACCGTAATATTCCTATGGGATAGAGTACATGTCCTCGATTAATATTATGATGAATCATCCGAAATCGCGCCTAGTACATCTGCCTCCAAATGCCCCCTCCCTCCCACACACCTGATTCGAGTTACCTTCTTCATGACATAGTGGTTTCGGGAATAGGACGGTGATCTCACAACCGGTTTGATTGCCACAAAGCAAGGGCTTGACAGTTGGCGCATCTTAGCGTCAGCATCAGCGTCTGACCACGAGTGACAGGCATCCTTGAGGAAGCGGTCCAAATGCCGAAAAAACACGGGGTCGCGGGGGATGTAGTGGGTACCAAAATGCCGGAAGATGTCGGGGTGCTTAAAAACCGATGCGAGGACCTCACTTTCTAGATCCTCAACTACCGTGTCCAGAGTGCCAATGATGTGAAGTGAGAGCGTGGAGAGACTCTGAGAATACAAGCTGCTGTAGTACTTCATCGTGCCCCGGTACGCGGAGATGCAGATCACAAACTTCAGAGGATGCTGGCCGGAAAGATTGTCAAGGAATAAATTGACTGGTAACCCTTGAGCCTCGAGTATTTCCCTCTTCCCGGGATTGCACGCGGCTTCACAAAGAGAGGCAATCATGGCTGTGAAGGCGCCGCCTTGGGAGAACCCCACGGCGGCATGGACCGGCCGTCCCCCAAGTGACTGAGCCAGAGTGATGATGGTATCTTGTAAGCCTATGTATCTGCTGGTGTTGTCTAGATTCAGCCACCAGGCGCGGCGGTCGACGCCGCCATGATGATCTTGCTCGTCGGTAAGGCTTTCGTTCAGGGAGATTGGAGCGTCGGGGAAGATGAATTGTATGCCCCCCAGGTATTCCTCTGTTATATGCGGCAGAAGAGCTTGAGTTATGTGTTGCATAAGCAGCCGCCCCTTCACCTTGAAGGCCTCGCTCGACTGGGCGTACCCTGGAAACTATCATCAGCAAATGAATGCGTTGTATTCCATGAGGTATTATCTCACCATGTAGCATGAGAATCCTAAAAGTTTCGCGGCTGGATAGGAGAGAAGGCATCGTTTCACGGCTAATGGCTGATTCTCTGAAGAAAGAACTCAGTTATCCAGAGAAGGGAAAAGAAAAATAGATCAGAATTAAAGAAAGCCCGGAATCAAGGCTGTGACATAGATCACAATAGGGGAGATCACTTATTCTATATTTTCTGGCGGTCAAGTGAGGCTAATATCCGGTTATGGCACACGGCCCAATTTTGATCAGCTAGCCCTGCCCTGGATACCTCCCACCGCGGTGTTCTGACAAGGCGCACGTATTAGTCTTCGGTGTTTTAAGATCCAGAAAAATTGCTAATCCATTATCCCTACGTGGGCGTCTATTGCCAACTGAACGTGGTCAGGTTCCTCGAGTTAGCGCCCGCCACAAGATTCCCATGACTTCTCAGGGCACCCGCAACATCCGAAGGAGATCTATTTTCGACAAAAAATGGAATGGACGCAGCTGAGTGAGTGCCTCCTCAGGACCCACTGGACATCCGAAGGGAATGTATTTTCGACAAAAAAGTGAAATTCACGCAGATGATATTGGGTCCTTTGGGTCCTAATCATACAAGGGATTTGACCTCGAAATACTACGGCCGCTTCCAGTGGGAGGATCAAGAAAAGTTAACACTCACTATGTATATGATTTTGCAGACTGAGGTATCGAGCTTGCTTCCTCCAATCATGAATTTTATTATTAATCAGACAGAAATTTCCGCTTTCTCTCCGGGTGGAGTCGCTCTGGATAACGGTCTATCAAGAATAGTGTAGTAGGCTTTCATCTTCTGCCAATACACCATTGTATACAACACGGAAAAGAGACGCTGTCTCATTCCACTCACGCTTATGTCACGGGCAATGATTGGAATTTTTGGCCGCTTAGATTTGCGGCTTTTGGAACCGTTAATCCCGACTAGTTGAGTGTCTTGTACGTGGCTGAGACGCCACAGATAACAAGCGTCTATAAGTAAGGAACCACATGGCACATTCGGTTCGTAGTATGCCAGAGTGGGTCCGGCTAGTCAATAGCCTGCGGTAGTCTGACAGAAAGGCTTGAGCAAGTTGAGTTAGGGCTCGGCTCAGAGAGACGAATAAGGTTCACGGGTGACGGCTGCAATTATTTTTTCCTGGCTCTGTTGTTTTGTTTATTTCCTTTTCTCCGGATCGGTATTGCTTTCTATTACTAGTCATGCCAAATCCTGGTTGATGCCACGTCGGCGCTGCGATTGTTATGTGGCTGGCTAGTAGCGTCAGGCCAACGAACTGCAATCTTTAGAAGCATTTGCGCCCAAGCTTGCATGGCGTGGCTTGTCCACCAGAGATTTCTCAAAGGAAGCCCGCGCGCTATCTGGACCTATGTAATTGACGAGCGCGACGAACTATACTTGCCGAGCGCCCGCTCAGCTCAGCCACACGGCCACCATGTTTGACAGAATATTTTCTTCAATTTCTGAATAATGATCAACGACGGCATAGCATCGCTTCGGGGTCGCCGACAAAAAAAAGAAACCAAACAAACTTGTCCGACTCCACAGGGATTCAGAGTCGAACAACCGACAGACAAGCAACTTAAGAAGCGACAATACAAAATCGGTGGGGACTCCGAAGTCTGTCAGCTCTCCGCATCGGTGGGGCTTTTTCTGGTCTCTACTGTACAACACTGTTCATGTTATTGTAGTTCATTCTAGCGTGCTGGTAACGTGTCTATCCCGTCCTCGACCCGCCCGGCTCCCGATACACAGGTACAGTACATATATTATGACATCCCTGGACTTCGTTTAAGAGGCCGTCCGGACAAGGTTCTTAAGGTTCTCAAGATTCTTCTTTGTGTGGTACCACATTTTGGGATCGAGAAAAGGTCCATTGCTAGATCCATGGCCGCGTCGTCACCGTTCCACATCACCGAGCATGTTATTGACTCCCAGCATGTCCGAGAATATCCTCGCGCGACAAGAAGGAGCGAAGATGCTCTGAAATTAGTGGTCAAGAAATACATCCCCAAATCAAATCCAGATCCCCAGCCAGGTGATCTGACCATCATTGGGGCTCATGGAAGCGGGTTTCCAAAGGTGAGTAGTCTGTACGTTTCATTCGGCCCCTGGACGGCACATAACCGTTCAGCTCGTCCCGATGGTTACTCACACAAATTAAAAGGAACTCTATGAACCGATCTGGGAGGGGATTCTCTCACAGCTACATGACAAGGGAATACGCATCCGGTCAATCTGGATAGCAGACATCGCCAACCAAGCGGCGAGCGGGGTCTTGAACGGGGAAAACCTGGGAAACGACCGTTAGTATGGCTCCATCTTTCTTGAGATAAACGCTCCAGTTGACCCTGATTACTAGCATCATGGTTTGACCATGCCCGCGACCTCCTCTACATGATCAACCAGTTCCAGGCCGACATGCCGCGCCCGATTGTTGGGATTGGCCATAGTCTCGGGGCAGGCCAACTGTAGGTCACTTTCCTATCCCGTTGGGATGTCTTCAAGCAGAAACGAAAAAGAAAGGCACCGGCTAATGAGATCTTGTCTTAGAGTCCTTTTATCTTTGATGCACCCACGCTTGCTGACATCTCTGGTGCTCATTGAACCGGTCATCGAGAAGGACATGTATACCGGAAAGGGGCCGATTTTTGTCAAACTATCGCTAGACAAGAAAGATACGTGGGTATCTCGTGCGGGAGCGGCTGCTCATTTCAAGAAGCAGTTCAAGACCTGGGATCCGAGGGTTCTCGAGCGCTGGCTGCAATACGGTCTGCACCCCCTTCCGGGTTCAGATGCCGTCACTCTCACAACCTCCCGCAGTCAAGAGGTGATGTACTACCTGCGTCCTAACTTTGACGATCGGAAACCATTGAGCTCGAAACATGGCCCTGCTGCTCTGAGCGAACACGATCCTTGTTTCCACGCCGACATCATCGGCCCCGCCCATGCAATATATCCCTTCTATCGCTACGAGCCCATTTTAATGTGGCACTTGTTACGGCACGTCCGCCCGTCTGTACTTTATCTCTTTGGCGATCGTAGCCCCGTCTCGACAGCAGATCTCCGCAGAGAGAAGCTGACGCGGACGGGGACAGGCATTGGGGGCAGTGGTGGCTGGAAGCATAATCGGGTGAAGGAGATCACAATATCCCACACGGGGCATCAACTTCCCTTCGAGGATGTGTCTCGTGTATGCGAGGAGACGGCGTGTTGGCTCAAACAAGAGGTCGCCCAATGGTCTGAGGATGAAGCGCGCATTTCTCAAGACTGGTTGGATGCTACGCCGGAAGCACGATCTTCGGTCCCAAATGGCTGGGAGACGCACCTCAATTCCTGTCTATCCCAAACTACCGCGAAGCCTAAGCCGCAGTCAAAATTATGATATGTGTAGAATACGATCATATCGCAATGCCAACATATCGCAATGCCAACCACAAGAAAAGTGAATAAATGATTACGAATATATCATGTTCTGCGTTAATAACGACGATGTCTATGTTGTAGATGGCCTAATGATTTTAGCACATTCAAGTGGGAAGGATCTTTCATTATTGAACTGAAAATACGTTCCATTGCCCAGGATAACTGTTGTAAGAGCTTTATCGTTAGAAGATCTAGGGTTGAAGCTAAGAAACAACCGGGTAACTGACAGTGACAATACAACGCCAGAGTACCAAAAAAGAAAAACGTAATATCTACAATAGCGTGAGGACTTTACATCATTAAGAGTACATGCAGTAATATACATATGATTTTTGGAGTGGGGCGGCATGTGGCCGAATTCGGCCTAGCGTGTCGTGCGCCTGGGAGGTACATATGGCAATGGTCACGTGGTCTATATCCGCAAAGCTAAACTTACCGAGATCCACCTACAAGAGAAAAAATCTCAACCACCCACTACAGAGGACTTTACATCATTAAGAGTACATGCAGTAATATACATATGATTTTTGGAGTGGGGCGGCATGTGGCCGAATTCGGCCTAGCGTGTCGTGCGCCTGGGAGGTACATATGGCAATGGTCACGTGGTCTATATCCGCAAAGCTAAACTTACCGAGATCCACCTACAAGAGAAAAAATCTCAACCACCCACTACACTATGGAGACTGTAGAATAAGGCCAAAAAATTGACCAGACTGGGGCTCGATCCCAGGACCTTATCGGTGTTAACGATACGTGATAACCAACTACACCATCCGGCCAATTGATGTATAGAGACTCAGATCTATGCTATACTAGGGTCATGGCTGAATTGAAACACAGGAGTGAACAGTGAAGGTGTCAATGAAACACGCAAGGCGTATTTCTATACACCACGTACTCTCTAAATTCATAATCTATGCACCGGAAAACACAGCTTAGCCGAGTAATACCCTACAGTATGAATACATTTATACATATCAGGCAGGATTGCATAAATTCATTACTCGAAGAAAGTCATTTCTATTGCTTACATTCAGAAGTAAATCTCGTATGCCGTTCGTGTATAAATATATAATGTGCAGTTTATTACAGTATGATTTAACAAGACCCATCACGGGTACGCTCTACGTTATACACTAGACTGCTAGGGTTTCTCCATATTACTCTCTATTTACCATGTACTTCTGCCCGCCTTTAATCATATATTCAGCCACTTTTTTAATGTTCTGGTTAATTCTCTCTTTAATGTCCTGTTTAAAAGTCTGTTCGAAGATTCCACTGCTCCATTTATCAGCGTCGGGCTTAGCGTAGGACTGTAACGGAGCGCTCTCTTCAACGCGGTGCCTCTATTTTCGAACGTATAGCTAACTAGTGTATAAATGTTTATCATCCTTACGAGCTTCTCTAATCGAATACTTTGTGCCATAGCCCGCGAGAGTGCCATGCCTTAAGATGGTGAACCTTTGCTCAGGCTCGAAAATTAACTAGAGCTATCTCCATTCGGCGCTGGATACGTTCTTCATGTTGCTGAGTCGCACCTGAAGATCTATTAGACGGCACGATAATTTCCGATGAATGCGAACGAGCATCTTGTAGCGACTCCGAGGACGAATTGGAGATCTCCCAATTGATTTTTCCTAGGACAAGAAAGTAGATCAGTCGTGTACCTCCGGAAAGACGAGGCCAAGATCACTACTGCTGGTGGTGCAAATATGAAGCCCAAAAAGGGCCTTGGCTTCTATGTTGACATGATGATCTCGGGAGATTTTCTAGTGTCAACGATGTTCGTAATTGCTAAGTCAGAATAGTCATATACAGGTCCCTAGATCTCTGGAGGCTAGTCTCGATATTCGACATGGGAATTGTGAGACCCTCTATGCGCTTAACTCAGAACTGGCACTGGTGCTCTCCGTCTATGCTGCCAGACTGCAGCTAGGAAAGTCTCTGACCTTTTCTAACAGACGATTGCTTTCCCTTTAATCAGTGGGAAGAGGCATGATAAGAAGGATTCATACGCTACCATAAGAGTATAGACGACCGGTCAAGGCTCGCACCCGCTATTCAAGCTAATTTCAAAGAGATACGGGGGATCAATGCCACTTTGAAGAGGTCAATGACAACCAGACAACCTTCTCTTAAACATTATGAGCTAAGTGTGCCGAAGGAAGCTAGGGGGGAACTTCGGAGTAGTCCAGGACTAGAAGGCAGTTGAGTAACTTTCATGTACTAATTGCAAATATTTTTTATTTTGCTTGACTTAAGATCCGTGGGTGTATAAATATAACTAAATATAACGAATGCAGTGAAAACGATGGTACTAACTAACAAAACTAAAAAAAAGCAAAAAAGGTAACGGGTAGAGTCATCTCTACCCGTAACTCCGCAACTCCGTATAGGGGAATCGACCCCCGGCTTCTGTATATCAGACATCTGATTATGCATCAGACTTTAGAATGAAAGACAAATATGTTCAACACTACCCTGATGCGGACTAGTTAATATATTTAAAGACGAGATAGTTTGCATATATACTAAGAGATATTGAAGGCAAAGTGAAGAAGTGAGAGTAAAGTAAAGAAGATTAGAAGATAGCTTAGCATATAATAATTATTATTTATAAAAATTAACTTATAAAGGTAAGATAGAAAAGAAGTAAGAGCAAAGTGAAGAAATAGTAAAGGACATAGCTTAGTACATACCTTTAATTAATCACTGAAGTATACGTTCTTTCTAGCTAGTATAGAGTAGGGATTTTATAATTATTTTCATAGAGATAGATGGTTGATGCATTAGGTTGATTTATTAACGTATAGATATATACAATTGTATATGAAGTATATGAAGGACTAGAGTAGAATTAATTTAATTGTACTAGGCCAATATACTGTTTGCGATAATCCTAAGGAAAGGAGGAGAGTTGATGCTGTCTTGCTGGTGAACCAGGATGGTTTCATTTCTACTAACGGCGGTGTTTCTGACCTAATATTTTGCTGAGAGATGAACCGCCTATTAGGCTTAGTCCTACCTATGTACTAATCTCCTGCCTGGTTTTACTCAGAGGGTCCATACACACAAATCAGGGTGTACTTCTAGCAAGGTAAGTCATATATCTATATTTTTGAGCGATAACAAAATGAATAGGAAAGATCTTTATGGCCAACAGGCTAAGTAGGATGTTATTCAAGATTGGCTTTTCGTAGAGCTCGGAAGAGTATACAATACCTAACAGTCAAAGTCTGTAATTACCATACTGGTCATTGTATAGCAGCGAGGGCACCTCATTTCTTACTACGTGAGTTTTGGAACAAGTCAGGATTCCGAGGTACCCGCGAAGCAATCAGTGCCGCAGGGCTAGAATCATTTGCAGATGGTAGATGCAGGGGACGCAATAGAGCGGTTCGAGGGAGGAATATAGAAGTCGGCAACCAAAAGGTTCGAGTATTCCACGTGTAGCAGATGTGAACGTTTCATCCCTATGGCAAAGGGACATATCTGATTATTAATATTAGTTCAAGAGACACTTTCATTCGTACTGAAAACCGTTGTGGGAAACTAGACTCGTCTTTATCCTTCCGTCAGTGTCATGGAAGAGAGCAGGTAGTCTGCAAAGCAAGCAGAACGATAAGTCAGATTTCGTTGACATATCTCTTGACAGATTGATGGCCAGCATTATCCCGTAAATCATTCACAATAGTCATGCCAATCAGATAGTACATGAAATCAAAACAGACAAAAAATTATAAGACACAGCCGACCCAATCAAAAAAGGCAAAAGACTCCAACAAACATAATCAAGACATATTCAAAGTCCGAAAAAAGTATTATGTCGTACTTCACATACATGACTGGCCATTTCCTTGTTACTGCCGATGAGTCGTAAACGAATATAAGACCCCACAGTCTGTAACTCATCCAAAGTAGGAAGCAGTTCGCTCAAGGTCGGATTGGGTGTAGGTTTGGGCGTGGGGTTTGATTTCAAGTGTCGTTAATGTATCCAGGTATCCATCATGGATTAGAATCCAAGGCTGTGGGTAGCCAGAAGGCTTGGGCAAAGTCCTGGGATAGTAGGAAAAACTGGAAGCCGAGATAAAGAACGTTCCTCAATGGGCTTCCAAGTGGACAACGGAGAAAAAGCGCTGTGATCCATGGAGACAGCGGGAAAACATCAGAAAGCTAGATGGTCCAAGGCAGGATAATCCAGGAGAAAGTAATGATAAGGCCACTTTCTAACCAGGGTTAAGGAAAGGTATCCATCCGGCGAATTCAGTGGTCCGCGAATCTCACCCGGCGGCGGCGTTCGCCGATCAGTTTCTCCGTGTCAACATAAAGACAATCGAAGAACTGCATAGCGCTAGAGTCCTTGAGGATTTTGGCAACCTGCGTGCCAGCCGAGATGAGCTGCAGCACATTACGGTCATCCTTGACGGGTCGAGAGCTGTGCTTGGCAGCATGGCGCATCTCCAGGGAGTTTTCCAGTACAGTGATGAGCTGCTTGATTTGGCCATTGTGCAGGGCGTGGCGGGGAATACGCCGGCGAGTTGCCAGTCTCTTCAGCAGGTGCACCCATTCATTCCACTCACGGTCCGAGGGGACCTGAACCCGCCTCTTGTCCTGTTCAATGGGGATAGGGAACTGATATCTCGCAAAGAAGTCAAACGCGCTCTGAGACAGGCGGTCGTTGACCTCGTGCAAGATTCTGTCTTGTTCTGCGGCATCGAGATTAGTAGGGAGCTGGGGCAGCTCCTCCTCCCGAGCTGGGAGGTCCCGAGAGGAAGGCGCATCCAGGATTTGGTGCGGGCCATCAAATTCATCCCGGTTCGAGGACCGTCTCTGGGAAATGTACTGGGTTCCTCCACGGCTTGCATCAGAAGCTCGACGGCTGTTTCTCTCCACGATATATTCCGGGCTCTCCGAGGGATTCAGTGGCCTAATATCATGACGCAGTGGCTCGTGCGACATGTGCGGGGATGGGTTCCAGTCAGAGTACATTGGGACCGGGGTAATTGGCTGTCCAGCCGGAGGGTAGGACAATCTTCCAGTGGGCTGAGGAATCATGTGGCCGTGGCTATCCATAGGGGCTGAAAATCCATGGTACTGAGCGCGAGCTTCAAAATCTATGGTTCCCAGTGGTACAAGCTGACGGTTGTCCCTGAGGTAGGCTCGAGGTGCCGAAGGCGCCCTTCTGCCGCTTAGCAAGTGTTTTGGAAGGGATTTGTTGTTCTTTTTCCGTGGGATTTGGGGATGAGAATGGTCGGAATGTGTAGTGTGAAAGTACCTTGGTCGGTGAATAACGGGAGAGCTTCCCGATGGGGCATACATAGGATGCTGAGCCATGGCGCTGTAATGAAGTGTGAGTATGCGTGTACTACCATGAACAGACTTTCAAAAGGGAGCAAAGGAAGACGGAATGGAGAAGGAGAAGGGAAGAGATGGAGGAACGGGGTGGTTTTCATTTGTGCTGACCTAGGGCGAGACAGGATATCCAGTTTGCTGCTGACCGAGCCCGCTCGAGAACCGAGGGTTACTTGCGATGCAGATAGTGGCTGGAAGCCCACTGGAACAGCCGTCAAAGGGTGAGATAGGGCAGGAACCATGAAGACAGGTGATCACGATAACAAATAAAAGAAGAAGAAGAACGAGAGCTAGACAGCGGAGGGGGCGTCAGGTCTATTTTTAAGAACCGAAGGACGAGGATAGACGGGATGGACGAATCCGCATTGGTGAAGAAGCGCTGGCTGGTCACATCCCAAGTAATATATGGTCAGGAGAACCCGGGTCGAGTGTTTTGGTAGGTGTGCCTGACGCCTCCTCCTGAACTGGTAAATCTGAGCCCGCCAGTGGATGAAGAGCCGCGCTAGAAGACCTTCAAAGGCAAGGAGTGGAGCAAGTAATTTGGCAAATATCGCACTCACGGGATGGGTACTGCTCCTTGATAGCATCCAATCGCATCAGTCAGACAGGGATCTACCTGGTAGCAATTCTGTGCCATAAAAGCGTGCATTCGGAGCGGATCTCGATCGGATCAAGTTCGACTCCAATGCATTAGATGCATTGATTCGACGGTGGCTTGAGACGGTCTGGGGCGGCTCTGGGATAATGGGGAGAAAGGGGGATGCATCCACCTTGGATCAAATGGGGGATGAATTTTTTATCCAGATGTTCTGATCTTCATTGATCAGGGGGTTCGCAAAGACCAACAGCGAGCCAACGCCACTCGAATCTGGTGTGACAATGGACCCGGGCCGCAAGCTTGGGCAGCAAGTTGGGTAGGAGGACATGATGGAACAGTCAGGCCTCGTATATTGTTGGATGATGACGACCTGACTGCGCAGGTGGAAGATCTGCATAGAGGACAGGGAGGGTTGAAAGGAGGAGAAGAGCAAGATGAGCCTGACGGTGGAGGCGAAGCACATGCCGCCCCCGTGACGCTGAAGGCCGCGCTGCTTGCTTTTGGCTGCTCTTCACGACATTTTTGCGATCTTTCAGTGGGATCTCATGTTTCTCGGGTATCTCCCATTTCCATGCGTTTCGATCGCACAGGATACTATGCGATTGGGCATGCACGGCCGTTGAGGCCCAATCAACGCATGGACCATTTCTATATCTTAACTGCGATCGACCCGGGCCCCAAACTACGCTTTGGTGGAGAGGTGGAGAGCCGCCTTGAGCCACAATGAGCTGAGGAGGGTCTTGCAGCCCAATCGTCCGCCCAATGTCTTACATTGGAAACAGGGGGAACGCGGGTCCTAGGTTCTAGATACCTTCGACCCCGTCGGTGGAGAATGGAGGGATTTGCGACTGTACAAATAAAGTGGCAATTATTGGGCAATTATTTGGGACTGCGCTAAGAAACGCCTCTTAAGTCAATGGAGCTGGCGGAGACTCGGGGGAGAATCATAGCCATCGGAGGTTGTGTGTAGGGTATCCATTCTTCAGCCCAGAGACGGCAAGGAAGTTTATCTAAATGGTTTTAGCACCGGGCGTACCACCTCCGGATTTTAGGGTCGTCGTGGCGGTAGTTTTACTCTGATGCGATGAGCGTACTCCTATCACATCTCAAGTCAGCTGCTTAAGTCTTGCAACCACTTGACGTCAAACAGACCGTGGGAGGAGGGGGAAGGAGGAAAAGAGGGGGTCCTGGATGGAGAGTCGGGTCCTTCATTATTTGCTTACCTCACAGCTTAACCGGATACCTTCTTCAATGCCAATCCGAGGCTCGTACCCCAGAATGAACTTGGCTTTATCGCCGCTGGCATATCGCACGGCGCATGCATCCCGGACACTTCCACGGCTTAGGGTAGTGGAAGATCTCGTCGCCCAAGTGGCCAATTCACACACCAACCCTGCCACATACGCCAGGCTTTTCGGGATATGGATTTCGAAGGGCGGAACATGCCCGAACTGTGCCCAGATGGCCAGGCAGAAATCTCGAAATGTGATCGGTTCATTATTTTGAATGAAGAATGCCTCACCCGCCGCGGTACGCGATGTCATCAAGTTTTCTGCGGCGAGGACATGGGCATCGGCGACGTTGCTCACGTGGGTGAAATCCCATAGGTTGAATCCATCTCCAAGGATGAACGGAGTCTCATATTTGGCAATGCATGCGTGAATGGATGGAATCAACTGATAGTCTCCGGGTCCAAAGAGTACCGAGGGTCGGAGAGAGCAGGTCACCATTTTACTGCTGGACGCCTGCAGGACTAGAGCCTCCGCTGCAGCCTATTTGGTCTTGGTCAGCTTTTCCTTTCTTTTCCCACTCCATACTGAAGCAAAAATACAGTATCGATGTGTAGTAGATATTGAGGTAACGACCTTAGACTCGCCATATAGCAGGGAGGTCGGCGAAGTTGGCCATTCCTCGTCAATATTGGGATAAGGAAACCTCATGTCATCAATCGTCACACAGCAGGTGCTGGTGTAAATGAACGCCTTGACGCCACATTCAGTGGCTGCATCGAGCATGTTCTTTGTACCCTGGACATTAGTCCTCCATACGTCGCGCTCCAGTCGCCGCCCGAACCGGTCGGCAAGAGCTGGCACGATCCCTGCAGTATGAATGACAATGTCCGGCTTGACCATTTGGAGTGCCTTGCTCACTTCAGTCATTGAAGTGACATCGACTTGCACGAATTCAACCTCCTCTGGCAAGGCATGTTGGGGCCGAGGTGGGCTCAGATCCAGGATAATGATGGCGCAGCCCGGGTGTTTGTCTGCCAGGCTGCGCACCGTGGCAGCGCCCACGAACCCCGTGCCTCCTGATACGAGGACTTTCTTTGACTTCAAGATGCTGCCCTCAGGCATTGTTGAGTGTTTGGAGAGTCGAAAGGCCCAAAGGGAGCAGGTTGGTTGAGGCGCTTAGACTCGCCCGGGCGGCGAGCCAGGGATCGACCAGGGCGCGTGACTGCGAAGTGATGTGCGATCATTGGATCAGCAGGCACAGGATAATGTGTTCATTCTGCTTCTAGAACGAAATGGCAGGAGAAAGCGTAGGAATATAGACAGGATATCTAAAAGAAGCGCACTCCATGGAAAGCAGAGAATCTGGACATGTTTTCAAATCGTAATCTATACACGGTGCCGTGGTAAAGCGGCAGCTCTGCAACCACCCCGAGCAGAGCATTGAAAATGCGATAGACGCAAACATCTAATATACAGATATCCTCGATCGAGGTAATTATCCCAACAGTCGCAAAAAGAAGACGGATCCCAAGAGGAGACCCCGCTGCGACAAACCGACAAACTCCAGGGTAAATGCAAAAGACAAGAACAAAGGGACCCTTGAAAATGATCCCTCCAGCAAGAAGCGAAGAGAGACCGGTATTTTCACCATCCAACGAGCTTATAGCACCCGGCAGAGGACCAGGCCACCAAGCTTCTTCTCCACACACTCGCGAGCCTCCAAGACTCCACGGTCTGTTGAGAGGTAGAGACTTTCACCGGGAGACCGAAGTCCAGCCACGTAGCCGGCTTCCTCGCCACGAACAACCCGGCGCAATTCCTCGACATTGAGATGAACCCGGCGTGTGGGCTTGCTGACCATCTTCACTTTGCCCAGGACGGACTCGTTCTGCCAGTACTTCAGACCCAGCCAGAGGCGACGGGAGGCGACATTATCACGAGTAATCGGCTCGACACCTTCAGCCTCGTCGTTCGCAGTGGGATGGCCGAGGATGGGGTGCGTGGGAGGGGGTGTCGGGCCTCCGCGCACGACGGAGGAAATGTAGCCGGAGTTCTGGAGGGCCTGGCACAGCTTCAGGTGAAGGTTGCTGTTGGGGATCGAGGTGAGACCCAGGCGGGCCTTGGTGGCATTGTTCAGGTGGGCGCACACGGAGGCAAGGTTGACGAGAGACATGTTGAGTGGTTGTCGCGAGCAATTGGCCCTTCCGGGGCCGTTGTACGGGGAAGGAGGAAAGTGTGGAGAGCAGAGGTTGGCCGAATGGCGCTCAAGGGCGGGATCGAATGAGTCTCACGGAATGTCCCGGAGAATATAGGGAGTCAGAATCACCAAACGCTGGCGAGGATGGCGGAATTGAGTGAAGCTGGACTGGTCGGAGTTGATCGAACTCGCGAGACCGCAGCTCTTCGCGATGGAAATTTTCGGAGAAACCGAGCTTCCGACCGAGCACTCGCCAGTTCACTCGGTTCACTCCCGCCCCTTCTTCATGTCCCCTGGTACTCGCTACTTTTCCCCACTCGTGGGGAACATGGGCGTGATGAGTACTCAGTACTTTGTAGTACTTGGTTAGTACCCACTTCCTATCACATCACACTACTCTCTAAGCGCCCAAGTCCAACTCGGCGGCTGCTGCACCTCACAGGCTCCGACCATTCGACCCCTCGTTATAAAGGTAGCTGCATATCGTAAGTCCCCCAATCGTCCGATTGATTTTCTCGTATACATACATACACCTTCCCCAACCCTCCACCTCCCCGCATCTTCAACTCTATACAAGGCAAACATGCCTCCACAACCGGGCGAAGAGCGTCTCCTAACTGTGTGAGTCGAGCTAACGATCCCCGCAGGTGCACTCCCGCAATGTGCAATACGTGGCTGGTGGATGAGCTCTAACAACACAAATAATGCTTTAGCTTCGCCGACATTCATTACTATTTCACCGCTCCAACCCCGAAGCCTCTTCACCACCGATTTGATAAAGGCTCATATCTATACGTATATCACGATGCGTCCCAGAATAGGGCACGGATCGAGATTGCCAACAATCCTGGAACTCCAGACCAGGATGCATTTTACGGGGTCTTGAATAACGTGCATGTACGACACTCGACCCATTTCCCAACCCACTGCACTGTGACCGTGGATGGAGTTGCTGGATCAACCCAGCAACAGGTCTCTCAGTATGACTGGCGACTACCGGGTGCAGATCCCCGCAGTGGTCAACATGAGCGGCATCGGCTTCATACAATTGATATCTATTTCTGGACGATAGACGGTAGTAACGAGTTCTTGGACACGGTCGGTCGTGTGCTGCCCACGTCCCAATTGGAGACGGATCGGCCAACTGCTCAGCTAGACCAACCGATGAGCTCGGTGGTCCAACAACTTGAGAGCGTGGCTGTCTCCGATCCGGCCTACCAGAATGGACAGACTCCCAACTCCCGATCGGAGCCCACCGCAGTGACAGCTCCAACTACACAAGGCGCTCCACAGACCATGAGCTTTCCCCCTCCGCCTCCTAGCGGGCCAGCAGTCGATCAACAATCTGTCAACTCTGGGTCCCAGGCTTCTGCAGTAGACAGGCGAGACTCAGCCAGCTTCGCTCCTCTACCATATAATCCAGCGGCTCCCGCAGCCCCGGAGCCAATCAAGCACCGTGAGAAGACTCCTCCCCCTCCAGAAGATGGCACCGAGGGAACTGGTCTCGCAGCAGCATTAGCAGCCGACCAAGGCATCCCATACACACCTCCACACCAAATGGGCGGCACCCCAGGACTCAGCTCATTCGCACCTCCACCAACTTCTGCTCAAGGCATACCATCATATCCGGGCGCATCAGCCATCACTCCAACGGGCTACGCCTCACCACCCCCAAGCGCCGGTCTAACGCATACAAACTCATTCCCATCTCAACCATCCGTCCAAAGCCCCGGATCCATCCCCGGATACCCGCAATCCTCCCACGCAGGCCAAATCTGGCCAAGCACCCCAGGCCAGGGCACAATGTCATTTGCACCACCACCACAAGATCCAAATGCACACCTCTACGCTCAGCAAGTATACGGAACCCCTCAGTCGCCGCCTCAGCAGGCCCCACAGGCAGTTCAGATTGGCGGGTACTCGAATTACTCGTATGCGCAGTCCCAGGGGCAGCAGGCGGGTTCTTCCGGGTATGACATCCACAATCAGCTGTATCGGCCAACCGAGGCGGAGGCTGGTGGGCATGGACAGAAGTATGCACAGAAGGCGATGAAGGCTCCTGGACAGCGGCCGAGGAAGCTCGAGGATAATGCGATGAAGTTGGAGAGTGGCGTGAATCGATTCTTGAAGAAATTGGAGAAGAAGCTTTGATGGGATAATTGCTTGTATCTGGCGGAAGGGTCTTTTCTTTTCACCTGCATTCTGGTTTTTGAGGTATTTTGTTGCATCTCAGCGTTTTTGCTTAGCCACCGATTCGCATCTGTATTCCTTTTGGGCGTGCTAGCCTCGGGCGGCTCTAGTTGAGATAGGATGAATGAGATTCTAATCCCTATACGATTGCTTAATGTAGCAATGCAAGAATCTAGATTCGGACACGTTAAATCGTCAAACCCTCGGGCTCTAAGCTTCAACTCTCTTTACACATGTGGGGAAATTATCCATACGGTCCGATATATATCTCGACCATCCCTCTCGATAGCCTAGGCACTACCTATTTGATCTCTGATTTCAGGTTGTCATGACTACCCGGGAACATGAGATTTGAAAAATGGGACATATGTTATGCGGCAAGTACTTGGCAGATACCTACATATCTGAGCCTTGTGCCCGATGCTATCAGCATAACAGGTAGGATTGTACATTATTCAATATTTTCCGGTTCGTGATCACACCAAGCCGGTGCGTGGGTAGTCAGTGGATTTGCCTACCGTTTTGCATTTGGTATCTCTTTGGTCTGTACCGTAGTGAAAAACAATATGAATGAAAGCATAATGCATCGAAGGAACAATCAATTATAGTACATAGTGATGCTTTCACAACCCTCTTTATAGAAAACGAAGATACTGCAGAAGACGTTCAACCCCGACAAAATGGTATTGGACCTACTAATACACAAAGACCAAGTACACTCTCGGTAACAAATGACAAGAAATGGAAGGTAATATGCGCAACTGAAGAATGCAAACTTAATCGCTCAATAAAACCATATGCTCTCGATATCAACTCGAAAAAAATGTAACGCCATCACAGGAAACTTTCGGCATGGGCGTCATGGGAGTTGACACCTAGTGCAAAAAACCTGGAGGGCACGCAGAAACAAAGAGACCATTGGTAAGACGAGGTTACATGCCCATAGGAACAGTACATCGTGCGAAAACCAAAAGTTATGGAAGCCTGGGGCTCGGTGAAGAAGAAGAACCAAGGGTATAAGCACAGAAGATTAAAAAGTGTTGTCCCAGAATGTAAACATGAAACTGAAATAGACGACGAATTTAGCTCAGGGCCAGACTAGCAAAGTCAATGTCGACCGTGTCCGACTTGGCTGGAGTTGCAGACTCCACAGCTGGGGTAGACTCCTTAGGCTCCTGAATCTTCTCGGAAGGCTGAGCTTCGCTCGTATCCTCTGTGATCTCGGGTGCATCGTCAATGGAAGCTGAGACAGGAGTTTCGGTCTGCTGAGGGAGCTCGGGCTCTGCCTTGGGAGTCTCCTTTGCTTCAGTGATGGTGACATCCTCGGCGACGACGGGCTCGGTGGGTTCGACAACAGTCTCAATGGTCTCCTCCTTGGGTGCCTCTGGCTCAGGCTGCGAATCTGAAGACTCCTCCTCGCCATTGGCCTCAATGACGGTTTCAGCGGGCACATCTTCCACGTCATTCACAGCAGGCGCTTCTGCCTCCTGCTCACGCGATTCCTGCGTAGTCTTAGTAGCAGGGATCTCGACGGGGAGCTCAACATCATCAGTTGTCTCCTCTTGACGAGATGCCTCGGGAGAATTCGTGGCGACAGGTTCAGCGGGAACATCAACTGCAGCTTCCGTGGCAGTTGGTTCGACAGACGGCTCGGTGGGCTTCTCAATTGATTCCGGGGATGCCTCGGGCTCAGCCTCAGTGATAATTGGCTCGGCTGGCTTCTCTACGACATCCTCAACAACTGCCTTGGCAGAGACCTCCGGCTCGGGCTCCTCAACGATGGCATCGTTGGTCTCAGTGACAGAAGGCTCTTCAGGAATCACAGTAGCGACGTCCTCAATGTTCTCCTTCTCACTCTCCTCTTTCTTCTGAGGGACCTTCACTTCTTCCTTCTTCTTCGATGGACCCGCCTTGCTCGCAGGCTGAGACTTCTCACTTTGTGGCTTCAGAGCCGCAGGCTTTGCTTTGGCTTGAGCCACGCCTCGGTCTGAGGGTCGCCCCATTGACGGCCGAGGGGCTTTGGACGCTGCAGGCTTGGGAGGAGCCTTCATCTCGCCCTTGTCGTGGGTCTTGCTAGCCGAGCTAGCCGTCGGACGCATCATCCGGGCGAGGAAGCCTTCATTGACGGGCTTTGTGCCAATGTCACTGACCCGAGAGCTAGGTCGTTCAGGGGCGGTCTGAGCGGGGAGCGAAGGGCGAGACGGTTGCCGCCGGACGGCCCCCGTAGGAGCTGCCCCACTCTTGAGTGTAGATGGCTTTCGCGTGAGAGTTGCGGCTGGCTTTTCGGTCCGTCCCGTCGCAGGTCCAGCGCTCCCATGCTTGGCATTAGACGATTGAGTTTGTGCGGTCATTGAACTTGGTAGGCGAACCGGTCTGGTGGGGGATTTGGATCGAGGTTTGTTGGTGGTGCTGCTGGTAGATGATTTGTGAGCATCGGCGGATGGGGTTGCGCCCCGAGTCGTCCGGGTGGAAGTCTTGATTGAAGAGTTCAGTGAAGGGCGACTGGGTTTGTGGGAAAGAGCGTTGGCCCGTTCCTTAGCCACTTCACGGGCCGAGGTGGGTTTGGCACTTCCATTATTGTTGGTTGTTCTTGATGAGGTCGAAGTGGTTGTGTGGGCGGTCGGCTTGGCTGTAGTGTTGTGTTTGGCAGTGTGAACATTGGAGGCTCGCTTGGTGACTGTCTTTGGTGCCGTCTTCTCCTTCTCGTCCGCAATTGTTGGCGCACTTGAAGCCAGCGTTTCCTTCTTTGCCGGTGCAGCCTCCGGCGGAGCTGCACTCTCTGTGGATGCCGTAGTCTCTTGGCTGTCGCTGACCTTGCGCTCCTTTGTCACGATTGCAGGTTTCTCGGATTGAACTTCATCTACCACTCCATCAAGGATGCCAGCTTGAAACTTGCCGTGGCCACCAGGCGTCGGAGAGATCACATTGTTCTGGCGTCGCGACTCGATCTCCTCCGCATTGATCTTGGGTCCGAACATCCCCGGGCTGTCACTTCGACCACTTGTCTTCCTCAATGGCGAGCCAGGGCTCGACTGGATGGCACCGTCCACAGTCACAAAGCTGGCACGGACCTTGGACAGCTGCCTGGTCGAACCCGGGGTATCTGAGCCAACGGGGGATCGCCCACGAGACGGCGGGGAGGTAATCGGGCTCTGACTGTTCTCGAACTTGGCCAGCAGGCTGCGAACACCAGGATGGGCGTTGTTGTCCGACATATTTTTCGGAATGGCGACGCAATGTTAAGTGGTCAGGGGCATGGGGGTGGAACTGAGGGGAAATCGGGGGGACGCGTCGACTGCACAGGGAGCGGCGCTCGTCGCTGACGGTGGGACGGGGCTGGATGCAATTATCGATCCCACTGGAACCCCCTCCTGGGGTAGAAGCCGTGAGAGAGGACAATAGTATTGAGAGAACACGGTGTTGCGAACGGCAAGTATGGGAGTGGAAAGGGAAGATTAAAGAGTAGAGCCGGACACTACGACGCTAGCGAATATTAGCGCGTCCAATGGGGTGAAACAACCTCGCCTTACAGTACTAAAGTAAGTCCCCTCCTTTTTTTTCAGGGGTCAACCCGGAGGTCTCGGGGTTCATCTGTTTGTAACAGTGGATTTATGATCTCATACCGGTCTTTGCTCCTGAAAACATGGCCTCATCTCGCCTGGCTGACTGCAGTTAGGCCCAGTGACTGGGCATGTTGCCTTCTATGATCTGTGCAGCGAAGCAAAAGGAATATCCATGTGCCACATCCATTCAATCTAGTTTCTGGTCCCATGGTCCAATAGTGCCACCTCCTTACTGATCACATCAAAGAAAACAAAAACCTCCTACCTGCAAGCCAAGTGTAAACAATGGATCGCGTCCCAAACTCCGACCGCGTGAACACCATGGTCCGGGAACTAACCTACTGACCAGCCGACTGTATCTCTTCCAGTACTATGATTGCCCCTCATGATTATCAGATGCTAGTCATGTTCTAGAAGATTGCCTAGTGTGAAATTGAGAATACGTCAGTCCCCGCTATGGCTAGGGTGATCCTTTTGACAGTCAAACATAGAGGGAAAATGTATATAGAGCAAGGCATGTCTGCTTTTCATGTGGGGATAATACTAATGGTTCTGTACACGGATTCTTGCAGTCGTCTGATGGTAATATCTCACATGAGATCAATGTAAATGTACCTCGCCATGATAGACATGCAGCAGATTTGATAGTTCATAGTCGGCCATGGCTGCTTGC
Organism: Penicillium goetzii; assembly: GCA_037043885.1. Taxonomy (NCBI): domain Eukaryota; kingdom Fungi; phylum Ascomycota; class Eurotiomycetes; order Eurotiales; family Aspergillaceae; genus Penicillium; species Penicillium goetzii. The sequence goes on from JAWLST010000030.1 coordinate 306,510, forward strand.
ATAGTTGAGTCGGACCGGTCTAATTAATCACCGACATTATGTCAGCAGCTATGGAATGGTGGGTGTCAGTACTCAGCTATACGAGATTCGTCACTCTGACTCTTGGCTGTACTGATGGATGATTAAAGATGGTCGGAGTACCTCATAGTAGCGGCTGTGCTACCTGTGTGAAGCGTCGCATCAAAGTATGACATGTGGGCCCCGCAACTGAGCAGCATCTGTACTGACCATGCTACAGTGTGACGAGAGACTCCCTGGATGTGTTAAATGCGAGAAATACGGGAAGCCATGCCCAGGATATGATAGGGGCTTCAAGTTCATTACTGGAAAGCCATATCGCACCCCGAGGCAAAAATCAAAGACGGACACTGGCGCACTCAGCGAGAAGCGGTCTAAGACTGAGAGCCCAAATGCAGGCAATAATCAGTTCCAAGCCAGCCTCCAGGCGCTTGTCTTGAAAGAACAGCCGTGGTCTTTGGCTTATGGAGATGTCAATGTTATGCAGAGCTTAGCAGCTCTCATTCATGAATTCTCCCAGCCAGGTGTATCCCCTCAGAAGCACCTCGTTTCCCAATGGTTTAGTTTCATACCTTCGGTCTACGGGCACAGCCAGGCGCTGGACGCTTCGATCAAGTCATTTGCAGCACATCATTTTGGAAAGGTCTTTCAAAATGAACAGATGATTGCCTATGCTCGATCTGCCTATGGGGAAGCCCTATGTAGACTCCGAAAGTCTTTGAAGAACCCCTCTGAATGTCTCTCTTCACATGTCTTCCACTCAGTTGTACTACTGTGCATGTATGAGGTAAGAGGAAGATCCTCTCTATGTTGCGGTAATTAGGACGCGGAACTTGAAATGTTGACACTTTCAAGCTATTTACCGACACCGAGGACCCTGAATCCTGGATGAAGCATGCAAAAGGACTTGGCCAGTTAATCAAGATCAGAGGGCCGGATCGTTACCGCAACGATTTGGATATAACACTACTGAAGGTTTCACGAGGACTTATCGTAAGTTCTGCCCTGTAATATATGTCCTTTAATCACTTCTGACAGTACTAGGTCATGCACTCGATGTTTTCTGGCGAACCCTGCTTCCTAGCGACCGAGGAGTGGCATCAGATGATGCGACAGCAGCGTGCTCCTGGCATCTCGCTCGAACTTCACAATTCAATCGAGCAATTTTTTGCTTACTTTACATACGCCCCAAGCCTGGCGCACAAGCTCTATCATCTAAAGCAAATCGACATTACCACACCAGAAGCCCTACAAATCATATCTGCCACCCTGGAACAGGCTCTCGACATGCAGGGCAAATTGGCGTCATGGTACGACCGATTTGAGAAAGTTGCTCCACCTCCAGTTGAAACTCTTACTTCGACTGATGACCCATTGTATCCGATTATCTTGACATACTTGGATATGAACCATGCGACCATCTATTGTAGCTACTACGCCTACATGGTCCTCATTCACGAAGTTCTGAAAACATTTGGCTATCCTGGTCCACAAGCCGCCATGGTGATATACTTCCGCGATCAAATTTGTCGATCGGTTGAATATAGTAGTGTCGGTGTCCTTGGCCCCTATCGAATGGGTTTCCCTCTACGAGTTGCTATCGAGGTTGCAGATCCTACAACGAGATCATGGATATTGGCTCGTCTAGATCAATTCTCAAGAGTCTACGCTGCGTCACAACCCAAGAATTTTGAGCCCATCTTGTCATCAAATGTCAATTAACGTGAACTGCCACCATCCCCCAAGCATCTGAAATACCGAACATTTTGCCAAACAAGAACCAAAATACCAAACTATTGCATCTCAATTTCCACCTTGCTCCTCGTCAGTAGATGATGCAATGCGCTTCATACCGGTCGACCAAGAAATTGGCTCCGCCACTGTCCGAGCCGTCATGAGCAAGAAAACGATGAAGATCTCCATCAACAGCCCCATACCAGCCAAGATAGCAACATCGCCATACGCTGGGTTGAACTTTGAAGGTCCATACTCCAGCAACAAGAAGTAAATGACCCGGACCAGCAAGAAAGGCAAGGCACAGGAGGTCAACAGGATACCGCGGTGACCAGCCGGAGTCAAGATTGTGCGAAACTTGACCGCAACCCAAGACATCAAGCCACAGACAAAAGCAAATACGACTATGAGAACAATCGACCCGGCTTTGCCGAGGGCAGGCATTTCAATGATCCCACCCACTATCCCTAAAACGATGGCGATTGTGACTGGAACGCGGAAGCCACGCAGCATGACATGCAGTAACTTGGGGTATTTCGACTTTCCTGGTCCATACTCACCGGCCTGGCCACTATATATGAAGACTTGTATCAGCACTGTTTGGAGGTCAATCGTATATGCGGTTGTCACGTACCATCGTAGCAGAACAAGGCTGACTTCGAACATAAGCGGCGCAAGGCCTACACTTTGCAAGGAGGACTCAGCGGTGAGCATTGACTCATTCGGGGTTGATGTCGAGAGTAGCATAGCAGAACTAGCAATTCGAACTATGAATGGATGGTTAGCTTGTTCTAGTGATCTGTACCTGGTAGCGTTCTACTTACTTTGTGACAGTAATCCAACCATGCTGAACCAGGAGTAGAAGAGGCATCGTGCTGGACCCTGCCTTTTTCTGTGATGCCAATAGCGCCACTCTTGCATGTATCGTATGGGCAATTGGATAATGTGAATAAGAGAGAAGATGACGAGTTCAGCAATGGCAATGTTGCGCTTGCCAACCGAGATTGAGGTCTCAGTTGTGGAAAGAGTTTTGAACGACATGGAGGTTTTTAAACTTGATATTGGTTTAGAATATGCTGTATGTGATTTCACAGAGCAGATAAGGTTCCTACTTAAATAGTTGACGAGACCCTACTTGAATTTTTATTCCCATTACTTCTAGATAGACCTGGGCCTAGTGGAGACGCATCGCGGGTACTGACCATTTTGGGTTTAGCGTGGACATTCAGCTGTGCACGGGACCTTAAATGACTGGTTCAATAATGATCAACCGAAGGCTTGGAACGGTCAGAAAGTGGCGACCGAAGAGAAATAATCAGTAATAGGCCAAGTTACAGCTTGGCAGTGCAGACTGCAGAATAATAAGAGGCTCAGGTCAGCCCAACTGTGCTCGCGGTAACTGTCCCAATTTAGTTAGTCTGTTTGCGATCGATGGTCTGCTTCATTCTCTCGGCATTTAAGACTCGACTAGGTATGTCGATGACACATGGGTTTCAATGCGATTCGTATGTCATTACTTTTAAGTACGATATTGTAGCCATAGTGCCCAAGGCCAGTGATATACAAGCTGCGCTCGAGTCAGACTCTGAATCGCCGTGCTTTCCTCCGGACCCCGGAGTGCAGCCGGATCAATGATCTTCCAGCACCGTATACAAAAGAAATGACTCCGATGACGGCGACTAATTTGAAGTCAGGAAGCATCCCTCGAATAAATCACCATGGCTGCTGCTGCTCGGACACTCCGCATTGGTATGTATTTCCTACTCAATCGTCGAAAGCTACACGTTGAGTTGGCATTGAGGCTAATTGAAATCCGACAGGTCTCATCCCCGGAGACGGCATTGGCCGGGAGGTCATTCCGGTAGGTAGCTCCCACGACAGGACCGAGGAACACTGCAATGAACAAGCAATTGACCTTCTATAGGCCGGTCGTCGGATTCTGGAGGCTCTGCCTTCTTCTATGAATCTCAACTTCAGCTTCGTCAACCTCGATGCTGGTTTTGAGACCTTCCAGAAGACTGGCACTGCCCTGCCCGACAAGACTGTCGAGACCCTGAAGAAGGAGTGCGATGGTGCTCTCTTCGGTGCTGTCAGGTGAGCATTTAGAACATGAGACCCTTGATACTTTTGGTTTCCACTTGCTGACCCTCTTCCCATTCCCTAGCTCCCCGAGCACCAAGGTCGCCGGCTACTCCTCCCCCATCGTTGCTCTGCGTAAGAAGCTCGACCTGTACGCCAACGTCCGCCCCGTCAAGACCACCGCCGGTAGCAGCAACGGCAAGCCCATTGACCTGGTCATCGTCCGCGAGAACACCGAGGACTTGTACGTGAAGGAGGAGCGCACCGTGGAGGGCCCCAACGGTAAGGTCGCCGAGGCCATCAAGCGTATCTCTGAGCGTGCCTCGCACCGCATCTCCACCATTGCCGGTGAGATCGCTCTGCGCCGCCAGGGTATCCGCGCCGCTGCCCCTGGCACCTCTTCTCACAGCCAGCCCATGGTCACCATCACCCACAAGTCGAACGTCCTGTCGCAGACCGACGGCCTGTTCCGTGAGACCGCGCGCAAGGCCCTTGCCGCCGAGAAGTTCTCCTCCATCCACGTCGAGGAGCAGATTGTCGACTCCATGGTCTACAAGCTCTTCCGCCAGCCCGAGTACTACGATGTCATTGTTGCCCCCAACTTGTACGGTGACATCCTGTCTGACGGTGCTGCCGCTCTGGTCGGCAGCCTGGGTCTGGTTCCTAGCGCCAACGTCGGTGACGGCTTCGCCATTGGTGAGCCCTGCCACGGCTCTGCCCCCGATATCGAGGGCAAGGGCATTGCTAACCCTATCGCTACCCTGCGCTCCGTTGCTCTGATGCTCGAGTTCCTGGGTGAGCCCAACGCCGCTGCTAAGATCTACACTGCCGTGGATGCCAACCTGGATGAGGCCAAGTTCCTCTCTCCCGATATGGGCGGCAAGGCCACCACCCAGGAGGTCCTGGATGATGTCCTCAAGAGACTGTAAGAAAATTAATTTGTACATAGACTGTGGGTGGTGCAGATGAGCTTTACAGATAGTAGCAGGAATCAAAAATTTCGTGTTTGCGTCTAATGATTATCATGATGAACGTGAATATGTAGCTGCGTCTTTGGAGTATAATTCCCTTGTCCAGGCAATAGAAATAGCAGAGAATTACCACCAATTATTCCTCACTTTGCCTGTTCCTGCTTGTCGACCTCTGAATCCTGATCCTGCTTCACGAGTATGAAGCAGACCACCAAGTACGCACGACCTGTGCTAGAATCCTTCAGGACGTATCGTAGCTCATGATTATCTCCATCGACCATACCCCCAACGGGAATATGGATGCCTGGCAGGCGAATCGCAGTTTCTATACGACTCAATTGTCAGATCATCACTCACAAACCTGAAAATTAAGAACGAATTCTCCACTCACCACTGAATGATAAATACTCATTACCAAAATCCGCCAAGTAGGTTCTACCACTCTCAAACTCAAACACAATGCGATGATCCTCCTTCTGGAAGTACTTCTGACGCTGATTCGCAGCATCCGGAATCTGGAGCTGGCTACGTAGCTCCGCGCCTTGACCATCAGCACCCTCTTCAACAACGTGAGCCTTCTCCATCAAAGCATCCTGCTTCTTATCCTTGTCGCCAATGCGGAAATAGTTCCACGCTGCCAGCGCCGGACTGTAAAGATAGGGTTTATCGGCGTATGCATCGCCATCGAGGGACGGGTCGATGCTCCATTTCACCAAGCGCAGGGCCGCATTGAAGCCCGGCGGGAGACGGTTGCGAAGGGGTCTGTCGAAATCGTTTCCGAAGAGCAGATCATTTCCATTGATGTTTTGTTTTGGTGTGAAGGAGAAACAGATCGAGTACTGGTCATTCGTGTGTAGGGGATGCTGGAAGTAGGGACTTGTTTTGGGAGAAGAATCAGGGTATCCTGTTTTGTTGTTAGTGGCTGTTCTCTAATATAGCGCAATCCTAGACATATTACCGGTGTAGTCCTGGATGCGAACGTTCAGGTCAAATGTCGCACGATCGTCATCGAGTCGCAACGTTTTGCCATTAACCTCGACTGGTTTATGCGTCGCGGGGTCGTAATCCAGCCCCGCAGTCACTGCCAGGCGATACTTTGGCGGCTTTCCTGACTGTACCATGGCTGCTTCGAGGATGGGGTTGTTGAGTTGAGGCCAGGCTAGAGCAAGTATAGGTGTGGAGAGTAGATAAATAATCTAGAATCAAGCCTCAAGCAAGATTCACGTAGATCCATTGACGTCGCCCTACCATCATGGAATAGAGTTTCCTCCGCAATCATGCACACTGTTTGTTCCTTTTTACGCGGGGATCAATCCGTAGGTTTTGATCGATAACAACTACACGAAGCTGTATACCAATTGTCAGAAGGAGTGACTAGGCTATGTGCCTACAGAAGCCGATGTGATTCTTATCTCATGCTCGAACCACCTGTTTTTGGGGCGTGCAGTGACATCATTCCTGGCTTACTTGGGATCCACTCGTCGGGCTGAGAGTGTGATTGATGATTGGATGAAACGTTGGGCTTTGAAAAGAAATGTTCTATAGTTTACGAGACTGGACCGAGCCTAGATACAGTGGTGTTGTATGTACTCCAAAGACGCCACAAAAGAAAAATTAAATATAACGAAAGGAATGGAAGATCCATCTATACATCAACAAAATCCGAAGCAGGCAAGTCAATATCCGAGTCAACCCCACGCCTCAAATCTGCAAGGCCTTCATTTTCAAGAAGGTCATCTTCAGAGAGAATGCCAATCCCACTATCCATACGACGGCGATGTTTGCCTCTCCCCATCTCCACGTCAACAAAGCGAGTCATGCTAACGGGGGTAATGGGCTCACTACCCATCATCGTCGTCCCATCCGACATGAGGTCGTCTGATCTCAGCTCCCAGTTTGCAGCGCGCACCTTGGCTCGCCGGCGCTCGGAATTGACGGATTCTTTCATGAACGCGAATGAGCGCGCTTGCTCGGTCGCCCATTTGTCGAGCAGCTCACCACGAGCTTCCATCTCCATCCGCAACTGCTCTTCGAGACCGCTGTTGACTTGTTGCAGACGCTGAGCCTCGAACCTTGCACCTTCGAGAGATGTAGTGAGTTCCGAGATGCGGACGTTGAGAGTTCCAGTTTCTTCTTCATGCCGTTGTTGCTGCTCGCTTGCTGCTTGCTCAAGACGCTCAAGCACTGCCTGGTGTTCTTTCTCGAGAATCTCCATCTCTGTCGTGAGATCACACGCCCGAATGCGGTTCTGCTCGACCTTCTCTTCAAGCTGACGAATACGGGCCTCATTCTCAGAGGTTGAGATTTCAATCGCCGACCGTTGCTTCCGCTCACTGTTCACTTGCGCCTTCAGGTCGGAAATTCTTTGTCGGTATCTTTCCTTGGTGGCCGTATTCTCGTCTTCCAAACGGCTCACCATCTCTTCCAGACCTCTCACGTCTTCGTGGTACTTGTCGAGGGCGGTGTTTAATCTGTCAATCCCAATACTTTTCTCTTGGTCTTCGTTCTCGAGGTCTTGCAGCCGAATTCTCGTGTGGAGCATATCACTTGCAGATGATGCGATTGAGTCCTCGAGGTTGCTGATTTTAACTGCGGCCGCTTCATACCGGTGTAGGAGGTTGTCGAATTGTCCGCGAAGAGCCTTCTCACGACCAAGTGAGCCGTGGTAGTGGTCGCGCTCTGCTCTTAAGTCGTTTGCAAGGGTCTTAACCCGTTGTACCAACGCACCAAGGGTGGCTTTCCCATCCTCGAGGCCAACATTCGCAGTTTCACCTGGAATGGCTCGCTCTAGTTCAAGGCGTGCAGCCCGGAAGTGAGATCTCATATCATCGATCACTTCGTCCGTGCTAGAGCCGGTGAATCCTAGGCTGGAACATTCTTGGCTGATGCCCTCTAGTGCTTGGGTAGCGTCAGAAGCACGAGAAAGTGCCGTCGTCATTATATGGATGACATTGTCAAAGAAGTCGGGAGGCGGAGAGGATTGTCGAAGCGCATCACCAAAGCCGGATGCCTCAAAGGTAGAAAGATGCATGCGACAAGCATTGAACAGCTCCCTCTTCTCATTTCTGGCAGTCTCCAAGTCAAGACTGAGGGTTTGCATATCAGAGTCCTCTGTCGTTCGTACTGCTTGTGTCTGTGTCGAGGTATCGGCATTCGTTTGATCGAATATCGTTGGGCTGTCTGGTACCGGCGAGTGTGGATCACGCGTGCCACGGAAATCCGGTGAATTGGAAATGATGAGAGTGCTATCATTGAGTGTGAATGTGTCTCCGTCGTTGTCGATTGAAGGTTCTGGCATATCCAGGCTGTGATTGGATGCCACTGAGATTTCATCGCGAAGTCGAGTAGTTTCACGCTCGAGTTCACGAACACGAACCTGAGGGGACATCCAGAAGGACTCGTATGAAGGCAGCTGGTCTTCCGGAATTTCGTGCCTTTGCTTCAATGCATTCAGCTCATGTTGCAGGGTGTCTCGCTCCTGTCGTAAAGAATCAAGCGTCTTTTCGAAGTTTGCAGACACCCGCTTCTCACGCTGAATGCTGTTGATCTCGTCACTTAGGCCAAAGCGTCGGATTCTCCTCTGCGTGCGAGTGTCCAAGATTTGACGCAGAGGAGTAAACTGCATCACTCTTCCGTGGTTTGACTCATCGAATGGTTCAATCGGGTCAAAGGACCGCTGAAAGCGCGGTGTTGGAGCCGATCTTCGCCGATGGGCTCGCCGACTAGGCGTGCTATTACCAGACCTCGAGCAGCCAGAGTCTGGCTCTCTAAAAGATGTTCGCTTCATCGCAGGTGTCAAACCTGTAGAGTGGGCTAGAGGAGTATCAAGCAACCGAGGACCAGGATCCGAGAATCGGACCCGCTTCCTAGCCTTCTTTGGGGTACTTGCAGTAGGTTTTTGCATATCAGGCATTGCCTCTGCAGTTACCCCATTTCTTGTCCGGTGCGAGATTGGGGAATTGCTCCTTGAATCGGAGATGGAATTGTTTCTGCGCTTGCGCGCAGACTGTCGAGTCTCCATCGTCAATGTGCAATACTCAACAGCAGCTGAGTTGGAAATGTAGAGTATGTATAAGTGTACACACAACTGTAGTCCACTAACTACTTAGGTGTGTTTGCGTCCGGAGTGGTAGGACAAGGGAATTGTCGATGGACTGGGCGAATGGCAAAACAACGACAGGGAAAAGGCGAAGCAGTCCGATTGGTGTTATAAAGTCGAGTCTAGGGAGGAAAGTACAAAGAATACCCCGAGCGAACTAAGTAGTTATACATCACAACATAAACAAACAAGGTGGGGCTCCTGCAGGCAACAGGCCCCTTCGCGCCTGCCTCGCGTGCCTGGGCCCTACTTTCCTAATTGGGACATGTAAACAAGCTTCTTCTTCCGGCGATCACATGATATATAGAGGGCCTCAGGCAGAGAGTCGAAACCTTCTCAAGTATGTGCAAGTTAAGGATTAATCAAACGATATAGTAGGAATCTACGAAAGTCTTATAAAGACATAGTTGAATAAGACCTAATTAACACTAAAGCTCCCCAGGAGGTTATTTGCCTCAGTTCCTTATCGGCTGGTCTCCAATCTGGAACCACATAACCTTCCCGCGCCGTGGATCCCGTTCGCACTCATCTTTACCCCAAATATCCTTGCCTTAAGCAGGTCATCTGACTTCTGAATCTTGGCCCAATACATTTTCCATCTAGTGTATTGGTCCACCAAAGAAAGGTACCAATCGGTCCATTTTGGAATCCTCGCTAGTCTAGGCTCATTTGCCATGAAAGAATCAATTCGTTGACGGTGTGGAGATGACTCCAGTCTGTCCTATCTTATCAACAAAGACCGCTCCACTCAAAGAGCTCCCCCCGCCTCCTCTCTCCAACTCGGTGCATTGTGCCCGGCATTAGAGCCCGTCCACCGGGAGTGACTTCGTCGAGTCCGAGTCTTTGTCCTCCTTTATCTACCTTCTTTTACCCCACAGGTACCAGCCGGCCATGTGTCCTCACCACCACGCCTTTCAGTGATGTCATTGCGTGACTGAAGGAGATCAAGCAGTACACGTCCGTTTTGGTCTTCCTTCTTCAACAACACTTCAGAGGCAATACCGGTGCGATGGCGGGTCTAGCCTTCTCCATTGAGGTAAGTAATATCGAATCATGAAATAGGGCTGGCCGGGCTTGGAGAATGAGGTGGCCTTTGACAAAGTCTCCCCCAGACCGACTGACCCGTTGTGCAGCATCCGAGCGACCGCGGCCTTCGTAACCACCAGCAGCTCATCGACGAGATCCTTCATGAGAGACCGCGGACCCAGAGTACTGGACAGATATCCCTTTTCGATAAACTTCCAGCCGAACTCGTCCACCAGATCCTATCCCACCTCTCCGCGCGAGATCTTGCTTGCGTATCTATAACGTGTCGCATATTCGCCGAACATGGATCCGATGATCGCCTTTGGGCCAGCCTCGTCAATTCACATATTCCCTTTCACATCCACGATCCGGGGCCGTTCGGCTCGTTTCGTCGACTATACCTTGCCCACCTACCTTACTGGTTCATCCCTCAGAATAAGATCTGGTTCTCGGATACTGAAGCCCACGGCTGTCTGATCCTAGCTCGGTATGATAATAGGCGGGGTGTAATAGAGGCATACCGAGTCATTGCAGACCGTCGCACACCAAAGTTTCATATTTGGGAGGCCCATCCGGATGTCATGATCCAGTCGTTTGACCCCAAGATCAGCTTGTGGCTAGATGACCCAGTTTTGCTCCTCAAAGATCATGAACCATCGAACCCGATCGCCCCTTGTCAGACGTGGAACCCTGATCGGCGGATGCCTATGGCAGCAGAGTCTCAGCATGTCTTCAGCTCGCTTATGCTCTGCCCTAAGGAGTTACCCGGTAACAAAGTTATATCACCAGCAAAGCTTTGGCCGCCGTCGATGATTCCTAGCTCCGAACGGATATCCCGGATTATGTACTCCACAGACACATCTTTGCCGAGTCGTGCATCAGAGGCGTCCTCAATCGGCTTTCGGATCAAACGATGGGCCAATTTTCGACTTCGGATGACTCCAACTGATAACGAAGCGATCTCAAATTATGCGACCATTGATCCGGCACTATACGTTCCCACGAAAGAAAAGCCATACCAAGGAATCTGGGTTGGAGATTACTCCGCCCATGGGTGTGAATTTCTTCTCATCTACCAATCAACCCAACCTTCCCGTTTCAGTCCTGCGGGGGATCGCGAGGGGAGTGACCAGTGGAACACCCTGAGAGCCGTCAAACTGACAGGGGACCCAAATGTCCCCCGCGGGGAAGTCACATTTGTCGCGCATGATATAGGGCCTAATGGCCTAGTACGTGTGGCAGATGAAGAGCCATTTGCAGGTGCCCGTATAGTACACTGCTTTGGACACGTGGCGGGCCTTGGTTTCCGCGACGGTAAGCCATTTTATTCTCCCTAGTCCCTTGTTGTAAATTATTTCAGGCTCTCTGATTCGTGTTTTCTCATCATAGATGCTTACATCGCGTCTCAACTCATCCTTGTTTCTACTGATTATATCGCCCACTACTGGGAGGAGATGGGCCACATCTCGTACTTCCGTCGCGTGGATATCGATGAGCTTTTGCAGACCTAAGTGCTTTTCACAGGTGCATCATCTTTGCTTCCTTTTGACTGGGTTCTCTCTCCATCTCTCCTCATACCCTATTAGTTTTCTCGTTTAGCACAAGCCCTCTGTGGGCTACTCATCAGCTCATAAATCAATTGACAAACTCCATGAACGTGGAATCATTATAACAATTGCTGATAATGGAGCAGCACTAAGCTTCGGACAACCGAAGAACGGACTCAAAGACTTATAATCTCATTGTGATCAATCTTTGAACTTGACAATACCATTGTCACAGCCTGGGTATAGAACACCCATGTCTCGGATAAGGTCAAAGAAACAAGTCAAAGACTGATCATCCAATGACGAAGAGAGATCCCCGATTGGTAAACGTGCCGCACTAACAATGGCATTGAGTATCCCATGAACTCAGCCAAAGACAAATGTGTAGTATAGTTTGCAAAGAAGAGGAATGTTCCTCTCTATATAACATCCCGGCCAAATCCGTCGAATCCAGCCATCAAATTCAGCCCACTGGAATCTTCCTATCTCCAAACCTGTCTTAGCTTCAAGCCACACAGCAATCAAGTACCTCCTCAGTCATGGATCACTCCTACACACCTCCGCGGTACGACCTCCTTCTTCCCCCTCTATTCAACGAAGACCCCCGCCGGGGTGTCAGATGGTCCCCCGATTCCTGGTGGGGCGGCGAAGAACTCAAGGAACTCAAACGATCAAACCTCTCCGCTCCAGAATTCAAATCCTGGCGAAAGATCGTAACCAACAAACTCAACGAATGGACCCAAAAATGCCGCTGGATCGAAACTAACGTTAAAGACTTCACAAAAAACCATTTCCAGATCGAATCTGAGCAAATTATCTACTTCCTTCAAAATGCCATCGCTGGTAGGTTATCGCGATTCCGGCCAAGCTCGAAGGGCGAGTATGGTTATATCAGTCCTTGCTTTAACGAGCGGCGTAAGGCTATCGTTGAGGCTTGTTATGGTTTAGCTAAGCAGGTGGAAAGGGAGTGTGAGAGGCAGAATGTGATGGTTGAGCCGTCTGCTCAGTTTAGGGAGAATCTGTGTATGCTTGGTGTGGCGATTGGGTGTCTTTCGCTTGAGGGGTTGAAAGTTGAGGGTCTGGATGAGTTTGCTATTTGTATGACTAGGAAGTGCTTGAGTAAGGGTCAGTGGATGTATCCAGCTGATCCATATTTGGCTAAGTTTTGGTCTAACCTGAAGCCTGTCGGAACGGGTTGCGCATGCATTCAGTGTAAGATTGAAGCGGGACAGGAGGCCTGATCCGCGAGAATGATTTGATTTTTGTGATTTTCGAGGTGGTTCGCTCCTGTATAAACTGGTTGTGGTTGGGCTTGGTTTCAAGTAAATGAAGTAAACCGGTGGCAAGGGGAGGAAGAATGAAGGGTATCAAGATAGAATCATGAAACTACTCAACTGACGTTATCATGCCTTTGGCTTCTTCCAATCATAAGAACAAAACTTCACCCTATTACCGTAGGTATTTCTAGTCTTGTATACGTGATCCATCGTATTTGTAAGTACCAAAAGCACAGAGATCAGTTCAAGATGCATCCATACGATAACGAGAAAGTGGAGCGAAACCGAACTTTCAACTGGCCTGTTCCAAATACTACTAGGTACATGCTAAGCGGCAACCATCTTCAAGATTAGGTATACTCTACCAGGGTTGACAATAATCGCTACCAAAGGGTTCTGAGCGTATACTTGTCTCTCCCTGAGAGCCCCCTTGTCAACGACCTTGACTCACAGCAAAATACTGTGAGTGTATACCTTCGGTTTAAGCTAGCATCCATCAGATATGAGACACATACATCAGTCAACAGATTTCATTGATAATGTAATGGCCTCAGGTAAGAGAGCAGAAGATTTGTGTATGAGTGCAATCGAATAGATACAGAGAGTCAAAAGGTATCGCACAGAACGAGAAGAGCCAAAGACGCCGTAACTCTGAAAATGAGGCTGGAGAAGCGGAGAATCCAGAGGCGAGAGAGGAGTAGGTCGTCACACGTCAATCCAGCCATGATGTGTGCTCGCATGTCACACTACCTCAGTTGAATGTCAAGTCGGAAAGCATGGGGATGAATCGTAAATCGCCAGTTGCCCGTCTTCCAAAAAAAAAAAGCAAATCATCGGCGGCGCTCGAACCAGCTCGAAGAGCCCATCACGGCCACTGACTGATCCATCACCCACTCGCCGACGCCAAGGTAGTTGTCGATCCAGCGCTTCACTTCCTTGTTCTCGGAGATCTGTTCGGATTTGAGACTGGGGCTGGAAACAACCCACACGCACGCGACCCGGTTCATGGGTTGTGCGTGAGGGTTAACCGAGTTAGCTGGACTGTCTTCTTGTAGGGCCTTTTTTTTTCAAAGCTTCTCAGGCTCGAGGTAAACATGGCGAGAGAGTGGAGGGGGGGCTGGGAGAGGGTTTCGAAGGGAAGTGGTATTTACGTGAGGCCTGTGGATCGCTTGACACCAGCCAGGAAGGCAGAGACTATCGGAGAAATTGTCTGTTAGCTTTCTGTATATGATCTCCAGGGTATGAAGGGGATAGCTTACGGAGTACCGCATCGAATGCGTAGTGAGTGAGACGCCCGAACTGCTCCGCGAAGGAAGGTTAGCTAAGCTGTCATATTTCCCCGATCGCTCAAGTCCAAGCAGCGGAAGCTTCCTACCATGGTGGAGAGGGTTATCAAAGTGAAGAGCATATAAACGTAGGACTTAATGAGAGAGACGTTGCAGATGATCCACGGCAGAAGACGGGGAAATGGATCACGTGGGTATCTTTCACATGACAGCGAGCAGCCACGGATGCCCGTGGCTGGTATGATGAGGTAAGTGGAAAGAGCTATTTGATTACATAATATGGAGGCTGGGGGAGCACTTTCCCCAAAACGGCCACGGGCTTATCGATAAGGCTGAACGTCCACCGAAATCCGTTTTGGCGTTTTTTCCGCCTTTTTTTGGCTGTCGGGCTAAGCCATCAAATTGGGTGTCGCTATTTGTCACGGTTACTCGATAAAAGGGATCCAATGTACGGCGCGTAGATCAGCACGGGGCCCCTCCGCTGAGAAGGCTTTTTGTACAGAGTATTAATTTTGTTTTCATTTTTCTGCCTTCATAGCGGATGCCGCCGGTGCCGATTGGCTTGGCTTGTGAGGGATCAATCTCGGTGAGGGGCAGAGGGGCAGTGGGAGGGACAGTTTACAATCATACAATGCCAGGTTGGACTCTATCAAGAAGAAGAATACTCCGTACACGGTTTCCATAAAGCATTCAAAGTGAAGGGGGGGGTTTTTTTTTCTAGTAGATGATTCTTCTATTGTGAATTTTAAAGTGTAAATTGTAAACTGTAAATGACATGCCAAGCCACAGAAAGCAGTGCTGGAAGCAATGTAGGAGCAATGTACACCGGCGAGTAACCTGGGCCAAGGCCAGTCCTAGTTTGGGTGCCTGAGAAAAAGCAGAGGGTGAGCGGGTGGGCGGTTGGCGGAGATAGCATCGGCGACCAACATTTTCCCTTCCCGCCCCTCACCCTCATCCTGCTTCCGTTTTCTTCTCCCCTCCCTCGCTTTTCTCCATCCCCATCCTCTTCAATTGATTCTCCATCTCTCCCCTACCCTTACCACTTCCTCCATTAGCTTTGTCTAGCACATTCACAATGGCGGCCACTACCTCCCTCGACCACCTGTCCAACCGGATGAAGCTGGAGTGGCACTCCAAGCTCAACACCGAGATGGTCCCCGCGAAGAACTTCCGCCGCACCTCCATCATCGGTACCATTGGTATGTCATACTTCACGACTGCCAGAGGTTTCTTGACTTCCTCCCCGGTTCCCCCGGGGGAAATGGCACATGGTCGTTTCGATGAATGAGGGGCAAGAATTTGCTAACGGTCAATCGCTCTTTAGGTCCCAAGACCAACTCGGTCGAGAAGATCAACGCTCTCCGCACTTGTACGGACTGCAATCTGATAGATTCACCCTTGGAGAAGATAGACTAACTCGATTGCAGCCGGTCTCAATGTCGTTCGCATGAACTTCTCTCACGGCTCATATGAGGTAAGAGCCCAGTGGTCCCGACTTGCGGTCAAGACGTGCCGTTGACTCTAACATCATTCAGTACCACCAATCTGTGATCGACAACGCCCGTGAGGCTGCTCGCATCCAGATTGGCCGTCCTCTGGCCATTGCCCTCGACACCAAGGGCCCCGAGATCCGTACCGGTAACACCGTCGGTGATAAGGATTTCCCCATCGCTGCTGGTACTGAGCTTAACATCACCACCGACGATGCCTATGCCACCGCCAGTGATGACAAGAACATGTAAGGATCCCCATCTGCCCGATAACAGGGATTGATTGATCGGCCGACCGTGGGACGCAATTGGTGTCGCAGAGACTGACTGTGCGGGATTGTAGGTACCTCGACTACAAGAACATCACCCAGGTGATCTCCCCCGGCAAGCTCATCTATGTCGATGATGGAATCCTGTCATTTGAGGTGATCGAGGTGGTGGATGACAAGACCCTGCGCGTCAAGTGCTTGAACAACGGCAACATCTCGTCCCGCAAGGGTGTCAACCTGCCCGGTACCGACGTAGACCTCCCCGCTCTGTCGGAGAAGGATATCAGCGACCTGAAGTTCGGTGTCAAGAACAAGGTCGACATGGTCTTCGCCTCGTTCATCCGCCGCGGTAGCGATATCGAGAAGATCCGTGAGGTCCTTGGCGAGGAGGGCAAGGAGATCCAGATCATTGCCAAGGTCGAGAACCAGCAAGGTGTCAACAACTTTGACGAGATTCTGGAGGCCACTGACGGTGTTATGGTTGCCCGTGGTGACCTCGGTATCGAGATTCCCGCCCCCAAGGTGTTCATTGCCCAGAAGATGATGATCGCCAAGTGCAACATCAAGGGCAAGCCCGTTATCTGTGCCACCCAGATGCTGGAGTCCATGACGTACAACCCTCGCCCGACCCGTGCTGAGGTGTCCGACGTTGCCAACGCCGTCCTGGACGGTGCCGACTGTGTCATGCTGTCGGGTGAGACCGCCAAGGGTAACTACCCTTGCGAGGCCGTCAAGATGATGCACGAGACCTGCCTGTTGGCCGAGGTCACCATCCCCCACTTCCAGATCTTCGATGAGCTGCGTAACCTGGCTCCTCGCCCGACCGAGACTTCCGAGTCCATCGCCATGGCTGCCGTCAGCGCCAGTCTGGAGCTGAACGCTGGTGCCATTGTCGTCCTGACCACCAGCGGCAAGACTGCCCGCCTTCTCTCCAAGTACCGCCCCGTCTGCCCCATCCTGATGGTCACTCGCAACGATACCGCTGCCCGGGTAAGTTCTGTAGCTCCAGTATCGCAAGCCCGTTCCAAGCTAACAAAAGCTCTTCCCAGTACTCCCACCTGTACCGTGGTGTCTGGCCCTTCTACTTCCCCGAGAGCAAGCCCGACTTCAACGTCAAGATCTGGCAGGAGGATGTCGACCGCCGCCTCAAGTGGGGTATCAACCACGGTCTCAAGCTCGGCATCATCAACAAGGGCGACCCCATCGTCTGTGTCCAGGGATGGCGTGGCGGTATGGGCCACACCAACACCGTCCGTGTGGTCCCTGCCGAGGAAAACCTTGGTCTGGCCATGGAGTAGATCTGCGATGGTGCCATATGATGAAAGCCACGAATCTGTAGCTCCTTTTTTTTTTCTCTTAGTCCTTTTTCTTTTTGGTTATCGCTGGTGCGAAAGGTCGGATACATACCTATTTTCCTTATTTTGTCAATCTGCAAAAATATTTCTTGCCATTATTTCAAGCCTAAGCTCGTTTCCGCTCCATGGTCTGGACCGTTGCTGTTTCTTGCGAAGAGGTGAATGCATTTTTGATGTACATGAGAATGAATCTAAGGCCTCCAGGTCAAATGCAATGGTCGAGTAAGCATAGACGTTCCTTGAAAGGAATGACAATGACTAGACCTGGGATTGTACCCTCTGTCAGGGTCCCTAGTTAGTGAGCTGGTCAGTTTTGTTTCGTACTTGTCCGTCCCGTTTAAAGCGACGGGAAGTTCTGCGCGCATTCCTGCACTTCTTTAGCTCAAGTATACTCTCACTCTCACTAGGAGAGTCGAGCGCATCGCACGATCAATGAGCCTGCTTCTCAACCGCGAGAATGAAGAGAAGAGGGGGAAAGGAAAAAGAAATAGAAAGGAACAGCCGACGGTCAACCGGAAAGGCCTTCCCTTAATGCAAGGGGACAGGAAAACGCGCTGCCCGACTCCGAGGCCGAGGCATGTGCTCTGCAGGCACCCGAGCAAGTATACATAGTATACATCGTACTGTATGTACTCTCGCCGTAGTCGCAATAACCCTCTTCATTGAAGAGTCATTCAGCATGACCAGGCAAAGAGCTCGTCAATTGAACGAGCAGACCAAGAGGAAAAATAAAAAAGAAATCAAAAGTTCACTCTGGTCCGATGGCAGAAGATAATTCCCGAGTGCGGCCCCGTTTGCTCCCGATTTTCGCCGAAGGGTACACGGGATAAAAATGAAGCCTCATTTACAAGGCAGGAATGTGGTACAGACATTGAGGAGAGTAGAATACTTGATTCTTCTCTAGTCGGACATAGCTACTTGATGTTATTTCTATTTTGGACATAATTGAATCAATACAACTTGTTGTTCGGTTCATCGCCCCAAAATGTATTATCTCATTCATCAGTCTCTGCTCAGTCGCTGGCCCCAGCTATGATGAAAGTCAAGACCTCCAAGTCTTGGCCCAGGGCGTAATAATGGGGCTATGGTTGGGGCTCGGCCAAAACATACCCCGAGCCTTATAAAGGGCGACAGGTACCTAATGAGCTTTTCAATGTTCAATCCAACAAGTCATATTATCGAATATCTTATAACATATTCGCATCCTCCAATTATTCACCACGATATTCACCACGATATTCAACCCCGTTTCTGCTTCAATTCCACAACCGTCAAATCTCACCCACTTCTTCCTTCCACCATGTGCTTTGGATTCGGCGGTTTCAGCTCCGTGAAACCCAAACCACCCCACAGAGAAAAATATGGGGAAAACGAGGAAAGGTATCTTCGCGATTATGCACGCTACGAAGAAAAATATGAAGAATATATGAATAAGGACAACCGGCGGAGGCGAATGGCTAATTCTAACGCTGGCGCTGTTGCGGGGACATCTGCTGCTATTGGGGGTTAACTTGGTGGTTGGTTAAGAGATGCTGTGAATAACCAGATATGAATCAATTGTATTTCTACATTTCCGTATTTCTACATTTCCTATCAGGAACAGTCTTACATAGATATATAATGATATGAAACGGCTATTGTTGGGCCTCTCCCCCCAGAGTAGGACACAATCCAAGCGTGCAGCTGGGCTCTTTTTGAAGCGAAACAGGTGATGGTAAGATAAAGCGAGCGGTCTCTGAGTCAATACTTCCTAGTGCCAATCTAAGCTCTCCTGGAGTACTTCCGTGGCGTTAAACTAAGGAGCGCTCCCGGGGTAAGCTATGAGTAGCTTAGCCGCTGTGCTCCAGGGTCTAATACAGCCAAGAGAAGACTAATAAGAAAAAGCCAACTATACCACCCAACGAAAGCTCAAATTTGAAGAAGGGCGATAAAGTCACAGTAGAAGTGTTCTAGGTGCCCAGAATCCACGCCGTACACCTGAAGCCATTCCCACATACTCCGCAGTCTTGGGCTACGAAGCTCAACTGGTCTTCCCTGGTTACCATGAAATGGAACATGAGACCGTGAACGAGAAATTGCTGTTCACACTCCCACCAGAATGATGATTTGACAGGTTGAACAGTAATTAGGGATTAGAGCATGCACACTTTACGAGAGAAAGTAAAATTGAGGTTGAGGTGTAATGTCGGATTGGATTACTGAACAGCCCCACTACGAGGTCAGCCCGCTGAGGGAGATGAATAATCTCGCCGACATCCAACAATATCGAATAGCCCAGGTAGGTTTGTTGAATTGCCTCGTTAAATGTGTTTAGATTGAATTTGTTGTAAATTTATCTCATATTTTCCAACATTCGCTGAGGTGATAGAGACTGATTCATGGCGCATCTCGTACATAGCCAGATAATGCCGAGACTACTAAGATAGAGGATAGGAAGAAAATAGAATTGCCCCTAGTGTCAATTTGACCGATTCAGCAGAGCGTCAAGAGTAAACATCAACGGACAGTCATTTGTCACATCTTTGAATAGGAGCAGACGGGGTAGAAGTGATATATCTGTCCTCTAAAGGTGTTGAAAATGAACATAAGCCAGGGATGACAATTCATCCATTCCTACCATTAGCACATCTGGTTCAGCCCAACAGATGATGCACAACAGTCTCAACGATATAAGCTCAACAGTCCTTAACTAAGTTCTCAACTATAACTCAATATGAAAGCATGCTTGACTACCTGTCTACCATTCTGAGTCATCTAACCCTAGATCCCCCCTTATATAAGTCCTTACAGGCACTCCTCACACTCGAAAATCCAGTTCAAATCTGTCATCCAGAGCAAGGCAAATTTACGACAAAAAAAGAAGAGGTCTACAACCCAGCGTTCAAGACCACGGCAATGACTTCATCCAATGATTCCGAGAAAGGAGATTCGACCGATCACAATACAGGAGTGTCCTACGAGGGAAACTGCCATTGCAAAGCTGTGCTTTTTTCTGTGAAACTGCCGTCTGCGTTACCAAACTTGCCAGTAATTTCTTGCAACTGTAAGTATATCATGCATACACTCCTTATACGTTCATGTACATTTGCATGAGAGCGACGTGGCTAAACATCTGGAAATAGGCAGCTATTGTCACGTTTCAGGCAGCCTGCATGCGTTCGCGGATGACATCGAAATCCATCAAGGAATACAAGCCCTCAAGGTAGGAATCAGCAAACATATATCCCATTTCAACGAGATCATTCCTTACATTCAACTCACTCGAGGAATCCCTGACTGACAACGTGGTATAGGAATATCGGTTTGGCTCGCATTCCATAAAGATCTTCTTTTGTGGAACCTGTGGTGCCAATGTGTACAACAAATCGGTAAATCCAAAGTTCATCTATGGCAAATGTGCTATCAATGTAAGTCCAAAATTTTACTGGATTGGAGTCACTTTGTGGCAAACCTAGAGCATACATAAGCTAACGTCTACCACTCATAGATACGCCTACTACAGGGTGTTGATTTAGGAGCCATTGAAGTCACTAAGCGTGATGGTAAGGATTTCTATCCGCCACCTTTGGAAGAGGGTTCAGTTTAGACCCTCCGGACATACCACGAACGGTTTTGCCAGTGTGTGGTTATTATGTTTCCGTGGTAGATGAGCAATCTCTCGAGAGTGATATTCTCAATTCGCAAACCCTCAAATGATTAGTCGATTCTTTTGACATTAAGAAACAACTGCTGCTCGCCTAGAGGCATATGAGAATTGGTTATTTGGCTTATTCAACCGATTAGAGGATATTCTCGATGTATTTCCTATTTCAGATGAGGGTGATTGTGCACGGCATGCTTCACTCGAATGTCGATTTGATGTATCTTCAAGGTACAGCAGAACAATGAAATCACAAGAAAGTACGGCTATCGTCACCGTATTTAGAATAATCAACAGAAGGAACGCCAGTTAAGGAATGCGCCTGCTCAAGTCTCCGAAACTCCGTCCAGTCATGCCTGCAATCACACGCGCTAAGACAAAATTCAATGCATATGTGCAATGCCTCTGTAAATTTCGAAAGGGCACTTCGGGGGCATAAAGTATTGTCATTTAGTCATCAATCATTACGGATATTCAAGGTCGTCTGTACATCGTAGTGTTCATCATTGAAAAGCACCAGCTTCGGGCCCATCGATAATGTCCAGATCCGTTGCATTGGCAATCTGGTGCTCGCCGTGCGGATACCGGTACATGGCACTTGGTTGGAATTGGTGCCAGCAACTGTTTTTTGTCAGAATCCATCAATACATCAAAAGAAAACCTGTAAGACATACCTTGGGGCCTGCAGGACATATCTTGCCATCGCCTCTCGGAAGCGACTCTTGTACTCCCTCGGACTCGTCACCGTTGGACGATTACGACCGCCACCAGCGAAGCCTCGGTCCTTGATCCAAGACTCGAGTTTCTTATCCCAAGTGTATGTGCGGATACAATCAATGATTCCGACCACCAACTCGCTGCGCTTTTCGTCAATCGCTATCATCAACGAGTAGTCCATGACGTTCTGACGGCCGAGGAATAGGGTGTCATTCCACACGCTTTGGCTCAGAAGCTTCTTTGAATGCTCCCGTGCAAACAACGGCGTCTCATAAATGAAGTCCACCATGTTCTCATCCAGCAGAACCTCGTCCTGCTCGCCGGTGCTCTCAACCTTGCGGTTACGCATCGATCCCTTCAGATCAAAGAGACGATTCGGTGCGCGATCATAGAACAGATTCTCCATCAGAAGCAGGAACCAGTTCTGTTCAATCCCGGTCACCGGGTTTTTGATGATGATTTGGTAGAAACCAAACATTTTGGCGATGGCCGATGGCAAGTCATGAAACAGCGCTTCGGACATTATCTGAAAGTACGCCGGTGCGAACTTAAGGAAGGCCTGAGTCTCGACGGGTGCCAGTGATTTGAGAACAAACCGGTCATCTAGGGTCTTGAGGAAAATGGACTTTGTTTTGCCGCCTTTGGAGTCCCACTTCAAGCAACGGGATAGTGATTCCACAATGCGATCGGCAACGCCGCACTTTTTGCGAAGCGCTTCGAACTGCTCGGCATAAAATACTTTACAAAGCATCTTTGCCTGGCCTTCCTGAAACTGATATTTGAGATGGGTCCCGGTCTGCCGCAAGAGAGCATGCTCCAATCGAGCTTCATTTGCAGCCTCTGTATCGTGCTCAAACTCTGGTGGTTGATCCTCCATCTCATCGTATCGTTCCTGAATGCTTGCCAATTTGTCCTTGTAGTCAGACGAGTCTAGCGCAAACGCGATTAGAGAACTTGGCTCGTCCTCGCGGACAATGATGTCGCAGTCGGAAAAGACGTGGTCGCCTGCGCTGAGAGGATAATCAAGGGCAGTCCATCCGCTTGCAGATCGTTCAGACCAGAAGTTGGTCAGCATCTTCAGTAGAGTCGTTCGTTCGTGCTTTGGGAGATCTTTGAAGTCGATCGAGTCATCATCCGGTAGTGTTTTAGCATCGTCTTGAGAGTCCACGTGATGAAGATCTTCGGCAGTATTGCGCTCTTCGTCACTGCGTCCATCATCTCCCTCGCCCTCGGACATGAGCTGAGAATCGGAACGGACAAGGCCGCCAGGCTCGAACGATTCCGAGGGAGTCACCTGCGCTGGAGTATTTGAAACAGGTTCCTCGGGTTCCCTCTGGTTCATGGAGTCGTCGCTCTTTCGGCCCGCTTCTTCTGAAGTACGCCGTCGAACTGCCGGCAGAGAGTCATCCCCATCTACATGTGGTTCTCGCTCTTCAACAGCCTCTTTCACATTACGGTAAACCTCGACGATTGGCTTTGAAGATGCAAGGGGGAATGCGCGTGAATAAGTATTTCTTGCAGCTCGTTGTCGTCTTTCGCGTTGTCGTTCCTTTTCAAACTCGCGGCTCAATTGTTCAAAGTGCCTGGCGAGATTTGATACACGAGTGCTGCCTCGTTTTGGAGTTGAACGAGGTATCAGAGAATGTCC
Source organism: Penicillium goetzii (assembly GCA_037043885.1). Taxonomy (NCBI): domain Eukaryota; kingdom Fungi; phylum Ascomycota; class Eurotiomycetes; order Eurotiales; family Aspergillaceae; genus Penicillium; species Penicillium goetzii. Next base: position 329,666 of record JAWLST010000030.1, read on the forward strand.
CGGAGTGAACCGCCCACTCTTTAGCGCTGTCAGCCCAAGGCGTTCGGTAAACTTCTTTTCCGATGTTTTGGTCGAATCTCCGCGGGAGGCTCCAGATTCATTTGAGTTTGTAAGACTCAGTTTCAATCCAAAAGATTTCTCCCGAACAAGATGGGCAGGTTGGGACTGGGCACGAACCAACGGAGGAGAACGGGTCTTTCCAGACCGTCTGAAAGCCCCCTCAGCAAGCCTTGGAATTGCAGACGGTCGATTTGGAGGTGTACTTGAAATATCGGTAGCAGGAGTCTCCTCATTGGCTTTGCTTTTGATTCCGGGGAGAGACTCGCAGGCATCTGGAGACGATGGAGTCGAGACATCCCTGATACCACGAGGAGGCTCACATTCCGCAACAGCTGTTGTATCATCCAATTTGGACAAGGGTCGGTCGAGAGGCGTGCTTGAGTCCGGCGGCGATCGTTCAGACTGACCCGAGGGAACCGCCAAATCAAGATGCCGGACCTCTTTTTGCAGAACGGCTTCGTCTTGCGGAGAAGACCTGATGCCATTGGCAGCATCAGCCGAAAGCATCGGTTCGTTGGTTGGGGTAGGCAACGGAGTCAACTCAGTAGTCTCGGGCGGTGCATCTCGCTGTGTTCTGCCAGTATGCTCCTCAACGACTGAGACTAGCACGTCCTGGGCCTTTTCGGGAGAAAGTGTCATCCGTCGCATCATCCTTGGCTTCTCATCGGTGGGAGCGGTTTCGTCCTCCATGCCAGTCGGGGTATGAAGTCCATCTTCAGTAGTCATCGATGTTGCATCTTTGTCCAAGAAGATCTTTTTGAGTTGTAAGGTTGCCAGTCTTTTAATATCCTTCTCTGACGGGAAGAAATTCTTCTCAAAGTCCGCAAAGATAGTGTCCCACTCCACCACCTTCTCCTGAACTGCGCGGAGGACCTCATTCAAGGGGATGACCTCCCAGTAACGCGAATTGGTATACCTGTCTTGCAAACGCTTGTTTAAAACCGTATGGTCCTCTTGAGCTTTCTTGATCAAGGTCTCAATTTCCCTCTTACATTCGTCCAGGAGTTCTGGTAGAACGCTTTCAACATTGATGCCCTTCAATCGCACATGAACAGATCTCATGAATTTGTTCAGCCGGTCCCCAGTGTCAGAGTAGATTTGATTTCTCAGCTTCAAGTCATTATCCACTTTCCAGGTGACACGAGGGCGTGGAACAACGATCTCAAGAAGATGGATCGTGTCATACTGAATGCGAATGGCAACATCCTTGAAGCCAAAGTAGCGGAGATGATCTCTCTGGAGGTCATGCGGGCATACCCCGGCACGGGCATGCATATTCCGGCCCCAGAAAGAGACCTCCAAGTATTTGCCAAAGGAGTATTTCCATGTGTTTTCGGACATCAAAGTGACCTGAGTTTCGTTGCCGCAGATTTTACAAGTGCTCCACATCAACACCGTATCTTGCATCCCTCGAAGCTTTGAAGGATATGGCTGGACCAGGACACTGATTTGAGCATCCCCGTGGACGTATTGTCGATGATGTTCAGACATGCGCTTTTCACAACCGTTTACGTTGCAGACGGCGTTCGCTGTGTGGCAAAGATCTTCAACGTACTGCCCAATTGTACAGTCAGGCTCGAAGATTGTATCGTCACCATGTTCGTTGTAGAACTCAAGAGCGAAAATATCAGGGCCAGAACAGGGCACCGAGGTTGTGGTGCACACTAGGCTGTAAAGAACCACAATGTTCTGGTGGGCATACGGATCGAACATATTGGAGTTTCCAGAAACATAGGCCTCCCACTGTCGTTTCTGAGTTTGATAGTGGTAAAGGGCGCGGTCGTATTCTGCGTCATGCGCTGCACGCAGGACCTCTTTAACCTTTGGAGGAGCATCATGTGGAGATGCATGGACCATCTCAGGAGTGATGAGAATGAACTTCTGAGGTTTCGTCTTTTCTTCCGAGCTCTCCTCTGAATATTCCACTTGATCACGAAGACGTTTGAGGTACGCCAATCGACGTTCCATCTCTCTGGTTCGCATGAGTAGGTAAGGGGGTTCGAATTTGACGAAAGGCGAGGCGGATAAAATCTTCGTCTGATGATCGTGCACCATGTCATTGTGATATGTTGGCATCGGAACATCATCGGGCACTTCGATAATTCCTGTCGATATGGGCACTGCGTGTTCAGGATCCTCAGCGGGCTTCTCATTCACAGAATTGGACTCTGTGGCACTAGCGTTGTTCTGCTGAACTGCCAGTTGGGAATTGACCTTCTTCTCCTCGGAACACACGATTTGATTTGCATCATTTCCCGAGGTTGTCGGCAATTTGGCAAACTCATCTCGCATCAGATAAGTTTCAAGTCGAAGGTTGTACACAACATAGACCATGAACTCGGTGATTTGCTTCACTTTCCCGAGAACCTCTTCATCGCCACCTCGTAAAACGATTGTGCACCCAAGCTCCTTGGGACAGCCAGAAATGTACATGTAGGTCTTCTTTCGACCACTGTGCACGTAAGTTTTCACGTCGAAGCTGCTGCAATCACTGTGAAGGGTGGCCGTGAGGAGTTTGTCCATGGAAGTCACGATTCTAGTTTGAGTACATCGTGAAACTGCCTCAAGAACAGACGGCTTCACATTGTATGCAGTAGCAATCCCCGCTTGTTCGAGAAGAACAAGTGCTAAGCCAGATACATTTGTCTCGACAAGCAGCAGATTTGGATGCAAGGCTGCGATTCGACTGACAAGGTTCTCGAGGAATTCACGCTCTTGTCGGATGACAGGTTCAAGGCTCATGAATTGTTGCTGCTGACGGGCATACTCAAGAGGAAATGTGATGATCAAGATGTTGGGACGCGGGATACTTCTCGGCATGCTCTTGAGTGCCAAATTTTTGGTGAATACAAGACCAGAGACGTACGAGGTATCACCAGGCCTGCCACCAGGGATTTTTTTCAGTTTGATGTAATGCCGGATATCCATGTCGTCCCCGCGCTGGACATCTGGGTCCACCTCATCGGCTGCTTTCAAGAGAATGGGCATGAGGGCCTTTTCCCAGTTCTCACTACTTGGCACAGATGCTTCTACCAGAAGCTGGCGCAAAAGCCTTTGGACATGTTCCCGGCTAGCCTTGTTGAGTTCAATCGGCGGTGCCCCAGTCCTTCTCATTGACGAGCTTCTGGTCATCTTAAACCCGGATTGTTTCAAGCTAGTAACAAAGGGTACCCCTGGGAACGTTGGATCGTGAGGGAATATGCTGTCTTTAGACGTCCGTGGGGAATTGCGCACATGAATGCTGCTGGTAACACTCAAATTCCGACGACGCGAAGAACGCGGCAGATTAACTGCTCTCGAGCTGCTGATACTAGCCTCATCTGCATCTCGACCTGATTGATTGACGCTGGGTGCGCTTCGATCACCGAATGCAGATCGGCCCTTCTTCATGGCAGCAAGGAATCCACCGAGGCCCGCTGCTCTTTCAGTGTCGCCACCACTTTTGGAGAGGTTACCTTCAGACACCGCAGAGAGTAGGCTAGGTTGCTCATCGCCGCTAGAAGCGTCGTCTGACAGATATTGGGCCAAATCAGGGTCAATGATATTGTCTTTGTGGAAGGCTGGTAGACGCGACTCAGCGGTTAAATCTTCTGGATGGCGACGTTGGAAAGGGGCGCGGTCATCATGGGATGGTTTAAAGCTTCGGATGTACTGCTGACGAGAATGATGTCGCTTGTGACTGATGGAATGCGGTCGAACTCCCAAGGAAGAGCGCAATGACCGCGACGAGGTAGGTCTGGTGAGTGGGCGGTCGGAGTTGATTTCAAGGACTGCAGAGCCACGATTGTGGCCTTCGCCTGCGCGCCGAGTGGCTGGAATAGCCATTGTCGGGGTTCTAAGGACTTGGTCGATAGATTGAGACCTTATGGAAGACGCATCGTCGTCCTCCCCAGAGGGTCGAGCACTGCTGCCGCCCCAGCTGAGTTCGGAGAGTCGTGGATTCACGATGATAGGGCTCTGTTCACTATCGGAATACTCAGACGAATCGTCATCGTGCGCGTTGATCATTGCTTCGCAAGGCTTGCAAACACGAATGGTTCCAGGTTGACCAAACCTCGTACCAGGAACGAGAAGGGTGCATTTGGAATCGAAAATCTGACCGCATGTCCGACAGTGGTGCTTCCTGCGAAATGTAGTGAATGACTCTCCGCAATGAAAACAGTCTTTAGCATTTTCGTCGCGCATCCAGAAGTCTCTGCTCAGCAATCTACTTCTCAGCTGAGATAGAACCCCATCGCCTGCAGCCTGTGGCCGGTTGCTACCAGGGCCTTGGGTTGTAATCCGCGGAACTGCTGTGTTCAGTGGTGGTAGAGAAGACACAGTAGTGGTGGTTTCAGCGGTAGATGCTCGCGACATTACGTAGCCTGACAATCGGTTCTTGGCAGCCGGCGGATGCGATTTCCCAGCTGTTGGAGATGTCGGGATAGAAGACTTTGCTGATCCGCCGACAGTAGCTCCATCTCGAGGAGTTGGAGCTGTGCTATCGGACGCTGAGTCAACAGCATAGGAGCCCCCAGCTTGAGATGTCATCTTCAAAAGATTGTTTGAAAGCGCGACTGGTGCCGTAGACTCGTCACGTCCGCCAACAGACAACCTTGAGTTTGACCCGCTTTCCTGAATCTGAACCTTTGAGTCCTGGCTAAGCTCAGAGAGCTTTGAGGTTCGTGTTGCAGTGGACTGAGACATGTCATCTGGGGCCCTTGATTGATCCGCATTTGACGACTTTCGCGACGAGCTATCCACTGCGTGGTTGATTGGTACGATAGAACCACTAGCTTCCAGAGAACTGGGTTCTTCTTGTAGGCTTCCGTGTGTCTTTGTGGACAGGACTGGTGAATGAGAGAAAACCGGGTTTAGCACGGAAGAAGTTTGGCTAGCGGACATATCCGTAGGGGCATCCCTACTGCCAATACTGGAGGATTCTGCATTTTGAAAAGCCTGAGAAGGCAAGTTGACTGAACTGCTTCTCGAATGGCGGGGTTGACCAACGGCGCTCACGTTTATCTGGGTAATTGCTGGGTCCGCTACAACAGAGTTGCCAGTAGACTTTGTCAAAGGGACGATATTGGCTTTCCCTGCCGGAGCAGGAGAGACGGATGTTTTGGAAGCGATGCTCGCACTCTTTGAAGAGAGTTTGGAGCTCTTGCCGGCGGTTGACTGTTGTGTAGGATCCTGGCTAGGATGGAAATTTGGCACGACTGGAGAATGCAGCCTCGAGCCTGGCGAGGAGTTCGGATATGACGGTAAGTTGTCTGCCGAGCTGACCGTAAGGTCTGAGATAGACTTGGTCATGGATCGTTCTGAGCTCGGGGTTTTGACAGTAGAGCTATCCACAGCATTCTTGTCTGTAATTTTTGCTCCACCACTGACGATGTCCCTCATTCCCCCAACCGATGTCCTGAAGCGACTGTACAATCCACTGAGACCCCCCTGAAGCTCCTCGGATAGTCCTTTATCGTCCGACGCCGATGCCGGTGCAGGCGGGCTAGTAAACTCGTTGAAAAGCGTCAGCGAATCGGACTGGTAAGCGGTATTATGAATTTGGTCGAGGGCTGTGTTCATATTCTCTCGGTCTGTTTGTGTCGTAGCTAGGGAGCCCCTCGACCCGCGCCGTCCGAGTGGAAGAAACCCGGACGATGCAGAGGGGCTTGGGGTCTCATGCGACTTTTGCTCCATCGGTGAGGACTCCGTAGTTGATGCGGTCAGGCTGAAAGCTCATGAATAATGCCCGAATGAGAATCGGGAGTCTGCTGGTCGCGGGGCATCCAGGGCTAGAATATGGAAGAATCACGGACTGGGATCAGGACACCCAGCCCGGTAGGTAGGTAGGATATCCAAGATGTTGTCAAGAGTAAACGAGCAGGAGCCTTCGCTCTCCGCAGCTCATCCAGAGCGGGCATGGACGCCCAATGACGCACGGGTGGTGGGTTGCTGAGTCATCCGATCGCGTCTCCCAGCGCGTCTTATCGGTTATCGCAGGTGGTTTCGCTCCTGGCTATCTGAACATGCGAAAATTCGTGACAACAACGACCTGGACAGGGTCTCCCTGTCAGACATGAATTTGGCGGCATTGCTTCTTATAATACCCTCAATCTAGCATGTACGATGAGTGTTCCCGCTCCATGGCTTGCCACGCTCGTGGAGCAATGCCTAGGCTCCTACCTAGGCCAGACTGCGCACAATGGCATCGAAGTGGATGATGATGGAGCGGCACTGCGCTTCAGGAAGCCCGAGCTCACATCTGTGGCTGCTGTTTTCGAAGTACGCTCTCCCTTATTTGATTTACGTTGCGATATTTAGGAAGGCTGACAGTTTGGTTGCCTCTCATCAGTGGGGTCTAGGTCCCTCGCATGACGGCGCACGGTTGATAGATGCCGACAACCAGATACACGCGATGTTTCCCCACGATTTGTCGGATACAAATCTTTTGACACCGAATTCACACTCGAAAGAGACCAGCCCCAAGAACCATCGGATACAGCTTCTGGACTTCGCCTTGGTCTTCACATACTCGACATCTACTCCCGATGTACACATGGCCGTCAACCGCTTTCGCATCGACTGGCAGGGAGGAATAATCAAAGGGTTGAAGCCTACAAAAATGCTGAAGAGAAACCAGACCGTCAAGGTGCTGCTGGAAAAGGCCTTCCAGAAAGCGAAAAGCGAGAGACTCGCTTCTAGGTCCAATGGGTCAATCGCCCTACCCGCAAACCCGTCTCCTCCACCACTTAATCAGCATCTTCCCCAGTCCCAAAGTCGTCCTCGTCATGACGCGCAATCACAGCAGATGTTCTCTCAGATCCCGACTCACGATCACGATCTGATGCATCACACTTTGAATGCGAACCGCCGTCTCCTACATGGGGCCAATGAGCTTCTCCAGCACCTTGATCCGTCTTCTCGACCAAGCTCAAGAAACTCAGTAGGGCCATCAATACAACGGCAGGAGCAGACGATCAGGTCTACACCAACTAGGGGTCCTCTTCGGGTCCTCGCTGATGGTGAACCCTCTGCAAATGGTGTCCGGCGATCAGAATCTCCGTCTGAGGATCGCTCTAGTCGAGAGGACTCCATCTCGTCTCAGCCAGAAAATAACATTATGAATCCACACGAGAGCTTAGGGGTGCACAGTCCTCCTTTAGCAAAGCTTTCTTCTCCGCAAAAAGTCCGACAAGGAACAACATCTCCCTTGCTGGACCCGGGCGAGACTGCTAACGCTCAGCTCCCTTCCAAAGTTGCCAGTCGCTCGCCTTCGCGAAAACGACAGCGTGAGAGAACGGAACTCCAATTAGAACATGCTTCTGATGATAGTCACTCTCATCGATCAACTCAAGCGGTCAGACTCAGCTCCCCATCCAGGAAAAAACAGCGCATCGACGAGAATACCCACGAGAAGGCACCTGAAGCGGTCCCTTCTGATCAACCACCAACCGAAGCATCCCATTCTAAGAGGAACGAAGGGGTGGAGCCAAATATCAAATCTGCAATTGATCCTCCGTCGGTTATAACCAACCCATGGCAAGGGCTGACCAGAATCTGTGCGAGTGATGTCAATATTCCCAAGGACCAGCTCGAGCTCCTGGACCGAGATCTTTGCTGGATTCCGCCAGCTCCAGGCAATCCCGAACCTCATGGACATGTGCCGGCTTGGCTTCTCAAGCAATGGAACGATATTGCTCGACTGAGGCACCAACTAAACGATGAAGACCCAGATAGCAAAGGGACAAAAGACAGGCCCGCAACTCCAATCTCGAGCCAGGAATCAAGTCCATTGTCTGAAGCTGATTCAGAGGAATGGCCTCCCAGCCCCCCGGCCAAAGGTCCTCAAAATTTGCCACCAGAAAGCAGCCCCATACGCCAGCCGATGTCATTACGAAGGGAAACAACTTCCAAGGCCGACAGTCAGAGAAAAAGGATTGATGATCCGCCCCAAATGACTGAGTCTCAGGAGAACTCGCAACCTCTGATGCAAATTACTGGGCATCTGAGCACGGCTGAGACCTCGGTGCCTGGGGTTACTCTGCCAACTGGACTTGGAAACTCGAACCTGGACCATTCGATGGACTCAATCCAAGACAGGGTGAAAGATCTGGATCATCTTGGCGATGTAGAAGTGCAAGGCTCCCCTGCTCACCTTAAGGGCCCAAGGTTAGATCAGGCCCCAGTTGCCTCCGAGGAAGAATCATCCGCAGACTCTGATAACCCAGAATCTGTGGTTGATCAATCCGATAATGATATTCAACCCGAGGATGCAAGTGACGAGGACTCGGTGATGGAAAATTCGGTTCCTTTCGCTCTGGGTGAAAGCCTGCCGCCTACACAATGCAGTCAGGCCGAGGAAGAACTTCCAGGCGAAGCCCAGCCGCGTTCTCAGTCCGTCACAGATCATGTTCAGGTCGCCGTAACACCTCTAGTGGTGAACAATCGACCACAGGGGAACGTTGACAATAATCAAACAAAACCCGACTCCCCGCACCCGCAGTTCTCCTCTCAGAGCAACAAACATTCGTCGCAATCTCGAGTCCCGAACACATACCCTTATCCGGGTAGCCATGAGAAGAGTCAGTCGTCTGATGACCCAACTACTTCATCCTCTGGTGCATCTCGAGCGGAAATTGCCGTGCCTCAGACTCAGTCCAGCGGCACAAACTTCCAGTCACAAGGCACATATGACCCCTCAACACACGAAGTCGTGCTCGAGTCTTCAGAGCCCAGCCAGCGCCATCACGACGTTCCTTGCCTGCATTCAAACCCTCGTGCTGAGCCGTCAAATCACCCGTTCGCGAGCTCTGCAGACTTGACCTCTTCGCAGCTTCATGACCCAGCTCATGAGCCCATGACTCAGCTCTCAATCAACGAGCCAATAAGTTCATCGCACTTGTCGCCATTGAGGCTGTTCAACTCTTCAGCCGGCAGTCCATGTCAGTCTCCGTCTAAAAGCCCACCAGAAATGACAGAAGAGACACAGCAGATTCCTCCAGTGACCCCCGCCACGCAGAGTGCTGAACTAGTTGCCCGGCGTTCGGGCTTCATTGGCGATCTAGAAAAGTCAGTTGAGGCGCAGGAAGTATACAAAAAATTCTGCAACGACTACCCTGGCTACGCCGGTGATTATGGCCATTTCACTGAGCTCTGCTCAAAACTACAGGCTGTTCGAGCCCAAAACTTGCTACGCCGGTCCAACCTGTGGGATGATTTCATTATCATGCACCTTCAGCAGTACCCTTCCTATGTGGAGAGCTGTACATCCCAGATGTCTACTGAACCACGGAGCTATGAGAACTATTTCACCTCGAATTTCTCCAAATCAGTGAATAGGAAGCGCAGTCTGTCGGGCCACACCATTGAAGTCGTTGCATCCCAGTTTATCCCACGTGAAGTGACACCTACACAGGCTAGCAGCCAGTTGGATCCTCCTTCTCAGACCGGAGAGGCATCCCAGTTCGCCCTACCTGAAGTAACACCTACACAAGCTAGCAGCCAGTTAGATCCTCCTTCTCAGACCGGAGAAGCGATGAACACCTCACTCGCAGCAAGCTTCGTGGACAAGTTTTCCAACTTTCACGCCCACTCTTTTGAAGGACCGGTCAAAAACGGTCTCCCAGTCTTCCATTCTGGTCTCCCTGCGTTGGACAACCACGCGACATCTTCGATGGACACTGGCTCATCGTCTGTACTCATCAAGCTTGAAGGCTCCGAACTGGATCCAAATGAGATACTGTGTACCCAAACAGCTCCCATGAGTTCGTTCAATGATATCTCACCCCTCGACAATTCTCGGCCAAATACCGCTGAGAGTCACCCCACAGACAACCAGAGCGCAAACAACCAAGACGAACAGGACGATGTTAGTATGGCCGAAGTTGAAGAAACGGACCATGAAGAGTTCAACGCCGATGACACTCGTCACGAGACTGCCAGCGTTGAGCTCGGCGACGACACATTTATCTCTGCTGCCTCTCAGTCACATGCAGATGAAGTCCCTGAAACACAACCCGAGTGCGAAGACGAGGATCAAGGAGAGAACTGGTTCGTTTCGATGCGGCGCATCTGGTCCAGGGATGAGCCCGTCTGGTCCGATCATCCCACAACCCCATTCAAGACCTGGGCCGAGGCTGATCAGAATGTGCTGAGCGAGCGACGGCGTCGTGGGGGAGCTAAGATCCTTCTGGATGAAAAAGGAGTCATTCGTCGGCCAACCCATTGTTAATCCATAGCATTTGGCGTTGAACCTCGCTTGGACTTCTTCATTCATTGTAAAAGGAGCTCAGAATGGCCCCTAATGCGATGCCGGCGACGCTATTAGGGTCATGAATAGGCCTTTGACAAAGCGGGCAATCACTGCAACCTTTGACCTGTTATGCTCCAGTATTTCATGTACATTTACCATGTTATATTCCATACTATGAGAACCATGCCTCGCCGACAGCCCGGCAGCCCATGAAACTAGTAGTATGTATATTGTTACATTATTGTACAAGGCTGCGCCATAGAAGCTAAACAATATTCACAGCCGAGTTTAAATTAGTGAGATCCACTGTGGAGCTGGGAGGTCCAGCTGGTGCCCGGGCTAGGCAAATTATTGAATTCGATTTTCACTATTGAACTTCATCAGGGAGCATCATTATTCCACGATGGGGTGGCGGAAGAATGTTTAGCAACTCAAAAATTGATACCGGTCAGGCCTACGCTGTTCACGCCCTCTACGCTGGAAAATCTTGGAATCTGGTTTGATCATATAGTCTGGAATAAAATTTTCGTGAGGTATGATATGTAACACATGCAGATCCACCAGCAATGTCGCTGGTAGGCATTTCAAGTCATCACAGAGAAAAAGGAAAGTGGTCGTTAAAAAGATCATGCAAAAGACCAAGCCCATATAACCAGAGGAAGTCACGAGACAAAAACGCCGCGGTATCCGAGTCTAAGAACGCTTCACGAGTGTTGTATACAAAAAGACATGATAAAAGGTTTTGAAGCAAGTCGCTTAGCGCTTAGCTTAGGAGTGGCGGAAGGGCTCGTAGGCGTTCGATCGCTGGTTGGTGTTGGTCATGGGGTACTCGCCGCCGTGAGCAGCGGGAGGTGGGTAGGAGGTGGGGTGCTGGTGGCCGTAGGGGAGCTGGCCGGCACCCAGAGGCTCGTAGGTGTAGGGGGCCTTTTCGGCGGTGATGCCGCGAGTGCTGTTGTTGTTGCGGTGGCCGTATGGCGAGCGACCGGAGCAGCAGCAAACGCTGAAGGTCCAGAAGATCAAAGCGGCAAGGGAGAAGGCGACGGCCAACCAGGTAGCAACGTAGATGTTCTTGCCCATAGACAGTTTGATTCCGTAGGCCTTGAGAGTTGTGCCCAGGGTGGACTTGAAGATGGAGAAGAGGACGGTCGAGGTGATCGAGGCGGCGGCGGTGAAGAGGAAGGCAAGGACAGCGAAGAAAGTGGTGACACAGCTACCCCAGCGACTGCAGATAGCGAAGAAACCAAGGACGATCTCGACGATGGTGACGATGAAGGCGACCAGGTAGGCGATGAACATCCACTTGGAGACATTCTTGTAGATATTCATGACCTTGTTGTAGTCCTTGGGCAGCTCGTCCTTAATATCAGAGGAGTCCAAGCCCCAGACGGAGAAGGGGTTGAAGTAGAACTCGCTCTTGGGCTTGGAGCACTCCTTAACGTTCGTCTTCTTGTTGTTGATCTCGCCATCGCAGTAGCCCCAGAGACCGATCTGGTAGAAGTCCGCGAGTGTGCTGTCGTCCTGAAGTTTGCCGAGGACATCGGAGACGTCCTGGGCGCTGACACTCGTAATTCCGTACTCCTCAAGTAGGTTTTGAACCTCGGTTACTGTTTGAGATCCTTCGCTGGTAATATTTTGGAGGTCAATCTATAAAAGTCAGATCGTTAATGATGCTCGCGAGGTACCGGGGAGAGATCATTGAGAGACTTACCCGCATGAAGTAAAGGTCGTTCAAGGTGCCAGAGCTGGATTTGGTACAGCCCAAGCCAACCATGATAATACAGATCAGCGAAGCGATCGTAAGCACATAAGGCGTGAAGATACACGCGACACGACCGGCTTTGCCCATGATGGATTGATTTGTGCGGGTGTCAATTGGGTAGAGATGGATGGGGAGAGGGTGACGGATGGAAGGTTGGATGAAGGAGAGAAAGTCTGGAGATGGGGGAGGTTGGTGGTTTTTATCGTTTTCATATGATCGGCACTTGGGACGGTGAATACCAGACTACTGGGGGGTGTACAGCCTCGTCCCACACCCACACTGGCAACGACGACTCCAGTCACCAGCCTCCCTGGTGCGTTAGGTAAGAGGCGCAGGGAAGGGTTACGAGCCAATCAGAAATAAGCATAAGTGGGACCCATTTGGGGCCACGCCACGTTTGTTTCTATTCGTGTCAGCGCTAAACCCAATCAGGTAATAAAGGTTGCCCTCCCAACATGATACATCATCGTCATCGGGTAGTCAAAGTGTTAATCTATCTAGTCTTTACGATGATGATTGTTGTGATGAAAAGATTTGTATTGAGTAACCCAGCATAGTGTACTTCGTACCAATGTTCAACATCACATACTTTCCAGACAAACGCAACAGCAAGCAATCCAAATCTCATCCAGGGTTATCCGCTGGAAATTCCCCCTGGCTGACCAAACTCTCATCGTAATCTTTACCCGAAAATTTCATGTCCCACGGTCGATCGCAGGATCGCCATAATGATTCATGAAGCAGCCCTGAGCCCACCCTGTCCAAGCCTCGTCATCCTCCGGCCCTGTGGACCATCCGAGTTTTCTTATGTCCGCTATGTATGTACTGTACTCTGTACGAACTCTACGGAGAAGCACGTTCTCTTACTAACGACCTGAATGACCCTGGTAAGCAAGCCTCAGCCCTGCGCAATCTCGTATCTGAGCCAGTCTGGCCAGATAATCTGGCCCAGGCTTCCTCATTTCGCGCTTGGCGGAGATGCCGTTTCCCGCACACAACGGGCGCAGTCTCCACACTGTGGCACTGTGCCCTTCACAGAATTACTCTATGTAGTATGTACTATGTAATATGTAGGCAGTCTCCATGTTCATGATCCGAGGATTATCCACTCCCGGTGTCCCTGGTTTCTATATTTATTTTTAAGATTAAGTTTTCTGGGGCTTAGATAGCTCTCTGCTGATGAACTTGTTCCAGTGTAGACAATCTAGACGGAAACTAAAGTAATTTATGCCGCTGCCTGGTGTCTAGGGATATGCAGTTCCACTCGAAATTTGGGTACGTGCGTACGCACTAGTTAGCCACAGGCGATGACGGAGACTTCTGTCGGGTCACATTGTTGCCAAGACTTCCACTTCCATGATGGGTCGGTCGCTCCGCTCATCCTTATCTGGAATCCGGGATCCTTGTCATAGGGCCTCCAAACGAAAAATACGTATCCCTTCCTCATACTATGAGACAATAGCGAAAACGCTTGGTCCCGGGCACTCCTTTCTTTTGCTATCAACATTGTACAGAGCTTCGAAGTACTGCACAAGATTTCCACAATCATTCTTTGCATTCGCTGCTCATTCTCGAACATCCACCCCATATATACATATCCGCATGGGATATCCATGTGATTAACCACGCTCACGCAAAATACGGCTTAAGAGTCGATAGCATGCCAGTATAACCGACACCGCTTGGAGGCTCCATGCTGTAAATATACGTCGCCCACCAAGGCCCAGCTGCCCACCATATGGCGCCCTTCCATACATCTGAGTTTTCGGCGAGATAGTCCAGCATGCCAGTAATAGCAGTCTTGCACTGATCATTGTTGCCGCCTGCGAACTCGCCCAGAACACCGACCTTGCCGTTGTCAATGAGCCATTGTGTTGCGTCGGTGACTCGCTCCTTGCCGATCGTGGTTGAGACGCACGCCTCGCTGGTGCCGGACCCGTCAGAGTCGAGGTACTGGTGCATCTCGTAGACAATCTTGTCTTGTGGGTCTGTCAAAGCCTTTAGGTTGTCGTTTACATCGGTCCACGTCCAGGCGCCCGTCCACGAGTTGCCCTCGACGAAGATGTACTGCGATGTCGCGCCCGCAGCGCGGATGCCATCAATGGCCGCTTGGTTGAGGTTGAGCACCAAGGTTTGATCCATCTCATGGTACTCGTTGTCTAGAATGAAGGCATTAGAAATAGTTTCGCGTAACTAACCGTTGTATGCACTCACTCGTGTCAAAAATCACCAGGTCGTTCGATTTGAATTGTCCAGCCACATTCGTCCAGAAAGTCTGGAAGTCCGAGGTACTCGAGATAATCTCTCCATTGCTGCCAAAGCTGTTAATATAGTCGAAGTGACAGAGCAATCTAAAGAAGGTCTTACAATCTCCCATAGTTGTGGGGATCAAGGACAGCATGAGCGCCGGCTTGGGTGATATAGTCCACCACCTATTGTTATCAGCCTTCAACATCAACAATCGCACAGTATATGGCCCTCACCGTCGTCAGGTTCTTCAAATAGGCGCTGTCAAAAGATCCCGTCATGTCGTTGGGCGTCAGTCGCTCCATCAGGAACTGAACTCGGAAGATGTTCATGCCATCATCGATCAGCGTTTGGATGGTACTGGTATCCGGGAAAATATATTCAGTTCCCTTGAAGATGTCCATGAGCTTTTAACATCCACAGTGAGACATGCCACTAATTGACTAGGTCTACTCACCCAGACACCAGGGATAGTATCCTCACCAAATTCGGCCCCAGATTCGCTTGTTCCAAACCCTGCGATCCATGAGTGTCAATCATCCCCGAAGCGTTGAGAAACCGCGATTATACATACATTCGAAAGAAGAGGCTCTCTTTGCATGTTTGAAAGGAGATGCCACCGCGGATCCTGCCGCGGCAGCCAATAGTATAAGGTTATTCAGTTTCATATCGGGGATGCTGGTGGGAGGTAGGAAGTGACGGCAATGTAGATTGAACCGGGCTATGAAACAAATTCATTCGGGGCTGGGACAGCACGATCATTTTATACCATAGATGCGAGTCGCCATGTCCGAATGCTGCCCAAGCCAAGCGAACGACTTCCGTCTTCTGTCCTAGTCACAGAAAGAAACGGACACCATCCCGTCGACCCTTCGATTAGGCTCGTCTCAGGCCAAGAACAGGAAATATCAAGGGTCTATCATAATCAGGACGTTTCGTGGAATTTCTCCATGGCCGGGATTCCCCACCAAAGGGAAGAGCCGAGATCGCTCCACTTCCTTACTAACTAGTGTATGGAGAAGATGGCCGTGTGTTGCTGGATCCAATTATGAAACGGAGCATGCCCGGCCGCGCAGACATTGGAAATGACGATCATGGACCTATCCGTAGCGACGACTTTGCCCACAAATCGGTGTGAATGAAACCGTCACTCCATCCCTACATATCATCTCATGAGATGTGAGTCCGGCTATTATGCAGAACTCGTCCCCACATTCGTCAGGTACCGGTGGCTTGAATTCTGCAGCATGAAATCTCATCGAAGGCGGGTTTAGCGAGCCCCGTGGCGCTTCGGGAATCGATCGACGCGGGGGCGCGGAGCAAAGCGGCATAGCATTACCCCACAACGAAGATGTCAGGTGAAGTGTCTTTTGAGCGAGTCTGAAAACATATCACGGTAGTTACAAACCGATGGCAGTAGCAATCGGTGGGCATTGATTGATAGTAAATTTCGAACGTATCAGGTACATGCATGTGACGTCGCACTTGAAACAGGAGCTATCTCCACCTAGATTTACCTTGAGACGTAAGAGCAACTAACCTATGTAAAGCCTTTGAAGCCGCTGTCAAATGGCCTAAAATATCTCCCCTTTTCTTGCTAAAGCGTGTGCAGATCGATACATGACTTCCATGACATCAATCTACCACGCCCCAAAGCGATGTAGGACCCCCTTCATATCTGCCGCCTGCAATCTATGGTACTTCTGCCCTGGGTGGTAGTTATTCCACCAGATACAGCCCTCTCCGTCTTCATTGACACACGTGGCATTAGGATATCCATATTGCTGGGGGTTATCCAAGATCTTTGTCATGAAACCCCAAGAGTCATAGAGAACCGTCTCAACCTACATTCGGTTAGTTGTATACTAGGAATCGCGCTCAAGGAATACCCACATCATTATGAGCAGCCTCGAACTCGGCGCGCATTGAGGCAAGGCCGTTATTATACGCAGTCGTCCACGCGGCATGCTGTTGTGACACGCTTTCCCCTTGGTTGAGAATGTATGGGCTCCGGCTTGCTGGGGGAACATTCACAAAGAGGAATTTGCGCCCGCCATCTGCATAGATGTCCTCGACGAGGGACTTGTACTGAGCCATGAGCGTTGGTACGAGAACACTGGCATTGCCCTTGAAGCCCCAACCAACACTAGAAACAATCAATTAGTGGAGCCCTTTTTTGAAAATTCCAGAAAGCCTTACTCGTTGATTCCAATCCAAAAGCCAAAGACAGAATCTGAAGAAGACCAGGGTGCAGTATCGGGCTTGCGGCTGTAATTTCCTTGGAATGTGGCGACTTGGCCAGTCATGTCTGGATATCTAGAATCGATAATAGCGTTGTCGATAGTTGCACCGCCTATGGCCAAGTTGTAGCTTAGAACGAGAGAGGCATTGTCTACAGTGGTCAAGTATCCAATCCAATTGATACCACCTCCAGTAGTACCAGTTCCTTTATGATTTACGTCAGAACAGTGGGTCAAGTAGTCCAGCAGCAATTGCATCAACGTACCAAGTGTAGGGTTTCCCATTGGGTTCGAAGCTGATGGCTGTGTGCCTTCAACATTGAAGCTGGTCATCGAGTACGAGTCACCACTTTGAGATTTGGATTAGTATCATACTCCTTTGAAGGAATCAGTACGTTATCTTAAGTTTGGTTCACTTACAACGTGAAGAAATAAGTTGGCGATGACCGCCGGTGCGTGTGCGTGGGCACCGCAGCAACAGCTGCGACACCCATGAGAAGAGAAAAGACAGAGTGCTTCATCCTGTGGTCAAAAATGGGCTCAACGCTCGAGAAAACCCGTTAAAGGAAATTGGCTCTCTTAAAAGATTGTAGTGTAATTCCTAAACATGATAGGTATAGACTCTTATGGACCTAAACGAAACGGACCCTTTCCCAATCGGGAGGTGTCGCCGCTTTATTGCGGGGCGTGCTCATATGTAGGAGAATTCTCGTGGGGACCCCTTGCCTCACACTACTGATCATATGAATCTCTCCCTCCCTAGTCATATACACTTTTCCATCCGATCTTCACCATCATCGAGTATCGGGTATACTACCTATACATCTCCCTACATCTCCATGCGTCATAGTGCACTTTCGCGTAACCCCCCCTCTCTTGTACTACATGTGCGAGGATTACATTCCTCCGTCAGATAAATATCTCTCTGAATTGTGCAACATTCGATGTGCAGGTGGGAATACCGTACTTGATAGAAATAGCGCGCCATGGCTGTGGCACAATCACCGCCAGGTGTGAGCAAAAAAGAGTGCTCAGAGAGTGATGAGTAGAGAGACAGTTATAACCTATGACTAGATCTCTAGAAAAGACATCTAAATATGCCGACTAGCACTTTTCGCTATATGGAATTGTAGTGCCCGAGCCTACGTTCTCACGTTTTGGCTCTGCTAAGTAAGAAGTGCAAGGATGATATAATGCTTCTTTCGATGGCTCAGGCAACCCTGATTCGATTAGGTGCGCTTAGCTATGGAAATCCATGCAGTACTCAATGATTATGGAAGTTGTCCCTCGTTCGCCAAGCCCCTAAAGCGGCGTCGGGTGAGGACTAAAAGGGGAACGGGGCTTGCAAGTTCGTCAACCACAAGAGAACAAGCTCCCAGAAGTATTCCCTTCGTCCGGCTCCAATCGGATCTCTGCAATTGATGCTCCTTTGGGCTTAAGTGGCTCTTGTTTATTTTGCATCGTCAGCCAATCTTCACTGGAAGGAAGCAATTACTCCGCTAACTGCGGGGTTCTAGATCTCATCCATACTTTCCGGGGCAACCTCCGCCTTTTTCTTGAGTATTCCTAACGACATAATCTTCATTAGAAAGCCACCTCTTCATCAAACTTATTTAATGTGGGGAATGTTGCCCTTCTAAGCACGGAGCTCAGGCTAAATCGAGGAAGGAGGAGCTTCATCTAGCGGCCCACAGCTTGCAACATCTACCTAATGGCTTGTCAAGAACTTGAAAATGAGGCGGCCGCCCCGTCACAACATCGATAATGTTCTGATTTTGTACTCTTTTATACTTTGTCACGCGAAAGCTGAGAACAGCGTGCTATTTCTACCTATTTACAAGCAATGATTACGTGACATCATGAAGTTCAGGCCTCACAACAACCTGGCATCCAACATTTCCATCCCAGCACCACCGACGAGTAGCTTTCCTTGTGTTTCCTCTCCCAGGGAGAGGTCAGATTGAGCCCGAGAACCGAAATCTGGTAGGAAACCCAGAGAGGCGATATCAGCCACGGCACTATATCTGTCCAACAAAAATTCCACGATAATGCCTTCCGTGCCCTGTTTTGTGAGATCCACTGTGACAGACCAGAACTTCACGCGATGGTCATTGCCAGAAGTCACAAAAGTCAGCCTTGAGACTTGTGGTCCGGAGCCATTAACATCTTCTCGGCGAAGAATTTTCAGGGCTGTCACTGATGCTGCATGAGCGTCTGGAACAGAGACGGTAGACACAAACGCGTTGACGCCTATCTCATCAGCATCATGATCTGCGGAGCGGGTCCTCAAAAGTGACACAGTTAATGAGCAGTCATCACTTGCAGTCACAATGACGGTGGCGGTATCTGAAAGAGGTACCAGTTCCATTGCTTTGATACTATTAGAGTGGACTTGATACCTGCTTTCACAGACAATATCCTCGGGTATGATAGAAGAATCTTCAAACGACTGTTTTGCTTTGAGGCTCGATGAAGGGATGTCATAGAATGATTCGAGTGTGTCGGTCAAGTCCCAAAGGGTGAAGTAACCATCAGTTGCGGCTGTTATTAGTCTCACCGATGAGTTGTTCACCCAAATTCTTGTCTGAGTCAGGCAGTTCGTCATATACCTACCCTGAGCTAACAGAGTAAATCGGAACTGTTCAGAGGGCGAGAAGTGGAAGATCTAGTTCTCTTTAGTAATTTATATTCAGGCGAAGGGGAAGACTCATACCCTGATCGTGGAGTTGGACAGTGCCAAACAGAGAAGGAACCCCTTTCCAGCGTCAGATTCTTCAACTTCGACCAAGTCGAAACTTGTTATCCGCATTTCGGAGTCTGGGTCACTCTTTGGACAATCGGCCACCATTTTGACGGAGATATCAAACGAGGGGAGCCAGCGAATTCCCCACACAAAAAGTTCCTCCTGTCCAGCACTGGTGAAAAGGTATTGGCCGTCCATTGACCAGCTTACTTGCTGAATCCCCGACCTGTGCTTATCCAAAATGCGCAGACACTTGAATGAACCCCAGGGGCCTTCGCTTGCTTGACTCGATGCCGCAAAGATGCGTACGATAGTATCCTCTGCTCCAGTAGCAAAGAATGATCCTCTTCCTTGGACAGCGCTCAGTCCATCCATAGTTCTGATTTCTCGTCCATGTCCACCAGCCCGAATGGAACGGTTGACGTCGGTTTCAATGCGCAGGACTTGCAAATTGGATCTTACGAGCCAAGCTAGCAGAGGTTTGCTGCTTTCAGTGCTGGGTTGGTATGACCAGATCCTGCGAGCGCCGCCCGAGGCGATGGAGATAATGTCCTGTTGCCTTGTCTCGTTTCGCAAAACGAAATTTTGCGATCGAAATCCGTAGATCATGAGATCGCCAGTTACCTCCTCTAGGTAAACACCCCAAAGGTCCTGGCCGAGACCCGAAGAGGTCTGATCGAGCGTTTCGAGGGAGACAGTATCATTTTCACACTCGCCCACTTGTAATTCGTGGTAACAGTAGTTGCCATCACGTCCACACGTCAATACGTATTCCTGCTCTCCTGCATCCGGCTTCACAGCTCGAATACAAGTGGTGCCTTCGTGGCCATGGATTCGCCTTTTGTCCACCAAGGGCTTGGAAGAAAGATCAAGACCTGCAACTTGGTACACAGCCAGGCCTCCAAGCTCGGACCCAAGGAGCAAGTACTTGCCATTGTACATCAAACAGGCCGCGGTTACAGTATATGGTGCTTTCGGTAGACTGAAGGGTACCACCTCAGCTCGCGGGCAATCGCTGTTCCACCCAGTGATGGTCACTAAAGAGGCTTCCTCACCAGCGTAGTAGTGCACAATAACCGAAATGTGATCAGAAACCGCCTGCTCGTGGGCAATCAGAATGCTTCGAGGACGCTTGCCCAAATTCACCAAATCAGTGATCGATCTCGTGCTGTGACTGTACAACCTGATTAATCCCTTCGAGTTGGCTATCAAAGCTAGTCCTTGATGAGGAATTCCGGTAATCAGCGAGTATGACCGGAGATCTTCTGCAGTAAAGATTGTCTCCCACGTAACGTTCGCGTTGTCCATCGGGCTCAAGTGTCCAAGACGGAGCTCGCTGCGCAAAGAGCAAGCAACGAGACAGTCTGGAGCGACAAAATCAATTGTTTTGGGCGCATCAGGGTCAGAAGTCTTCTTCTGGCTTAAAGGATTATTTTGGCCAGGAGTGTTGTACTGCGACGGGGAGAACACATGTTTCCTGACTTTGAAGCTTTTCAAAGCCCCATCAGCACCGCCAGTATAGACAACCGTCTCTCCGCCCCGGTCACAGAGATCAAAAGCCCAGATATGCCGTCCCAAATGGGGTTGAGCTGAAGACATCTCCCGAAGCTGATACTTTGTGGCACCAGAAGGCGGCGTATCCCAGCTCAGTTCCCACACTACACAGGTTCGATCTTCACCACGAGACACTAGACCCAGTGTGTTTGGATTGTTCTCCTCAACTGAGCATGGTATAACGTTCCAGATACGAGCAGCATGACCAAAAGCTTTGGCAGCACACGACTCGGATCCAAGGCCGCTACCATATCCAGTGCTTCGGAGCTCAAAGCCATCTGTAGAGTAGGCAGATGGGTCCTTGGGAGATTTAGTCTCGCAATCGGTAATATCCCAGATTCGGACAGTCCGGTCATCACTGCAGCTTGCCAGCAACCTACCAGAGCGACCGCCGTTCAAGGACGAGATATTTGGGAAGATTCGCACTCCAAATACAGACCCATCGTGGCCAGTGAAGTAGTGATGAATAGAACCCACTGCCTTGAGTTGACTTGGCTCGTTTTCGGTTATGAAACAAGACCAAACCACAATCTCACCAAAAGCGGTCCCTGAAGCAATCAGGACATGAGAAGGCGAAAGAGCCACGAGGTCAGCCGCGTACAAAATGCACTTTACACTCGTTACAAGCTGGTAAATGCAGATTGTCACGCTAGACTGCGCATACTCCCCGTCTTCAATCCTGGCCATTAGAAGTGCATTGTTTGCAGTGATGAGGAACGCTGTATTGGCCTGTCCTGCAACAGCAGCGCATCCGCTCATAAGCCAGTCTGGGGTGAGAAACTCGGCGCTAGACACGGCCAATTTGACTCCATAATTTCGATCAATGGAGAATTCAACGGCCCTTAGCGATTTACCACCCCAGACCATGACAGATCCGCAGTGTGCGCCATCTTGGCTTCTCTGCGGACAAGGGAAATTGATGAAGCCGTGAACATGATTGCGCTTGAATGCCTGAACTTGAGCCAAGATGTCGCCGGTCTGTTCATCAATCACCCGAAAGAATGGTCCCTGTCCTTGAAAAATGAATGTACGCCCATGGTGCTGGAACACCTTCAAGGCTGCTATCGGGAGACATGCATCCACATGCTGCCAATTTTTGAGTCAGCAAGATAACCCATAACTACATCGAAGATTCCCATATATGAGTGCACTGACCTCAAGCGAGACGGGCATCTCCCCAGAGTCCACCTTGTAGTGAAATTTGATAGACTCACTCTTTTCTCACTTACTCACTGTGAGTTTATATTCCTTGAGGCAGGCGCACATTATTGTTGAAGTGTGCCTTCCACAATCAAATGCTTACCTAATTTTGATGCCCGCACTAACCTGAACAAAGAAATATGGGTCACGTGATACCGCGCATCTAAACGCGGCGAAGCAGGAAACTGACGTAATTCGCATTCCCGCAACGACTCAAACCCCGTGAGCCTCACCTCGGTGAGCCATCAGTGAGCTTGCTCACAGCGCTCGAGTCCAGTCGAACATCACCCATTATCTGAACCACGATGGGTGTTACCGGCCTTTGGACAGTGTTGCAGCCCTGCGCCCGACCTATTAAACTCGAGACACTCAACAAGAAGCGGCTGGCCGTTGACGCGTCAATCTGGATTTATCAGTTCTTGAAAGCAGTGCGCGACAAGGAAGGTAATGCGCTCCGCAATTCGCATATTGTCGGCTTCTTTCGAAGGATATGCAAGCTGCTGTACTTTGGAATCAAGCCTGTGTTCGTCTTCGATGGCGGCGCGCCGGTTTTGAAACGACAGACGATCGCGGCGCGGAAGAAAAGAAGAGAGGGTCGAAGGGAAGATGCGACAAGGACTGCGGGGAAGTTGCTTGCAGTGCAAATGCAGCGCACCGCAGAGGAAGAAGCCGAGACACGACGACGGAATAAAAAACGACCCCAAGATGAAGAGGAGGTGGTGCCCGAAGCCCCGGTCTACGCGGACGAGGCTCTCATGACCGAGCAGGAAAGGCAAAAGAACCGAAAATTCAAAAAGAAGGATCAGTACCACCTGCCTAACCTGGATGTCTCGCTTGAAGAGATGGGCGCCCCGAACGATCCTCGAATTATGTCCCAGGAAGAGCTGGAGGAGTATGCGCGACAGTTCCATCAGGGCCAAGACATCAACCTCTACGACTTTTCTAAAATAGACTTCGACAGTCCATTCTTCCTCAGTCTCCCGGCCACAGACCGATACAATATTCTGAATGCAGCTCGGCTCAGGAGTCGACTGAGAATGGGTTATTCTAAGGAACAACTTGATACCATGTTTCCAGACCGCATGGCCTTCTCAAGGTTTCAAATTGAACGAGTTACGGAACGAAATGATTTAACGCAACGACTAATGAACATCAATGGCATGAACGGAGAGGAGGCTTTCTACAAGTCTGGCCAGCGAATCGCTGGTGAGCGTGGACGAGAATACGTCCTGGTCAAAGACAGCCAAAACGAAGGTGGCTGGGTTTTGGGCGTTGTGGGAAACAAAGAAGCAGGACAGGAGGACAGGCCTATTGATGTAGATCAATATGGCCTGCCGGACCCAGTTTCAGAGTCGGACGATGTATCGGACGACGACGAATTCGAGGATGTGCCCATTGAAGGGATCAACAGACTGCCCAAGCTGCCCTTCCTTCAAGAGGGAGCTTTCGATGCCTCTTTGCAGCAAGCTCAAGAAGATTTAGACTTGCAAAAAGCATTATTTGAGTCGCGCAGAAATCTACCCACTACCCCAGCTCAGAATACCGATGAAAATGCGCTTTTTGTCCAAGACGATCAGGACATCATCTCACGGTCCTGGCATCAAGATTCAGACATATTTGAAGACGAAGAACAAGACGAGCTCGCGAGAGCCCTCGCGCTGTCAATGCAAACCAACGAAGATCCAGACGAAGACATGCCTGATATTTCTATCAACCGGCCTCTGCAGACCGTAGCTGCTCCCGAGCCTTTGCCGGAACCGGCCTTTGATGAAAGCGACGACGACGACATGGACTTCTCAGCTGCAGTTGCTCAGACAAAGGTCTCTGAGAAGAAGACTCTCGTTGAGAATCCTTTCTCTGGGCCGCTTCCTTTCGAATCTATTACACTTAACAAGGTCAATAAGAAGACTGACGAAGCTCCTGAACTGGACGAAGATGCTGGCGGCTTCGTTAAGGAGCCTGCAAATAAAAAGAAGAAGACCGAACCGCTTCCCCCGTGGTTTTTTGGGGACAAGTTGAGTGAGGAATTTATTACGGAGCCAACTTTCGAGAACGATGGCAAGGATCAAAATGACGCACATGAAGATCACTTGTTCCTCTCAAACCGACGATCGCCGGATATCATCGAGGTTGATGACACGCCAGAGATTAAGGAAGTGATTGATCTCGAGGCAGAGTCGGAGAATAAAGTACATAAAGCCGCTGTGCCCATTGAAACTATCCCATCGGAAGACGCAGAGCCAATGAAGCCGGAGTCTCCTCTTCGCCCATCTGTGACTGCAGAGTCTCCTGATGGTGAAATTGTCGATGGTTCGCTCGAGATCGAGGCCCCAACGATCGAACCCCATGTAGTGACTATCGGAGAAGAAATGGAAGAGGCCAATGCTCCAGACCGATCTTCCCAGGCAGAGGCCTCCCCTGAGCCCGAATTTGAAGATGTCATGCCCCCGTCTCCCGCTCCTGCCCCGGCTCCGGGCCCTCCTCCTGAAATTACTGTGATCACCGATCGCCATCCCGAGCCGCAAGAGGAGCTTGCGCCTCCTGAACTTCTTGTGCAAGATGATGGCGAGTTCAGTGACCCTGAGGATGAGGATCTCATGCGACAACTGGCAGCTGAAGGAGAGGAGCACGTTCGATTTGCGCAAACCCTCAACTCAGATGTCCTCCTCAATCAGGTTGACTATGAGAAAGAACTCAAGCAGCTCCGGAACCAGCAACGGAAAGATCGACGAGATGCAGACGAGGTGACGCAGATTATGATCAATGAGTGCCAGCAGCTGCTCCAACTCTTTGGACTACCCTATATCACTGCTCCCATGGAGGCTGAGGCGCAGTGTGCCGAGCTCGTCACCTTGGGGCTTGTGGACGGGATTGTCACCGACGATAGCGATACTTTCCTCTTTGGCGGCACACGCGTTTACAAAAACATGTTCAACCAGAGCAAATTTGTGGAATGCTATCTATCCTCCGACTTTGAGAAGGAGTATGCGCTCCACCGACGCAAGCTCATTAGCTTTGCGCATCTTCTGGGCAGTGATTATACTGAAGGTATTCCGGGAATTGGCCCCGTCAAAGCCCTCGAGATCATCACCGAGTTCTCGGGCCTTGAAGAGTTTCGAGAGTGGTGGACAGAGCTCCAGATGGGTGTCAACAAGCCAGACGATGCACACCTTGCCTTCCGGAAGAAATTCCGCAAACAGGCCTCGAAGATCTTCCTTCCACCGTCGTTCCCCGACACCCGGGTCGATACCGCCTACTTGGAGCCCGAAGTCGATGCGGATCCTTCGCAATTCCAATGGGGTGTGCCAGACCTCAATGGCCTTCGGCAGTTCCTCATGACGACGATCGGCTGGAGTCAAGAGCGCACCGATGAAGTGCTGGTGCCGGTCATTCGAGACATGAACCGTCGGGCGCAGGAAGGCACACAGTCGAACATTACGCAGTTCATGCAGGGCCCTGTGGGCGCGGGAGCATTTGCGCCACGGGTGCGCAGCGGTGGTCCCAGCCGTATGGAGAAGGCCTTCGGCCGACTTCGGCAGGAGGCCCGTGGTGACCAAGGGGCGTCACACGGCGAGGAGCCTGCAGCTGCAGATACAGCCACAGAGGATCGGGCCGAGGAGGGCTCGAGCTCGGGCAAACGAGGGACAAGCAGTAAAGCCGCCAAGGGTGGCGCCAGTAAGAAGCGCAAGACTCGCGGGGACTCGTCGGCTGCATGAACTGGTAGAGAGGATGATGGCATTTATTGTTATATAATTTCTCTAATTTGGTTTGTTTCATAGCGAAGCCGTCATGAATCTATGACTGTGTACGACGAGCACCCGCGCTTTTCCCCAATAGATCGATGGATCAACATGAACCAGATTGGCGGTGCCCGTCCACCATTAGTGTACCACAGTTGAAAGCTTTCTTATTATTACTAACACTCTACATTAGCAATGGCAGTATCTTATCTTAATTAATTCCATTGCAGGCCGCTCCCCACCGAATAAGCAGTGTCCCAGCATTCCTCCCCCACTGACGATCAACCGCCATGCTCCACGATATTCAGGAACTGCATGATTGTCTAAAATCATTTCAGTTGTTTTTAATCCTTCTTCTTCTCTTCTACAGTACCTTTTGTTCCACCCAGTTGTTTTTAGATTTAATATAGAGAAAAAAAATCTTCATCCAAGTAAATGTAACGCTAGACAAATCATGACATGGTTGAATCGGCGCCTCGTCCAATTTGCAGGACGATGACATCAGCACCTTCGGGAACGATGACGTCGGCGATCGCAGCTTTTCGTTTTCTCCTTTCAAAAAAAAAAAAAAATGCAACTCACAATCGGCGCTATTGGATCTACATGAATTAGTGCCCCATTGAGCTCTCCTATCTAACTCTTCTGGTGGTTAGTGTCTCGCTTTATACTTTGCCGGGCTGCTCAATTCCTCACTGCTAACTGGGAGGCGCAGCAAAGTCCCCAGTGGTCCGAGACTCCTAGTGGTCCTGAAGGGATCCGCCAGTGTCCGAAGCTGGAGTTTACTCTCATCAAGCTCTGTTGACTCCATCGTTCTCAATTACTGGATAGATCTGCAAGATTTCCCCTTCCGCATCATCCACTTCATTTACTTCCTCGTCTGTGGCTTCAAATTTCTCCAATTTCTCCCCAGTTCTCCACCGAAACGGGTAAGGTGCCCCCCATAAAAGTTGACGACGTCACCAGGGGAGACCATCCACTGCAAGTCACCAACTAGAGATATTAGCCTCGACTTCTGCTCCTGCAGAACAGTCACCACGAGCAGACTGTACCAAATATCACACTCTCTCATTCTCTCCACACCTATCTCCTGCACCTCCTGATTTTACCCCTGTGTCGATCTCCGGTTGCAGTGCTCTTCCGTCACATCCCGTAAGCTCTTCAACAGCTCCCCAAGCCCCGGCCCCCTCTTTTAGCTCACGTCACTACTGCGCAAGGCACCATCGCCTTTTTTTTTTCTCTCTTCCTTCCCACACTTAACTTCTAACTCTGCTGGCTTGCAGGTACCTTCAATCTCAATCAGCCTCTCTCCTCATTCCTCCTTCTCGACTCCTAAGCCCCTAATCGAATCCTACCACCGCCGCCATGCATCGCACCTATTCTATGCGCCAGTCGCGCGCCCCGACCGCCTCGCAGATCGAGAACCCCCCACCCCCGATGTCCTCCACCAAGTCGAACCGGTGGCTCGGAAAGGGTGGCATTGGTGAGTGGCATACCACAAAAGCTGGGATCCTCATGAGCTCGATGGTTGTCGCCTATCGGTTGTTCTCAATGGGAGGTGTCCCGAGGAGCCCGAAGCTGCCTGACAGGGCATACCTCCGGCGCCTCGGACTCGGAGATCCCCAAAGAGCAACCGAGAAGCACACAGCGAGCAACGGGGGAATTGCTGGTCCTAAAACAGTCGCTAACATTTCCTGATAACAGGCCATGCGTTCCGTAAAAACGCCGCCGGTGCCTTCGGCCCTGATCTCGCCCGCAAGCTGTCGCAGCTGGTCAAGATGGAGAAGAACGTTATGCGCAGCATGGAGCTGGTCGCACGAGAGCGCATGGAGGTCGCTGTATGTTTTTGATGAGTCCCCTTCACCATTGAGTGGCTAGGCAGAATCCCAGTTCGAAACTAATCGGTGGCTTTTTCCAACAGCAACAACTCTCCCTCTGGGGTGAAGCCGCCGACGAGGACGTCTCCGACGTGACAGACAAGCTGGGCGTTCTGATCTACGAGATCGGTGAGCTCGAAGATATGTTCGTCGACCGCTATGACCAATACCGCGTGACCATCAAGAGCATCCGCAACATCGAAGCCTCGGTCCAGCCCAGCCGCGACCGCAAGCAGAAGATCACCGATGAGATCGCCAAGCTCAAGTACAAGGACCCCAACTCGCCGCGCATCGTCGTGCTGGAGCAGGAGCTCGTCCGTGCCGAGGCCGAGTCCCTCGTCGCCGAGGCTCAGCTGTCCAACATCACCCGCGAGAAGGTCAAGGCCGCCTTCCAGTACCAGTTCGATGCGCTCCGCGAGCACTGCGAGAAGGTCGCCATTGTCGCTGGGTACGGAAAGCACCTGCTTGACCTGATTGATGACACCCCCGTCACTCCCGGTGAGACCCGCCACGCCTACGACGGCTACGAGGCCAGCAAGGCCATCATTCAGGACTGCGAGGATGCCCTGAGCAACTGGGTCAGCTCCAAGGCGGTTGTCAAGTCCAACATGTCCCAGCGCTCGCGAACCCTCTCCCAGCGCCACCGTAACAACGTCAACAAGAGCCGCGAGGGTGTCGACCTATCCGCCCAGGACCAGCCCATGACCGGAGACCGTGACTCTTGGCTGCCCGCTGACCAGCACCCAAGCTATCAGGATGACGGCGAGGACATTCAGAGTACCACGGACGGCGAGACACGCGGCCGCGAGGAAGAGCGGGAGCCCATCGCCGCCTAAGCGAAGGCGATACAATGACTTTAGATTTTCATTGTGTGTTTCCTTTGTTCTTTCCTTGTTCACGAATTTGACGGCTTCGTTTCTCGCCCAGTTGGGAGGGCTGCATGAGATGGAGGGAAAGGACCGGAGAAAAGCTCCGGTTCGCACCTCGGCCTCAGACTTGGATCTTCACCTCAATTTTCACCTTTCAATTCCCCAAACACCACACTCGTTTCTGCGTCTGCGTTGCCCAGTGCTAGGATTTGGCCCGGCTCGAGAGGGAGAAGGTTTTGGCATTGCATACGGAATTCATCATACTTCCGTCCTTTAATTCGACGAATCCGTGAGGATGGATGTCAGTCACGTCATTCATGCCTCTCCATGCCCGGCCGTCACTCCTCGAATCATTCTCGAACCCTTGCGTTGAGACCACCTGACGATCTCCTGCCTATGTCGTGATACCGCACCCGTTGGTCGTGCTCGCCGCTGCCTCGATCTCCTTTTGTCCTGTCTGGGGTCCTGGAGTGTGGATTGCGGGTCGCCGGAGCCCCGTGCTCCAGTCGGTTTCCCTTTCCGATCCCCAGGTTCTCTTCTAGGAGATGAAATCGGGCACAATTGCGACTTTGCACGGCCGAAGAAAACGAACGGGGTTTTTCTTGTTTCCCTTTTCTCTTCGCCTTGTCCTCCCCTTCTTCCCTTGTTGTTTGTTCCCTTAATGTAATACCATCTTGTGCTGTCCTGTTATTCTCTTTTTCTTCGTGGGTTTTATCTTGGCCGAAGCCTCGTTCGGGGATGAGAAATCAGAATGAGGATAGGATAGGATAGGATAGGATAGGATATGGTCATTGGGACCAAGGTAATCAATTAGGTGTTAATGAAATAGTGCTTTTTACTTCACATTCCTCCAAGTCATACCCCCTAACCATACACAACCAACCATCCATCTACCCCATCACTCCTCCTAAATCACTTCTTCGCCATAACCCAATGGAATTCAACCTTCTTAACACCCCCACCCTCCTCCCCCTCCTCATCCTGCACAACCTCATCAACCTCCGGAATCTCAAACCCAACATCCCTCAAAACCCTCTTCGTCCCCTCAACCCCCCACCCACTCCAATGCACAACCCCCTCCCCACCCCCCAACCACGCCTCATCAAACTCACTCTCAAACTCGCCCGCCGCAAAATTAGCCAACAACCATCCACCAGGCTTCAACCACCCATAAATCCGAGTTAACATGGTAACTTGTTCTTCGCGGGGGAGGTGGAAAATCGAATACATAGCCAGCACGGCGTCAAAGGATCCATTGGCGAAGGTGAGTTCCATCATGTCGCCCTGGAGGAGGGTAACGGAGGGTGGGAGGTGTTCTCTTGCGAGGGCGATTTGGGTTTCCGAGATGTCATTTGCGGTGACGCTGGCGTTTGGGAGGGTGGTTAGGCGTTGGGTCACTGGGACGCCGGCGCCGCAGCCTAGTTCGAGGATGGACAGGTTGGGAGTTGAATTGAGGTTTTTGAGTAGATTTTCCACGTAGCCGAGGCGGACTTTGTGGGTGGATTGGGTCCAGGTTAGGTATTTGGGGGCGATGGCATCGTAGGCCTTTTTGATGTCGGCTTTGATTTGGGTGGACTCGGTCATTTTTGATAGATAACCTTTGGTGGCTTATTGGATTGGAATGGAATAAACTTTGAAATTGTGGAATTGTGGAATTGATGTTTCACCCCCAGATATGATAATTCTGGGGTATTTATAGGGTTGTGAGAATACCTACCCCACATAACTACCCCGACGGGGGTCACCAACCATGACTCATCGTTTAAGCGACCTTGACTCCTTTCGGACGCCGCGTTCATGACTGTTCCCTCTAAGCGAGACTCAGGGGGAGATGAGTGTATCTATAGGGGAAAAGGTAACTGAGCAGTAAGCAGAGTGAGGCGGCTGAGGCGGCTGGGGTGACCGAATTGGGTAGGACAGTCAGTCTCAAGGGAATGTGTTGTCGAACCTTGTCGGAAAAAGTACCAAGTGAAAACCCCCGGATTTTCCAAGTCCCAATTCCATGTCGATCCATGTATTCACAGGGTGAGAGTCGGCCTGAGGTCGTGACTCTGAATTGGACACGTAAGGGTGCATAAGGGCTTCTCTGACTGGAAATCCTCACAGAATGTTGTGGTTAGGGTTAGCATAACTGCCGAATCAGTTCCATCTACGAACCAAACTACGGGGCCACAAAAGCAAAAGCTAGTCAGTCGGACAAAAGCATCCAGTACGCAGATAGTTTGGTATGCAAGCAGCGCACTCCAGAAATGACTAGCAAAGAAGGGATCCAACGCCCAAAGCAACAAGAGCAAACAAAAAAGGAAACCAGACCCCATCCGAGAACCGACCAAGCAACGGTTCTTCGGCAACAACACCACCACCACCACCACCCAACAACATCCAATCTCCCACCAGGGAGAAGCAGAACCACATATCATGCATATAACCTAATCCAGAGCAATGATTGGCATAGAAGCCGGTAGTAAAGAGAAACTCAAGAGCCCGAGGGTAAAGTCGGGTGTAAGAGAGGAGTATACGGGAGATAAAGAGAGTAGTGTAAAACGATGATAGCAAAGAAGAACCAAAAATAACCAAGTAGAAAGAGACCCACAGAGGCAAAGATCATCTCTGAGAATCGCAGAAGCCACGGTCGGACCTAAGTCTCGAGCCGTGGAAAAACGAGAAGGAGAAACGTCGTGACATCGTCATTGGGGGGGGGTGAGCGTCTACCGGATCTCCCATCCTGACACCACCATTCATCCTGTGTGAAGTATATGGATGAAAGCGGGCCAGAGTGGGAGTATAAGGCAGAATCACACTCAAACAAATAGCAGACATTGTAAAAGAAACACATAACAGGTCCCTCGAGAAATCGGAGTCGATGACCGCAAGATGGGAGATGATACACAAACCCAGGCCAAACGCAACAGCAGCAAAACAAAATCAAGCCAAGCCAAACACAAAACAAGAGCCAACTTTCCATTTAAGGCCTACTCATCAGTGCCGACGCCCTTCTTTTTAGGCTGAATATGTTTTTGGCCGGAGCGTGTGCTGCTCGCTTTTGA
Organism: Penicillium goetzii; assembly: GCA_037043885.1. Lineage (NCBI taxonomy): Eukaryota > Fungi > Ascomycota > Eurotiomycetes > Eurotiales > Aspergillaceae > Penicillium > Penicillium goetzii. The sequence goes on from JAWLST010000030.1 coordinate 361,230, forward strand.
CTCGAGAGCCGTGCTATCCTGTGGTGGAGGGGGCATCCGCGAGGTCGTCGCCTCGTGCTTCTCAGTAAGCAAGTTCTTCAGCCAGCGGTTCTCCATCTCCAACTGGGCGACGCGAGCCTCGAGAGAGGCATTCTTCTCGGTCGTCTCGCGCACGGTACGCTCGAGGACCTGCTCGCGCTGCTTCTTCTTCATACGGAAGCGGGCGGAGGCGGCGGTGTTGCGGCGGCGGCGATCTTCTTCAGCCGCAACCCGCACGCCTTCCTCTTGGTTCAGGGCGGCCGCGATGCGGTCCCCTGAGATGGAGGTGGAGTACTTGGTGTTGCCCATTTGGCCGTTGGGCGGAGAGATGGACGAAGAGACGTCCGAGGGAGTCATCGCTCCCGGGGCGTGGCCCAGGTCATCGGGCGCAAAGGGGACCGGTGGGTAGATAGAGTGTGCCGAGTACGGCATGATGTGGTCGGGAATGGAGTAGTTGATTGATTTGTCGCCGGTTGGGCCTGGGGGATGGAGTAAGCGATCAAGTTTGCGAGGCATGATGGTAGATGAATGTGTTGTATGTAAGTAGCAGCAGCAGGAACAAGGAGGTAGCGTGAACCCTAGCTATATCACTGGACAGTAGGTTGATATAGCCTCAAAGGTGATGATATGGTTGCAAGCAGGGACAATAAGGCAGAGGAGAGGAGAGATGGGAGGTAAGCCGAGCAGAATGAGGTAACTGAGCAGACAAAGTGATAGATCGCCTCCCTCCCTGGGGTTGAGGGGAGAACATGCACGCGATCATGCTTCTTCAAGTAGCAACCCCCAGGAATAAGAAAAGAAGGGTCCATGGGGATAGGGAGAGACAATAAGGGCCAACAGGCAAATGGGGACAGGGCAGATGAGCACAACCGCAGGCGTTATGAGCAAATGGAGAAGCCCCAGGCAGCCATGGCGGAGCGACTGCAGTTTGGGGAGCAAATTGCTGGTTGTCCTGCAGGTTGTCATTTGCTTGCGGGATGGCGTGCTCGCTATCGACAGGCTTGGGAACGGTGATCTCATCTCATTCCGAGCACATCACGACCGATTATCCTTCTGGAGCACGAGCTTTAAAAACTCAAAATCGAGGTATCTGACTCTAGGTCTGATTCCGAAGATGAATGGTCCAAAGGATAATTGGTTCTCGGAGTCCGAGAAGGAGAGAGTGGTTCCATCACAGTAGAAACGCAGCAACGCATACGGACAAATCACAGTGGAATTCAAAATAAGAAAGCAAAACCATCAACAAGGGGGGGCATAGGTGGGGGTCAAAAGGCTCAATCACTTCATTCTGCTTGACTCGGTCTCATCTCTTCCTCTCTCACGCGCGCAAATCCATCTGCGGCTGCTGGCGGCTGCCAGCAGCAGGGTTCAGCGAAGGCCGTCCAGGGTACACGCCCAGACGCCAGCACACGAACCACAAGGCCTAGCGATGGCGCAACAGATGCAACCTCTCGCACCAAGTCAAAGTTTGGGGTATCAAGATGAAAATCGAGGAAATGGATACCAAAAATGACAAAAAGAAAACAGAGACTTGTGCACGTACCATGATATGGATATCCCCGGAGATCCAATGAACCGCGGTCATCATCTATACTATCGTAGGAACTGACCGAGAGGCCACCCATGCCTTCTGTCTGATCGTAATCCATGTTCACGTTTGCGAACGGGACCAGCCCGGTGTCCGCGTCAAATGAATAGTGGCGCGCAGCCTTGGCTGCGGGATCAGTGCGCGACAGAAGAAAGTTGAAGTTTTCGATCTTGTCAAAGGCAGGACCAGGGGGAGGAGGTGGGAATTCCTCAGGCATGATGGGAGAAGAGAAAGGGGGAAAAGGGCGAGATTTTAGAAGGGGAGGTAGAAATAGAAAAATAAAAGACCCGGAACCACAACCAGAAGTGCCTGAAGACCGTCTAGCGTTTAGGGCGGAGGGGGAATAAGATGATGTGCGCAACGACCAGTGGCAAGCGGCCGTGAGATGGTATTGTCCAAAATGTGTGTGGTTGGAGCTTTGACCTGGAGAGGGGGGGGGGGGGGGGGGGGGGGGTTGATTGGTAAAGGTGAAACGAACAACACCGTCATCTTGATGTTCATTCTTTGTTAGTGTGTGGTGGTGGGCTCAAGTTAAAAA